>JAWZYV010014167.1:0-172366 GCA_038373885.1 Cheiracanthium punctorium
ATATCTATGCGAATATTCACGCTAAACTGTCGGAGAAAGCCAATAACACTATTTTCAGAGACCGTAAGGCAAATTACAGCTACCCTAAAACATTATTTATTTCACAATAAAGTGAGGTAACTTAAAAAATTTTTAAACAAACATTTGTTTGAATACGATGTCAATATAAACATAATCAATCCCAAATGTTCACGAAGTGTGTGATAATCTTGAGAAGTTTCCCCTCTACCCTCTTCCGTTCCCACCCACCTTTGACATCATGCGCGACACAGAATGCGCACTGGGAAGGAAAGCGATGAGAAGCAGGATTGTTCATACTATCTAGACGCTTGTGAAAAAAGCGCACCGGAAAAAAGCGCCCCGGAAAAAAGCGCACAATATATGAAGGGGTTTATTTTTTGGATGTGTGTGTGTGTGTGGGGGGGGTGTGGCACTTTGAAATAAAAAATGTAAGGAAGGAGTGGGCATCCGAAAGAGCGCCTTTTGGTGAAGTGAATTTTTTTTAAGTATTTGATTTTTTTTTGTATCATTTTTACAGTAACATGCTCCATACTCTGAATGCCCCCCCACAATTGACTACTGGGTTGTCAAAGAGTTTGTCAAGGTCACGTTCACGTTTTTTCCAAGAAGCACAAACAAAGAAATAGCCTCGGGAGAAGAGGGGAGAGACAGTTGTGAAGGTGTATACTCTCTTTCTTCATTGCGCGTTGATGAATGACGGATAACACATCCGGTCACTAACGTCCGTTAGTTCTTCTATCTATGGGAAGAAAAATGAAGTAACCAACGCGCAGCCTTGGGGACATGGCTTGGAATTGAAGAACCGTTTAGAGAGCTCATGAGACTTATCGAGCCACGCCTCCCAAGGCTACACGTACAGTTATTTCATTTTCACACATAGAGATATGAATACCAAGAAGTGGCATTAGCAGGCACGTATCCAAGAAACATTTTGGGGGGTCCGAAAATTTCTGGGCGGGGGGGGGGGCAAACAGTAAAAAAAGGCAGAATTTCACACAAAAATACTATATCATTACTATTTTAGTAACAAAAATTCTAATTTCGGGGGGGGGGAGGGGTCCGAACCACCTGGACCTCCCCCCTAAATACGTCCTTGGTGGTGAACTAATAGTACTTCAATATATGTAAAATTATGTCGCATGTTTTTATGTCGCACTTTTTGGGACACATTTTTCGGACAAATTTCAATAAAGGGGGAGAGAGATAAAATGACACAGTCAGTAAAAAAAAAAAAAAAAAAAAAAACTTAAATTCTTCCAGCGGAGTGCGTAAATAAAATCTGGAAGAATTTTAGATTTTCTTTTCTTTTCTTATTATTTTTTTTAAATTTTTCTTTCGTTTCAAATAATAATAAAAAATCAGAAATTTTCACTTACAAAAATTTAATGATTTATTGCACAGTTACAAACTCTTTCTTGGCCCAGGGCGCTTCAGCCGTGGCAGGGCTTATCGTCGGACGGCGGATCTCTCTTTGCGGATGTGGCACCCTGTACAGGGCGACGCTGGGCGCCTACCTCAGTTTTCTGCAGTTTTCTTCCGGATCATCGTCTCTTCTCGCCATTCTCATCTACCATTGAATGGACCTTTTTTCTATTTTTTTTTAGTAGAAATTTCTTTCACCATTTCTCGGTTTTCGCTCTGCCTTTTTAGGCTTTCATTTCACACTGCCTTTCACGGCAATTTTTCTTTCTGCCTTCTTGGCAATTTTATTTCACACTGCCTCTTTTTGTCTTTTCTCTCATCCTGCCCTTCTGCTCTTCAAGATCTCGCCTCTCCTGTCAGCTCGACTAGTTCGCCAGGGAAAGCGGGTCGGCCTCCAACTCTCCAAACATCGTCCTTGTCTTGCTGCCTTCGGCAGCTTCTTCTCTTCATTTTATCTTCACACTTCGGCCAGACTTTGTTTTCGAGCTGTAACTGCATTTCGCCCCGGCCATCTTTGGGGATATATATACAAGATATTCAATACACACATCAATACTCACTCTGGAGATAAGCATTTATGCAGGTGCTTCATTAAACTCCTTCCGCAGTTCACTCTTTCTTGGCAACTTTCTTTCTTACAACTATTTCTTGAATACTATACCACTATTTCTTGTGTATAAAAAAATAATGCAACTAATAGAATTCAGCTTATTCACTTACAATATTCATTTCAGTTTCTTCGAAGCCATTCAAGATGGGAACTGGGGGGAGGGGGCGAACTTTTATCACTAAAGGAAATTTCTTAAAATGCCTTATGCCGAAGATGTTCTATAGGTACTTCGAGGATTTTTCAACTTTCGATTCTATTCATATAAAATTCCCTAAGTTTTCAGCTCGCGAAATCACCGATATAAAAATATGGACAGACTCCACTCGACTTTCTGAACACTTGATAAGCATTTAAATAAATTCCATTCAACTCAATCGGATCTAGTGTTCAGGCTTTAGAGCACTTAAAAAATTTGAATGTATAGTCCGCAATGGATAAGAATTCTTTTTACTAGCCCTGTAAAAAACTAAACGGCGTACACTCGCTAAGATTTATGCAGTATGCGTAAGACCCACTTATAATTTGTGTGCAAAATTTGTTGTCAATCGAATGCACCAGTTAGACAATAGGTCACTTGCGTCCTCAGGCCGTAATATATAAGAATTACTTTTTGAAAGCCTGTGAACAAATTATCGGCTCTACATGCACCAAAATCTAGGCAGGTCATGAGACCGTGACCTATAAAATACATACCTAATTTGAAATCAATCGAATGCACCGTATAGATACTAGCGTACTTTGAAAAATTTGGCCATAGAAATAAATTTATTATTATTATTTGATAATCTTGAACATAAAGTCTATGAAAGTGCTTAAAGAGTTTGCTATTAAAGTTTAGCAAAATGTATGATATGCTGTTAATGAAGTTATGAACTTTTATTTGTCTATTAGCTGAAATGTCGGACTCGGGCACGGGTGGGCTCGGATAGGACAGGAAGTCTTCGGACTCGGGCTTAAAAAAGGAGCCCGAACTCATCTCTAATGCAGTGCAGCTGATATTTGCCACAGGGAAGAGCCTATGCCTATAGGATGGCGACTAATGTGCTTATATTTTGGCATCGTCGAAGCACAATCCGCGGTCCATCTTTTGGGATCTACAAAGTCCTCCGCGGCAGTGGCTTATGTTTGAATAGGTCAGAGTAGGCCGCTCATTAGGGTAGAAAAAATTAAGAGAGCCATTTCCTTTTTTAACGCAGGCGGAATGCAGCAGATGTTTCTCGTCTATATTAGAAAGTAATTATCCACGTACATATCTTTTCGTCGAAACTAATTCCTTTTCAAGTCAAAATCTATCTTAGGCGGTCTATCCAGGAATTTTTTCTAGGGTGCTATTTTTGTGAATTTCAATACTTATTTTTGTAAATTTCAGTTCTTAATTTTGTGAATTGTCATACCAATTTTTATAAAAGTCACTTTTGAAGAAAAAATTGACAAAACAGATTAAATTGTAGGGTAAAATGCCAATGAAGAGCCGTTTCAATTGACTGTATTTTTGTGAAGGGGCCGTTTCAGTCGATTGTGTTTTTGTGAATCGGCCGTTTTAATCGATTGTAATTTTGTGACACAAAACGGACCCAATTTTTGACTACATCAATCCCTGTATCTGCCACGGTGAATGACTATTAATGCGATCTCCGCAATACAACATGAACATGAATTACAAGAAACATTTAACCACTTACGAAAACATTTATGATCTATGGTCGTTTTTCATTTACAGCATCGGCGTAGCCAAGGGGGGGATTAGGGGGGTCATAATCCCCCCATGAGGAATTTTTTGCCATACAAAATGTATATTATTCACTCCCTTATCCACACCACATCCACCTTATCCCTATCCACACCCCTCCACCTTATCCCTTATCCACACCCCTCCACTTTATCCCTTATCCACACCCATTATCCACCTTATCCCTTATCCCCCACCACATGTATGCATATATGTGAATTGCAGTAGTCGTAACCCCCCCCCCATGAAAAAATTTCTGGCTACGCCCCTGATTTATAGGTCAATATTTTTCTACAGACTGCATTTGTTGAACTGACAGCAAACGAATAGCATGCACGGAAGTTATATGAATTAACTAGCCGCCTTCGGCGACCAGTTGGTTCGCCATTTTAATAAATGTTGTTCGGAGAGAATCCTGTTTCTCAACGGCTTCCTTGGCACTGAAATCTCTCAGATTCTGAATGGAATTTAAAATTAAGATGCTTACAAACAGGAGTGTCCCTAGGGTAAGTGATGCCCCCTGCTAATGTAAAAAAGACGCCCCCTTTTATGCTCTACTTGAGTTCGAAATTACGCCCCTTCGAAGCCGATGGCCAGATGCGATGCTTACCGTATCGGGTGCCCCTAGTTACAAAATTAAGATGGTTAAAGGATAAAAACCTACAAAAAGGTACAAATTATTTTCGTCGTATATTAATTCTGAAGAGCTTCTCGATATATGGGCCTTTATCAAAAAAACGGAAACGAAAAAAAAAAGTTAGAAAATCTGAAACACTTTCAGATTTTAAATACGCCCTAAAGTGCTATATATTAAAAGTGTATTATAATCCATGTGTCTTCCTTATTCCATTAAGTTGGAAAGTATATAATTATTCATGAGTGTGATTAAACACAATTAAAATTGATATTTCTAACATCCTTTTTCTGGATGTAATACATTAGAAATAGATGGGAAAATTCTGCGCAAAACAATGCACATTTCGAACTGAATGTAAGTTTAAAAATTTATTCACTTGCATTCATAATCCAAATAGCAGACGATAAATTACGATAAATTGCGCCAAGCGGTAGAATCATCTCCTCAAAATCGCTCATCAACCATTTAATTTTTCGGCAAATTAAAAAGTTGCACATTTTAGTCTCGGAAAATTTTTAAATCCTATTTTTCTTTTGAGTATAAAACATTTCATTCCTGCTCTGATTTACCATGCACACGATAATTTAATTAAAAAATAACCTTACAAATAATCTAAACAAAAAATCATCGTTATTCTTTTATTTTTACTTCAAGAGTATGAATCATTTAATAAACTTACCAAGTATGGCAACCTAGATATGCTGAATCTTCGCTTTTTTCACTGCGAAGTTATAATGACGAAATAGCGGAGAGCAAAAATTAGCCTTTTGCGACACGTTTTTTATCGATAGCTTTTAAAATAATTCGAATTTCGAAAAAATCGCTTCGACGTATGTCGGGAACCATCATGTAGAATTTCCATACAAAATTTGGTAGGTCTACGATCACCCGTCTGGGAGCTATGCAAGACACAGACAGACTAACTGACAGATATTTTACACTTTGCTTTATTTATATAGACTAGCCGCCTCCGGCGACCAGTTGGTTCGCCATCTTAATTAAACTTGTTCGGAGAGTTCCTAAACGGCTTCCTTGGCACTGAAATCTCAGATTCTGAATGGAATTTAAAATTAAGATGGTTACAAACAGGAGCGGCCCTAGGGTAAGTGGCGTCCCTGCTAATGTAAAAATGACGCTCCCTTTTATGCTCTACTTAGTTTTTGTGTTCGAAATGACGCCCCTTCGAAGCCGGTGGCCAGATGCGATGCTTACCGTGTCGGGCCGTCCCTGGTTACAAAAATAAGATGGTTAAATGATAAAAATCTACAAAACGTAAAATTATTTTCGTCCTATATTAATTCTGAAGAGCTTCCGGATATATTGACATTTATCAAAAAACGGAAAGGAAAAAAAAAAAGTAAGAAAATCTGAAACACTTTCAGATTTTGAATACGCACTAAAGTGCTATATATTAAAAGTGTGCCGGGGGCTAGGATAGGGGCGTAGAGCAGGGGCGTGAGGAAAGACGTAGAACACTCCATGAGACCGACCACTTGACAAAACAACACATTTTAATAACGAGAAAAACGGTTACAAAACACAGAAGATACATTTAGAATGAATAAACACTATACGAGAACATACTGTAGCTGCTACGCGCGAACACGCGAGAGAAGAGAGAGATGAACGAACGTTCTCAATGATTTCTTCAACGCCGGTAGGGGGAGCGTCGCATGGAAGAAAGATGATATAGGAGGCGCGCTACAAAAGCGTATTATAATCGATGGGTCTTCCCTATTTTCTTTCCTTATTCCATGAATTTGGAAAGTATATCATTATTCATGAGTGTGACTAAACAAAATTAAAATTGATATTTCTAGCATCCTTTTTCAGGATGTAATACATTAGAAATAGATGAGAAAAAGCTGCGCAGAAAAACATACAATCCGAAGCGAAAGAAAATTTCAAAAACTTATCCAGGTGTATTCATAATCCAAGTGGCAGGCGATAAAAAGTAGAAGGCGTTATGAAGATAAATTGTGCCAAGCGCTAGAATCACATCTTCTCAAAATCGCACATCAGCCATTTTATTTTTCGCCAAATTAAAAAGTTGCACATTTTAGTCTCGGAAAATTTCCAAATCCTATTTTTCTTTTGAGTATAAAACATTTCATTCCTGCTCTGATTTCACATGCACACGATATTATAATTAAAAAGCAACCTTACGAATAATAAAAAAAAAGAAAGAAAGAAATCTTTATTCTTTTATTTTTACTTCAAGAGTCTGAATCATTTAATAAACTTCCCAAATATGGCAACCTAGATATTCTCAATTCTCATTTTTTTCCTACTTCGGGGTTACAATTGCGAAATGGCGGAAAGCAAAAATGAGCCTCTTGCGACAAGTTTTTATCGATATCTCCTAAAATAATTCGAATTTCGAAATAAATCACTTAGAGGTATGTCGGGACCCGTCCTGGAGAATTTCCATACAAAATTTGATAGGTCTAGGATTACCCATCTTAGGAGCTACTCGAGACACAGACAAACAACCAAACAAGCTAACTAACCAACATTTTACAGTTCATTTTATTTATACAGAAGAAGGAGCATGCTGGTTGCGGCGGTTTTTAATTTTGTATATAGGCGCCCCAGGGAGGTCCTGCCTCCCTGGGGAACCTACCTGGGGCGAAAGTATCGGAAAGCTTTCCGTAGCTGATAAATTAGCCTTCCCGACTCATGACGGAGTGTTAAGCACTCCCACAAAAGGACCCCTTTCCCTGGTACAGCTGATTATCACCCCCCCCCCTTGATGGATGTATCCTGATCCCTCGGAAATTCTGAAGACAATGCCTTCGTTTAAGAAAAAGGGAATAAGCCGTGTGTTTTGATTGCTTGATCGGCCCCAGAGCCGATAGCAGGTAGAAAAATACTCACTACTTTTATACGACACTCATCGTGCTAGCACCAAAAGGAGAATTGCGGCTATTTATCCGAAGAATTTGACTATCCGTGCATGAGGACTATCAGTTACTTACTAATATTCTCACCGATAGCATCGTGGTGGAAGCCCCTGGCAAGAAGGTGGTTCGGACGACATAAATCATAACGGTAATATGGCAGCTACACTGAAAAAAAGTTTGGTTTATTCAACAAAAAATTTGGTTGGCGCTATTTCAACCAAATAATTTCGCTGATTCAACAAAATTTTTGTTAATCAAAAAAATATTTTGTTAATGTAACAATAATTGTGTTAAAACCAACAAAATTATTCAGTAGAAATAGCGCCGCCCAAATTTTTGTTGAATTCAACAAAACATTTTTTCCTGTGACGGAGAGGCATGACCCCTCTCTGCCCAGCCCACAGGCTCCTGCATTTGAGCACATGAGCACATGAACTCCCAAAAGAAAAACAAAAGTATAAACGCATTAACAAAATAAATTTAAAATAATTATTAAGTAAACTGCTAGATTTTTGTGAATTTAAAACGAGAGTTTTATTTTCTCCCTCCCCCCAACTGTTATTAATACGCTTATTACTGCTAACGCACTTTAGTGTAGGTTACTACAGCACAGTGTTCAATGAATCGCACGTGCGAACGAAAAATTTCCCTTCTGAACCGCTCTCTGGGAACAGAAGGGAAGACAGTTGGAAATAAGTACGGTGCTGCTGATATCATTCCGTTCGCACATTTTCACTGTGCACACAGGGACCTTCCCCCCCCCCCCCGATATCTCTTCCGGATTTTCGCTTCGTTTGTTACGTTTTGTTTTTTAATTAATTTTTATTTTATTTTCTTATTAATTTCTTTACTTCTATCATATTTCACTACATTATTATTATTTTTTTTTACAAACTTTTGACTTCACTTACTTGATTTTCCCTTGGTTTGTTACGTTATGTTTTTTAATTAATTTTTATTTCATTTTCTTATTACTTTCTTTATTTCTATCATTTTTCACTACATTTATTTTTTTTAAACAAACTAGTGTAAATAATTAAGATGGGAGTAAAAGAAGTGTTTCGGAGCTAAAGCAATGACAATTTCAATACCATCTTTAAAAAAAATTGAAATAAAATGAATCAAGACAGCATCTTTGCTAAAAACGTATCTTGGTGGCGAAATGTAAGACTAAATCTTACTTGTTTTCTTTCAGTTGCGTGCATCGTTTTCCTTTAACTGCTGGAAACGCAAATATATTTTAATGTGCAAGGTGCGTCGTATCTGCGTTTTTAATTTTCGAAATTTGTTTTGTCAACCTTCTCATTTAAATAGCCGACGAGTCGCCACTGCCCATAGGTATGGGTTAGAGATGAGTTCGGGCTCATTTTTTGAAGTCCGAGTCCGCTTCATCCCGAGGACTTTTAATCGGAGCCGGATCGAGCCCGAAATTTCTGCTAAAGATAAATAAAATTCAATTACATAGAATATGATAAATTTTGCCGTTTGTGCGAATTAAAGACAAATATAGTTGCAGACTCTCAATGCACTTCCTAATTCTTTATGTCCACGTTTATCAAATAATAACAATAACGTTTCAATTTTTATTAAAAATTTCGTTGAGTAGTCACATCAGTGACAAAAATTCGCATGTACTTAGATATATTAGATACAGAAAAATACAAGCCATAAATCTCATATAGTGACCCAGGGACGTAGGCAAGGGGGGGTTAGAATGGGTCATAACCCCCCTCCCCACATGAGGAATTTTTGGCCATACAAAATGCCTATTTTTCACCCCGTTATCACACACATGTATGTATATATGTGAGTTACCGTAGTCGTAACCCCCCCCCCTCCTAAAAAAAAATCTGGCTACGCCACTGAGTGACATTAAAAAATGTTATATTTAAAACACGTCCAGAAAAGAGATTTTGCATAATAAATTTAAGAAATTTGCATAAAAAAATTTAGTTGATAGAAACAAAATTACTTTAAGTATTTTATGATACGATGTGAATATATACTTTTCTAGCATTTAACTAAGAAATACCAGTAAATGATGAGGCCAAAATTTTGAATTAACAGCATTTTAACACACATACTAAATGGTGTGTTGTGCTATTTCATTTGTGTAAATTATTGCGTAATTATTGCGTAAATTATTTCATTTGTGTAAATTTTGTGCGAAAAAGCTAGCTTTTTGCCCATCAATTATTTTGTTGCAAGTCCTTGCATCACATCAGTAGGTTTATTTTCCCGATGAATCACTTTTTAAAATCTGTTTCAAGGAGTATGCTCAATAAAAGGACACATTTTTCGCGAGCCCGAGCCCGAACGCCATCGTTAATTCCAGGGCCCGAGCCCGGTTCGGGCCCGGGCTGAGCCCGTCTCATCTCTAGTGCCCATGCTCTTCTCCCAGCCGAAGACGATTTCTGTGAGATTTTCAAACTCATCCATTGTTCGAAGAAATGCGTTGCTTATTGATATGCGATAACTGATAATATACTGATGTTGTAATGAATGTGTTTTATAGTGAATACGTGTGTCGGGATTTATTTTTCTATTAATAACAAATGTTTTAAATTCCAGTTAAAATGAGAAAAAGAAAGAAAATATACATATTGACAGTACAAAGAAACAATTACTTATTCTAAAGACGAAATCCTTGTAAAAAAAAAATCAGAATTCTTGCCGGTAGAATTGAAATACTAAATAAAGATTATTATTAATAATCAACAAACACGTCAAGGAACTAATTTGATAAATTACTTCATGGAGATTATTTTCAACCTGTGGATCACTCTAGAGCTATTTCCGTCTTATCCCGGCTTCGCTGTTGATTAATGATCTCGGAAGAATTTCATTGATTAAATCTTTCTCCCTTGAGACGAACTAAATATATTATAAGCTACATTCTTGGCTGACGAATTTCATTCATTCTCATATTTAAAATACGTAGATAAGAATTTTTGATGAGTGAATTTGGGTGTGAGTTCGCTGTTTCTGTTGCTGTTTATTTAACCCTTTAACGCGCAGTGTTTTCGCTCTGGGAACACCAAACTCTGACGCTTTGACTGTTGCCAGTCACGAAGAATAGATTTGATTCCTATAAAAATAGTTGCGGGTGACGTAGATCCACGAGAATCATTTTTTAGCAAGTCATTTCCCGTACAAAAATTGTCACGATTATTTTTAACAGCACTGACATCTGCTGAAAAATGGAAGAATGCGTGAACATCTGGATAGATTGCCCAATGCTGAAAAAAGGGCAGCCGTTGCCATCGCTCGACTTAACTACCAGCAAGATGGCGGACGATCGAAACATTACTTTTCGATCGTCTGCCATCTGGCTGGTAGTTAAGTCGAGCGATGACAACGGCTGCCTTTTTTTCAGCATTGGGAAAGGGTTGCGCCTCAAAGGGTTAACCAATGACATTTCGTTAGAAATATTTCCTACATTTTATGATTAGAAAATGCTATTTGATTGTTAAAGTATTCCAATTTTTTTTACGTAAAACAAATTTTTTAATTTTTTTTTCTTCTGTATTCAAAATAAATCTATTATATAAATGCTAAAGTTGTCTGTTTGTTTGTTTATTTGATTGTTTGTTTGTCCGTCCGATAGCTCCTTCCACGCCGGCTTGAAATTTTGCACATATATGTAAAACCGCATAGAATAAATAGTCCGTAGTCAACTTTAAAATTCTGAAAACTCCATCGTTCCATGATTCTCTTCGTGGAAAAAACATTTTTTGCAGGTACAACTGTTTCCCAGAAAAATCCCAAAAAGTTCATCCCTTATTGGGACATTCCATTGACACGCATAGGGCATTTCGGCGTTACTTTTAGAAGCTTCATCGACTGTAGTAATATTGAAAATTAAACTTATCCTGCATATATGACAAATATACCCTCCATATATCACAAATAGTTCCTTTACAGGGGCACTCATAAGAATTACATTACGCTGTTTGGGGATCTCTGTAACTACTGAACCGAATTCGAAAACTTTTTTCACTGATAGAAAGCTACACTATTCCCGAGTATTATAGGCTACCTTCCATGCATGTAGCATAAATAGTTCTTTCACAGGGACACTCAAAAGAATTTCAATACATTACGCTATATGGACATCTCTTTAACTGCTGAATTAATTCTAAAGATTTTATCACTGAAAGCTACAGTATTCCTGAGTAACATTGGCTAAAATTAACGCATGTAGCACAATTTACTGGAACTCTCAAAATAATTCGTAAATAATGTCGTAACTGTCTCCATTCACCAAATGAGGAAAAACAACTATCTAAATGGATTAACTCTAGTATTTAAATGTCCTGTCATTAAACGCTACAAATTACTAATTTAAATAGCGCCCATTTATATTCAAGTAATTTAAATTACGGCATCTATTCGAAAATCGAAACTAATTACAAGGGGTTTGTTTATAATGAGCTTATAGAGGGCGATTCACTATTGCCATTTACCATTGTTCTTATCTTCCATATGAGTAAATTTTGATCTAATTTCAACATAGCGAATCTTAAAAAAAATAATCTTAGCAATCTATATTAGTTCTTGAATATATTTATTGAAAATTCAGATTTTGTACACCCGAAGGTACTGAACCATACCAGGATCAGTGATTCCGCTGTTTTAAACCTTTTAATTCAATGATATTCACGACGTTCGCATAAACGCATATAACTGAATCGTGGTAGGTATATCTTTGCTACACTGTTAACAAATTTGATATTCGCCAAATGTTCAAGGGTGACAAAAGAATATGATAATGTCTTAAAGTTTATGCATTTCTTTTTGAGTAAAAGGTCAAATGATTTCAAAATTAATGTCGAACTGGATTGATCAATACAGGGTGCTTGTAAAAACTGCTGAGAAAAGGTCATAAATTGTCGCCCTTCAAAGGGTTAATTATTTGCAGGTATGAAAAAAAAAACGCAAAAGATTGGTGGATTGTTGTGTATGTGGTAATGGTTATTTTATTTGCCATTTTTATACATTACTGCCATAGTGTACAAAACATCATTCTTGTAATTCTTAAGTTTAATGTAGCTAAAGCTTAGCAGGACAGCAGCCAGACGATTCGACTACGGGCTGCAGTGTAGAGATGAGTTCAGGCCCAATTTTTAAAGCCCGAGCCCGATTCCGAAATGTCAGCTGATAGATAAATAAAAGTCAATTACTTTATTGATAGAATACCATAAATTCTGCCGTTTGTGCAAATTAAAGACAAATGCAATAGCAAACTTTTAACCCTTTAATGCGCAGTATTCTCGCTCTGGGAACACCCAACTCTGACATTTTGACTGTTGCCAGTCACGAAGAATAGATTTGATTTCTATAAAAATAGTTGCGGGTGACATAGCTCCAGGAGAATCCTTTACTTTTTAACGCGCCATTTCCCGTCAAAAAATTGTCACGATTATTTTTAACAGCACTGACATCTGCTGAAAAATGGAAGAATGCGAGAACAGCCGGATAGATTGCCCAGTGCTGAAAAAAGGGCAGCCGTTGCCATCGCTCGACTTAACTACCATCAAGATGGCGGACGATCGAAACGTTCGAAACGCTGGCTTTGCCGGGCACAGCCAACTGCCGTCAAAAAGGGTCTCTAGATCTGTGACGTTTCGATCGTCCGCCATCTTGCTGGTAGTTAAGTCGAGCGATGGCAACGGCTGCCCTTTTTTCAGCATTGGGAAAGGGTTGCGCCTCAAAGGGTTAATGCACTTTCTAATTCTTTATATATAAGTTTATCAAGTAATAATAATTATTTCTCCCATGAATTAATTTTTAAAATATGTTCACAAGGAGTGTGTTCAATAAAGGAGAAATTTCCTCCCGATCCCGAACACAAGCGTGAATTACAGAGCGCGTCTCATCATCTCTAGTGCAGTGCTCCCAGGATGGCTATGCATTTTCAGTTGTTTCCTATTACAAAAATTAGCGTTCTATTTTATGAGAATTAGCGTTTTTTTATCGTGTTTTTTCTTAGTGATTTTTCCTGAACTTTTGGAATCCAGTTTATTTCATTTCCTTTAGCTTTTTAGAAAAAGTGATAGAAACATTTTGGTAAATATTGGGGTGGTGCATAATAATCAGGCGTTTGTAAATTTTATTCAATTCATTAATTAAAGTATTAAATTAAATAAATGATTCACGTAAGAGAATATACGTGAATTAAAAAAAATTAATTAAAAATATTGTAATTTTTTTTGTAAACTATAGCACGTCAAAGAAACGCCTGATAATTATGCCCCAACACAATAGTAATTAAATGAAATACTATTCCCAACAAATCAAACTACACCTGTGATGACTTCAAACCTACCTTCTGAACAAAAATTAAAACTACGAATAACCTTATGTGTTTGCTCAACATTCTTACAATAGCACATTTTCTGCAACCTCAGAAATCGCTCACATAATTTCACCCTTTGAAAAGCAAGGATTTTCACATCAGTATCGAAGACCAACTGGACAAACTGTCCAATGCTGAAAAAGTGCAGCCGTTGCCATCCATCCATTTAACTACCAACGACGTGACACTCGATCGAATGGCCCACCTGGCGCCACAGAGCTAAAGAAGATTTCTGACACCATTCTTTCTATGAAGCCCGCGGAGTCAGCTGTGATGGTTAAAATCGATTTTTCCTTCAAAATCTTTATACATTTTTGTTTCTTTGGATTACAATGCTTCTTTACTCAGGAAAAAGATGTAAATATCTATGTTTGATTAATTATTTTCCGGAGATGAACGGTATGAAAGCAAACTACATCCATTTATGCAGCATTAAAAGCGGACCGGATTGTATGGTGGATAAAACACCGTACTACGGTTTCGGGTTCAACTCCAGGCGTTAGGGGTTCGATCCGCGACTGGGCTTGGGTGTCATTTGTCCGTCCCTTCATAGGGTGAGACGTTGGCCCACCTACTAGGTGCCCCCCATAATAAAGGGTTCCGTGCTCGTAGCGTACGTGCTCATAGCGTACACCCCATCAAGCGTGCTTGTAGCGTACATGTGGTGCTCGTAGCGTACATCTTTCCCGCCACCTGTTTTCACCACAGTAATAATTGAAAAGAAGAAATAAAAAGGCAAATCCAGCTAAATATAGATCTACTTTAGTAGCGGCCATTTTAGTCCACAAAATCGTAGATTTCATTACTATTATTTATTTTGAACAAATAAGGTGAAGTTTAAATCAAGTCAAGAAAAAGTCATGGTATTTTTTATTTTTTTTATTTTTTTTATTATTTTTTGTTTAAGGAACTGTTTTACGGCCGATTCCCAAAGTATTTAAAATTAAAAATTGTATCTAGCGGTGTATACTTCAGAATTTCTTTTAGCTTGTTCGAATACTGTATAGAGCTTCAAATATTAAAAACAGTGCTGGCTATAAAATATTAAAGTAAAACAAAATGTATCTCTGAACCCCACCCACCCACCCCCTCAATAAAAAAGAAAAGAAAAAGAAAGGTGCTCTTGCAATATGAATGAGGAGAGGGAAGGGTATAGGAAAAAACATTGGTTAGCTCAAAGTTCATTATATATATTTTTTTTTCATATAACCCATAAGACAATTGCCCATTATTAGATTCATGAAAGTCTCAGACGGTACATTACAAAAATTTTAAATACTTGTTAATATCGGTGCAGTGGCGGACTCTTTCAAGTATCAAGGAAGGAATGATATGATATAATATTAATCTTATAAATAAAAATGAAATTCTGTTTGTTTGTTTGTTTGTTTGTGGATTTGATCCGTATACAAATCCACAAAAATGGACCTATTGGCCTGAAATTTAGCACAGATATAAAAAATAATATAGAATAAATCATAGTCCACTTTAAAACTTTGTAAGTCCACCCGTTCCCGGAATTTAAGATATTTTTTATGCTCTTCACGCAAAAATCTTTCCGTAATTGTAACCCCTGTAGTGAAAAAAGTGTGAAATATGGATCGTGGTTGCCATGTGTGGCGATTTTGCCGAATAAAATGTCGTTCGTACACAAATCCACAAAAATGAACCTATCGGCCTGAAATTTAGCACCCATATGTAAAATAATATAGAATAAATCGTAGTCCACTTTAAAACTTTGAAAGTCCACCCGTTCCCGGAATTTAAGAGATTTTTTATGCTCTTCACGCAAAAAGCTTTCCGTAATTGTAACCCCTATAGTGAAAAAAGTGTGAAATAAGGATCGTGGTTGCCATGTGTGGCGATTTTGCCGAATAAAATGTTTTAAATTCTCAACGTAAAAATAAAAGAATAATAATGATTTTTTTTTTTTTGTTAGTTTATATTCGTAAGGTTATTTTTTTTTTAAATTATAATATCGTGTGCATGGGAAATCAGAGCAGGAATGTAATGCTTTACACGCAAAACAATAAGAATTGAAGATTTCCGAGGCTAATGTGTAAATTTTTTTAGTTTGGCGAAAAAATAAAATGGCTGAAATATGGATTTTGAGTAAGTGAGTTCTAGCGGTTCGCACAGTTTTCGGCTTGGCGCAATTTATTGAGAGCTTAAAGAAATAGATTTTTGAAAACAAGTGCAAAGGTTTTATTAGAATACAGCGTTAAATTTTAATGATCCGTGAAGAAATAATACAGTTATTAAGGGATTTCAAGCGATCTAACTTCAGAATTCTCGCCAATTGAGTACATTGATTTAAGTTGGGGGAATTCCGCCAAATTTCAGAAAATTGAAATCTTCTCATTTAGTACATCGGAGTAACGATGAATAAAACACATTATAGTTGATAATTTAAAAAAAAAATCGGCTGTATTAAGGGATTCCAATTTTTAAAGAAATGCGTGCTACAATTTGGCGGTCGAACCATTTCCCATATTGATTGCTGCTAAGTCAATGCTTCGAATGATTCCCTGAAAAAACTCTTGCAAAATGGCGTATGTTGGCACTTTGGCGAGGCTTAGATTTGAAACTGGATTTTATTTGAGACTGGTATATATAATAACACTGGTTATAGATAAAAATGAATGTTGGTATGTGTTTATGAGGTTGAAAAACTCCAGCACCGTTGAGCACCGTTGCACGATGAAATTTGGTTCACCTAAGTGTTATGATGGAGAAGGTTTTTATGCTATCCGTTTTCCTTAACTTGCCACCATTGTGCCGCAGCACAACGTTGAATTCTATTCCGTTTAGCCGTTTGCTATGCGAATATCGTCGAACCGATTTCGATGAAATTTGGTACACGCGAATATTAGAACACGGAGAATATTTTTCACTATCCATTGTGCTGTAACTTGCCGCTAAATGGCGCTGCAAAGTATCAACTTCTATACCGTTGGACTGATCGGCGTAAAATTTTTTATACTTACACATTTGAGCACGAAGAATATATTCTAACTGCGTTCCTTTTGATGTTACTCACCACTAGATGACACTGCAATGCATTATTATTTTAACTCGCCACTAGATGACGCTGCAGCAGGACAAATTCTTGACCATTCAAACGGTCGCTATGAAAATCAGTATACATAGCTATTTGAACAATGAGAATATTTTGGCGTCATCCATTTTGCTATAACTCGCCACTTGACGGCGCTGTAGCAAATCATTACTTTATTGAACCACTAGATGGCCTTGCAGTGTATCACATCTTGACTGTGCAAATAATCACTATGAAAATAGGTATACATAGATATTTGAACACGGGGAAGAGTTTGGCGCTATCCATTTTCCTATAACTTGCCACTAGATGTCGCGTCAACACATGAACTTCAGGACTGTCCAGCCGATAGTCATGAAAATTCGTATACATCGATATCTGAATGCGAAAAATATTTTCGCCGTATCCGTTTTGCTAAAACTCGCCACTAGATTGCTCTACGCCGCGTGGCCTTCTGCACCGTACAAACGATTGCCTTGCAATTCGGTATGCATGATTATTGGACACAATATAACGCGATATCCATTTTGCTATATCTGTTTATTACAATGAATTGTAATCACCACAAATCGTAATATCAAAAAGTCCATTCATTCCCGTACGAAGAACGGGTACTTCAGCTAGTTATTAATAAAAATTATGAATATATTAATCATATGATAATATCTTGTTTAATAAATGCAATTTACGGAGTAACAACTGAAAAATTAATAAAGTAATAATTAACAGTATCATAGTCGCACCCACGGAGGGGACTATGGGGCTAAAGCCCCCCAAAGCGACCCGAAAATTTAGATCTGAACCCCCCCTAACCCCCCTCCCCGAATACCAAATAGCTTTTCAAACCTACAGAAACTCTAGTTTATCTTATCAAAATAAATAACCAAGAGTCGTAGTAGTTTCAGTTTTTATCAATTTAATTTTATCCATTCTTAGTGTGTTGTTGTGAAAGAAGAAATTAACTAGTAGCGTAACTAGTAAGGAGATATAAATCCTCTCTAAAAAATTTTGGCTTTACATTGCGAGAATAAAAGATAGGGCGCTAAAAGTGTAGGGAGGGGGAGTGAATTGTATTAAGCCTTTTCCGTAGAAATATTAAAAAGTCTAGCAAGTTGTAAATACATAATAGCTCTCAATTTCGAATACTAATCTTAACAGAATTATATGCTAAACAAGGAGATTCACTTTAAAATAATAAACAACATTTATTATTTTTAAATTAGAAAAAATATATACCGTGTTTACTAGCGTAATAGTCGCACTTTTTATGCCATTGTTTCATGGTGAAAGTCTAGGTGTGATTATTATACGGGGAAAGTCTACTATATGTAATATTGAACATTCTAATGCTAAAATGTTACTGGTATTATAGTAAAATGACTAATTTACCAAATGTTTTCAGTTTATCTGCCGTATATTAAATATTCTTTCCTTCAATTATACGCAAAAAGAGGCATTTTTCTGTTTAGTAATATTTTTATTATAGTAATATTTTTATAGACATAAATGTCGAATACGTGACTGCGGCTTTTCTACAGGAAAAATATTTTTAGAATTTTGTCTGCTTCAAAACGAGGGTGAAACTATTATGCGAGAGCGACTATTACGCAAGTAAGCACGTCATGTTTAATTATGCAAAAAATAAATAAATAATAACGAAATAATTTTGCTTTCTTTCTTTCATTTTATTCTGAAATATCGTTAAAAGATCCCTGGAAGATCCGCTAAAAAAATGCGGATCCGGATCCGGATATTTTTTTTCATCCGCGGATACGGATACGGATATCCGGGACACCTCTAAAAATAACCATATATCGGTGTCTTTACAGATAGAAAAATTAATAGTTTAAATAGCAATATATTTTTAAATGATGGTTTTTTATCATTTTAAGAGGTTTCTAGTATAATACATTATGTACACAGATTGCTTGCACACCTTTAAACAAGAGAACAGCAACGTTAAACGATCAGTATGTCCAAAATCCTCATTGCTTTCAATAGGATGACCAGCAACTCAATTTTCTTGCTAAAGAAGGTGGGTTTTTTCCCCATATTTTATTGTTTTCTAAACTACTATTTTGTGGACTAAAATGGCCGCTACTAAAGTAGGTCTACATTTAGTCGGATTTGCTGTGGTGAAAACGAAAACAGGTGGAGGGGGAGATGTACGCTACGAGCACCATATGTACGCTACAAGCACCCTTGATGGGGTGTACGCTATGAGCACGTACGCTACGAGCACGACACCTAATAAAGTGGCCAACAATTGCGGACCATTGTGGCCAAAGCCTTCCAAGGCAGCGGCCGGCCATTGGGGAAAAAAATTGCAGCATTAAAATTAAATATTAATCTAAATCAAGAATTCAAAGATTTTACTTTAATTTAACTTATGTGGTACTTTCAGGAAAAAAAAAAACAACACTCAAAATACTGGTTCTAAAAGATAAAATAAACAAAAACTTTGTGTAAAAAAAGACACACATAAAATGATACTTATAAGAAGGTACGATCGTTTCGACCGAAAAGTCTTCATCAGTCGTCGTACTTCGTCTCACTCGATTCGTAATAGTGAGATGAAGTGTGACGACTGATGGAGACTAAAAAAATTTTCGGTCGAAACGATCGTATCTAAGAATCATTTTATGTGTGTTTTTAACACAAAGTTTTTATTTACTTTATTTTATGTGGTACTTCATTGTATTCATTTTGCAATAGATTTTTTTCAGTCAAAATAAAAATTTATTCGAATTTAAGAATTTGTGCAAAAGGAGGATGTGAAAATAAGCAAAATAATCAATCTATTACATTATAAAAAATAACGTGTTAATAAGGTTAACACACTAGTGATTAATTCAAAATTAGTATTTATCTCATTAATAATGAATGCATTAACTAAACTCTAGCAGCACCAAATATTTATTCTTTCTTCGCACTTAGCACTGAGTTCCGTAGCGCTAGCAGCCTCTCTCTAACCTTTGATCTTTGCTTTAGACACATGTGCAATTTACATGAATACACTGTGTTTATTTAGAGCGATGCATCGATTCGTAATAGAGCTGATTCAAAGGTAAGACTGTGTAAATGTTTAGCATAATTTGAAACATCTACAGAGTGTTTAAATTAATACTTTACTTGTTTGCATAAAATAAAGCATTAAAGTTTAAAATTATCGCAAAGGCCCCTTGGTGGAAGACACTGAAGCGATTTTAACGTGATTTTTAGATATTTATCTTAGTTAACCCTTTAACGCCCAGTGTTCCCGCTGTGGGAACACCAAACTCTGACGTTTTGGCTGTTGCCAGTCACGAAGAATAGATTTGATTTCTATAAAAATAGTTGCGGGTGACATAGCTGCACGAGAATCCTTTACTTTTTAACACGTCCTTTCCCGTAAAAAAATTGTCACGATTATTTTTAATAGCACAGAATCTGCTGAGAAATGGAAGAATGCGAGAACAGCTGGATAGATTCTCTAGATCTGTGGCACGTGATGAACGTGGAAGTATTTTACTCTGAAATAGAGCATCTAAGAAAGCTTTTGTGTTAAGCTGACTGTTATAAAACGTGCTATTGCTTATTATTTCTGTGAATTATGTATCGCAGGTTGTTCGTCGAATTTCTAGAGTCAATATAACTCCATCTATTGCGTTCCATCTTGATAAGTGGACTGTTTGCTAGAACTTTCCACATACACTGGACTTAAACGACGTACCTGAAAACTAAGCAGAGTTTTCTGCAACCTTTTCATTAGTATATTACTTTTTTATGTTTATAGTCGACTCGCGCTATAACGGGATCCATCTTACGCGATTGGGATATTACGTGAGTTTTTCATGAGTAAAGTATCACAGAGCTAACGTGGACTCTCCCCCCGCAGCGTGATTTTTCGCCAGCAGTTAAAAGCACAAAGAGAAATGCGGGTTGTGAGGGGTAAGCATAGTCTATGTGATTTGCTTCTGTAGAAAAGATCCAATCAGCGGACGATATTTCAACTTTCGTAGCATCACTGAAGGCGGAAGCACTCAAATCGTCCTAGTCTAAACCTGTCTTTATTTATTACTTTTTGAAGGAAATGGTAATATACCTATTGTTATGAAATTGTTTAAAACTGTTTGATGGGTGTTTATAAGTGTCTAATATTAACCGTGTGTGTGCTTCAGAACGTCTGGTATGCATACCCTATTTCAAAAGGCAAAATTTTCACTTAAGCGAGAGGTTTTGGAACTCATCCCTCGAATAAGTTAAAACTTCACAGCATTCCGCGTAACGTTGGAAATAATAGAATACATTTTATGAGATAGAAAAGAATAATTTGAAAAAGTAATGAAAATAAAACAGTTTTTACGGCTTCAGCTTTTTTCACATTCTTGTCTAGAGCCAATGAGACTCCCTGTCCCCTTCCTATTGCACAGTCTAATGGACACTCTCCATCTTTATTTACAAAGCTTTTAAATTAATTAGAATGAAAGTAGATAGTTCTTGATTTAATCAGTTTTTGATCTGCACAAAAATGGTTTAATCTTGAGAGATCGTTAAAATGATAATATGAAGCGAAAAAAACCCTTTAATTTCTAAATGGATGTAATTCGATCGCACACGTAAAAAAAGTAATTAAAAACGAAATAATTGAAAATAACTAGAGAATAAATAATATTTAATTGTTAGTGAAAGGAACAAAAGTTGATTGTTCTATAGCTGGCAAATTAATCTTTTAAGTGTGAATACAGCAAAATGGTTTAATAAAGTTTAATCTATAATACTAGTGTAATATGGAAAAGAGAAGAAAAAAAAGCTTTACAAAATTAGATACCTAAAAATGTACAGTAGAATCCGCTATAACACGAGTCCGTATAAGACGGATTCGTATAACATGGAGGAAAAATTTGCGATTTATTTCGTATAACACGCTAAAAAAGGATCTTACAACACGGTTGTCACTCCTATAACACGGATTCATTGAACACGTAACGTATCTACCGTGTTGTAAGGGGGAGTACTAATTTTTACCCTTCATCAGCTGCAAAAAGGGCTCACACACCACAAGATTAGTACACTGCAAATAAAGTCTGTCAAATTTACAGAAAAAAACTGTCAGCCAGGACGCCAGCTTATTTCCGCATTTTTTGCAGAAGTATTCCGTGAATTTTACATATTCTCAGTTTATTTTACAGAAATCTTCCGTATATGGAAAAAAATACTGAAGACTTGAAAAGTATACTGAAATAAACTGGCGTCCTGGTTGACAGTTTTTTTCTGCCAGTTTAACAGACTTTTTTTTGCTGTGTAGAATGAGAAGTGAAGAAGTAAACAGGGGAAAAATCAAGAAACCAGGGAGATTAAAAGTTAACTGGTTGCTTGCTCTTTCTCTCTTCGTAGTCATTTAAGGTGCTAGTACTGAACTTCGAAGAGCTAGCTTGGACAGTTAGTGAATCTTGCTCAGAGGTAAGACAATCGACTGCAGATTTACGCCTGTATTCACCATCAACCTCAATCGCCATTTAGTAGGGAATCTTCAGTCGAACGCTCGCATGGTATTTCTAGAATAACCAGACTGGTAATTAAATGGTAAAATAACTGGTAAAATCAGGGCCGGATTTTCAGCGTGGGAAACCGGGGTTCCATCCCCAGGGCCTCCACAAGTATCCGCATAAGACATTTTTATGTAAAATTTCGTAGAAACGAATACCGAGTAGCGAAATAAATGCAAAATTATATTTTGAAACTATCAAACAGACAAATTTTGACTAATAGACGGAAACAAATTCTGTCAGTGGAAGGGTAGTTCCCTCCCTTTTTTTTCACTCATTTTTCGCTTTGAACCTTTCAAAGGGCCGTGCAAGTAGTAGACATTATGTTTTTGTGTAAATAAATTACACCTTCACTGGGAATTGCACCCGGGACTTAACCTTGAACCCACTTCGGAACATGAATCGTCGCGTCGAAAAAATTCTTTAATCTGTTTGAAAAATAATTAAGGGTGTCTATAATTCTAAATCTGGAAGTCTTTTAAACGTTAGAAAATGCTGTAGAAAATTTCATTTTATGCAAAATTCGCGATCTTCTGCACTTGAATAATTGAAAAATTGAATAGACAGTATCTTTAACAATTTTTCTACTATTATAATAGGCTACTATTATTATAGAGAAGTTTAGTAACGAAAAGTGAAAACGGAAATTAATTTAAATTTTAGAAGCGTAATGCTATTCAGGCGCGTAACCAGGAAAATTTTTCGAGGGGGGGGGATATGAACGAATATGTGTATAAATAGACGGAATTTCATCACTAGTCCAAAAATTTAGGGGGAGGGATATATCCCGATATCCCCCCCCCCCTGGCTGTATTTGCCAATTAATTTTTTAACTACCTCTCAATAAATAAACCTTCTTTGATAGTAAAATTTTAATTTTTTTTATGAAACTGCAAACGAACGTTAGGCCCTTCATATATTTGACGCCAAGTGCACAGCTTCCTTTTAATCCACCACGATGATGACTATTGACAGGGTGACGCAAAATGTTTGTAACAAGCTCAGCTACGGTCTCAACCTGCGGTTGTTTTTATATATAACTCATGTTTGTATTTAACTAATAATACTTTTACAATTTTGAATAGATGGCGCTATAGAAATCAATTAATATTTAATTTCAAATCTGTACAGTGTTTTATTTTTCGCCGTGTTTTCTTTTTCCTGTTTCCTTTTCTCATCTTACTTCCGTGTTTGTTAACCCTTTCAAACACAAGTATTTTCACATCAATATAGAAGACCGACTGGACAGACCTGTCCAGCGCTGAAAAAGTACAGCCGTTGACACCGATCCATTTAACTACCAGCAACATGGCGGTCGATCGACCTCCGTGATGTTGGCAGTTAAATGGATTCGATGGCAACAGCTGCACTTTTTCAGCGTTGGGACCATTTCACCCTTTGAAGCGCAACCCTTTCTCAATGCTGAAAAAAGGGCAGCCGTTGCCATCGCTCGACTTAACTGCCAGCAAGATGGCGGACGATCGAAATGTTCATCGCGTGCCACAGACCTAGAGTCCCTTTTTTGACGCAGCTGGCTGTGCCTTTTTTCAGCATTGGGCAATCTATCCAGCTGTTCTCGGATTCTTCCATATTTCAGCAGATGTCAGTGCTGTTAAAAATAATCGTGACCATTTTTTACGGGAAATGACGTGCTAAGATGTAAAGGATTCTCGTGGAGCTATGTCACCCGCAACTATTTTTATAGAAATCCACTATATTCTTCGTGACTTGCAACAGTCAAAACGTCAGAGTTTGGTGTTCCCAGAGCGGGAACACTGCGCGTTAAAGGGTTAACCCTATTTTTTTGCGGCTAGCAGTAAAAACGCTGAAAAAAGGTGGTTTGCTGAAAACAGCAACCCCACGCGTAAAAGGGTTAATCAATAAACTCATTTAATATCGCCGAACTGAATAAGCTCGCAGCAGAAATAAAAACGCGCCGTAAATGCATGAAACTGGATTGATTTTAATATCCCACTATCCTTCATCGACCAAGTCGAACGGCGTCTCAACAAGTGAAATCCGGGACCATAACTTCAAGGTCGGTGGGAAAAAGTCCCCTGCCCACCAAACATTTCTCATAAAACTCCAGAAATGAACATAAGGCCAAGAAAAATCTAAAACAAAAACGGCTTTTCGACCGGCTACTTTATATCCTCGAGACGCCAGCTCGATTTAGAATGCTTTTATCAGATGGAAGTTATTAGGCAGGGAGAGAAATTCAATTAAGGAAAACTGATTTGTATTCGGAGCAGAGAAGCATATTCTGTTAGTTTCTGTTCTGAAACAATTTAGCGAATTCTCAGAGCCCTTTCAAAGATTCATTTAGCTGCCTGTCGCATCTTTTTAAACCCACTTCAAAAAGGAAGAGGTTATCAGTTTGTCGGAATTTCTTTTATTTATTTATTAGAATGTATGTTCAGCGATAACTTTTTACTACGTGGGCCGATTTCGATAATTCTTTTTTTTATTCGTAAGGGGGTAATTTGTGTGTGTCTCCGTATTAATTTAATCAAGTTCTGATGATATTTTCGTTCAGAAAATTGAAAACATCCATTGACTAAAGGGTTGCCAGTAAGGAAGTGATAGGTGTAAGTCAAAAGTCGCCAAGGTTTGACAACTTTGGAGATTTATCGCCATGTGTGACGTCAAAAAATAATTTCCCAAAACTATAGGGATATAGTTGCAAAAAGTCGAAATGTTCGAATGGCTGGAAGCCGTTCTCAAGATGTTTATTGTAGATAATCGAGGTTCTACTATACTTCGTTTATGATTTATTTCTTTATTCATTCTTTGCTGACATTGAACAAAAGTCAGAAGTCCGCGAACTTTGAATTTTAATTAGTGCAACTTAGAAGGCTACTTGTGAAATGATCAATGCTTCTCTCTATTTCTTTAAATGACGAAAATCACCGGCATGTAAAAGTCAATGAATTTCATGATTAGCAGCAGTTTTCCCACAAAAAATGTGTATTATTTTAACTATCAACACTGTGAACGTCTTAGAAGAGGGTGAGAATAAAAAGCTGTTTTATTTCAGCAGCTGTGCAATAAGGTCAAGAGGTGTCCTACATAAGAGGGAGAGCTTGTAACTATTTTCTGTCAATCGTTTCAAAGGCGTAACTGCAGTTTTCCTCCTTCTCTGCCCAACTGGAAGGGAAAGGACGCTGATCAGTGAAGGAGAAGCTCAACCGCAGTGTCTTCTCAAAGATCAGAAGGGACAGTTCAAGCCTGCTTCTTGAACAGTGTGCTTTAAACGGCGGTGGGTTGAATCGGTTGAATGCCTCAACAACCTGCGGCCTCATTATTCAATTGCCAGAACCTGTGGAGTGAAAACACACTTGTGTTTGTGTCCTTTTTTACGACATTCAGGAAATAAAGTACATGATAAATAAATTAATTCCCGATATCGAATAATATTCACGGGCGTCGACTTGTAAAAATTATTGGGGGTGCTCGTATCCTTACGGAGGTGGACGGGGGGACACAAAATCCTTCTCTCCGTCAGTATAATAAAGGGGTTCAGAAATTTTAGAATTGAGATTTCAAAATGTGCTTTTTTAACATACCACTTTCATGAAAATAAAAGGAATTCCATTTATTAAATTTTTCAAAAATTTTTTGAACTCATTTTTTAAATTAAGTATTTGAACTCAAGATCTCGAATCAGTCTTCAGTACACATATGGAGAAAGCAAATCTCCCTTCTGAAAGAACAACTGAATTTTAATTAAGTTAATAACAGCAAAACAAGTAAAATCTTTTTCGAAATGTATTTAATGATAATTTCATAGGAAAGAAAATGCATGCAGTCAAATGTGGAAAACTGTTCTGCAAAACATTTCTCCAGCTAATATTTCAAAATACCCTAGAAGTACAAACGAGACGAAATACTAAAATCTGGATTATTTTATTCACTTGCAAACATTCATCAGAGATAATTTTTACTAATATAAAATAGTATTTTTTATTTTACTACATGATGAAATACCCATAAATTGAATCGATTTTAATTAAATGTCGCACTACTTTAAGACAGAAAAACTGATCACATTTAAATTACATTTTTTGACAACTTTTTACAGATTACATTTAAAATTATTTAAAAAACATAAACAAAGAAGTAATAAATACCTCCTTTCCATGTATTAAAACAAATCAAACAAATATACAAACCATCATACAAAGTTACAAGTCCTCTCTTCGACACATACATTTTAAACGGATTTCCGTGATTTGAATTGTAAAAACAAATAAATAAATAAAATATACTTTTAAATTCATTCTCATAGTATTTTCACAGCAGGAAAAAAATTAATTTTTCAATAATATCATCCTTGTTAACATTTAAAAATGATTTAACAAAGAAATCCAAGTGCGAGAATATATCAAAATTCAGAGTCTACACTATTTTAGGTCTTCATAAACATTTTAATACTGAAAACTTTCATTTTACATTAAACTAAGAATACTCATATAATCTTTCAATAACATTAAAAATGAAAAGAAATGTTGAAATGTGGTGTTATGGCCAACTATCTGCGCGAGGGATCTAGGCCGGGGGGGGGGGGCTTCGTGTGGAACTTGGCATAGAAAACTCGACATATAAAATCTGCATTGCACTTTAAATCACACTCTTTTTGGAAAACCGTTCCAGATTACCTTAACAATTATGAAAACAAATTAAACCAGCACATAAGCAATTGGCAAATCAGAGACGCTCCTGGCAAAATGGACACATAGTAATCATTTTATAAACAAAAACCATAATGAATTATGCTATTTGAAACATATTTTGATGATATTTGTGCAACAATATATGAAAATTTATTTTTATTCAGTACGGAAAAAAGTTGTATAAAATATAATCGTGCTTTACATTTAAAAGTGGAATAACACAGAAACAGATATACAATGCCAAAATTATCACTCTGAATTATTGTAGATATTTACAGACAATTTTTAAGAATACTCAATAATATGAAAAATGGAAACAAAATGTATGAAATCTAATTCGAAATCATAGTCTACGCCATATTATTTTAAAAACATATATAAAAACTCCACTGCACTCTAAATCACCCTTCTATTTGGAAAATTGTTCCAGATTACCTTAACAATTATCAAAACAAATTAAACTAGCACACTAGCAATTGGTAAGTCAGAGACGCTTTGGCTAAATGGATACATAGTATTCATTTTATAAACTAAAACCATAACGCATTATGTTATTTGAAATTTATTCTGATGATATTTGTGCAACAATATACGAAAATTAATTTTTATTCAGAACGGAAAAAAGTTGTATAAAATATGATTGTGATGACTGGGGTACGAAGGGTATTTTGTTTATAAGCCTTCTTATGATTACCATAGCCCGTTCGTGTAAACATAGTGCTAAAAGTTCTCCTTATTGAATTTGCAAAATATACATCCATCTAATGCAAGGTATCACTGAAATGTGCACATAAAAATTCAAGCTAAATAGTCAGCTTCAAACTTTCTAGCACATATTCATTCAAATTTCAATTAAGAAGTGTACAATGCCAAAAAGTGTTTCTTGTGTACGAAGTCAATAATGAATCAGAATTATTTTCTCAGAGTTACATATACATATACTGTATAAATATTAACACTAAAATAGCTTTAATAATGTTTGATTATATTTTTTCCCTTCTAAATTTTAACCTAGGCCTCTAAAATGGTAGGAGCCCACAGGTGAAAGCCTACTCAGCCTAAAGGGTAATCCGGCCCTGTTTAGGTATAGTCCCTCTTTCCCCATGACAGCCCCCTCCTTCCTCCTCTATAACTTTATGGTTTTGTTCATAGAGTGCTTTTACAGAAGAGGGAGGCTATTTGCAAGTGTGGGGTGGAGGTGGGGGTCGAATACGAGTATATGTATCACACGCCCAATTCACACATTTTTCTAAAACCATTTTTTGATTTTGATCGTTTTCTTTCATTGTGGATTCGAGGCAACTACCCCATTCACCCTTACGTTAATCATGCTCGCTGTGACTCCCCTTTCCTTTGCCCTCTATGTATGGATGAATATGGATGAATGCACATATTTACAAAACGGCTGCATATTTTTCTGCCAAGGAACAACGACTGAGCACATAGTCAGAATATTGTGTGCATACTTTAGTGTTGTTATAAAATAAAGTAAATTAGTCAGAGACTAATGGTTTTCTAAAGAGGAATTCTCTTTCAGCAACACAATATGATATGTATGCACATGATCAAGGCCTCTCTGAATTTTGGGCCTTGTCCAAGCTTGGCTTGGGCCCTCGTTTTTTCTTCCTTCTTTCTTGGCGAGATGGTTAATTTAGGCCCATGACCACTGTGACCTCCCTCTGGAACCGCCACTGGCACCATATGCAGCCAAGAGTAGCAAAATAATGAACCGAAATTCGCCTAAAACAACGAGTCTTCTTAAAGATTTCATGGTTTTCAAATGTTCGTTTCTAAATTTTCGTATTTATGTGTAAACTAACAAAAATTTTTGAAAATCGTAGGGGGGCTGGGAGACAGCTAAGTAGTGCTCAGCCCGCGTAGCCCCCCCCACCTCTGATTACGCCCTTGATGGGGGATAGAGTTTTATATGTAAAGAGAGAAGATAAGAGCAAGCAATTATAAAATATAATCCAGAAGTTGTGCTGCTCGAAGATTTTTATGAAATCATTTTTTATTTAGCTCTTAACTGTAGCTAAATCAGAAACGTTAAGCGTTCGATATTAGTAAAGTTTTGATAAAGCGTATAAAGAAATGAATACTGTCTATATCCGAAACTGTATTAAACATCCATTTTTCATCTATCTCACAAGGTTCTTCATTATTTAAACATTCTTCAAACTTAAATTTGACTATAAATTTTCTGCCTTGAATTGTTTTTAAGTCACATTTAAGGCCTTTGCAAATACCCAGAGACTGTCGCGGCTACAATGTATTTGAACGGGGAAATTTGACCGGGTTTGGACGCTGCGACCCTCTACCGAACAATAGATGGGGTGAAAACCACAAGAGTGAAAACCGCAATATTATCCACGGTCCCCAATTACCTATTGTCCGGAGTATCTCCTGCTTTCTTCTCGTGCGAAACAATTATTGCTTACAAGTGATAATTGGCCAAGCGGCCAGCGACGGTCTCTGGGTATCTGCAGCGGCCTATAAACGGTTTATTTTCAGCATCGAAACTTAATACTGCTGGGAAATGGGAATGTCACAATCGTTTGCAGTTTTGCACAATGGGAAAATCTCGAGTCTGTATCTCACAATAGAACAAAAGTGAAAGCTTTTGCTGTACTGATTTAAAAAAGAAAGATTACATTACATGAGAACGACCCTCCTAAAAAAAACGCAGTCCTCTCCCTACTAGAAAGCAATTCCATCATCAATTGTGTCACGGTGTAAAATCTGAAGGGTTCTTGTGGTGGAAAACACCCGTTTCTTTTTGCCTAGCTATCTGATGGTCATTTGTTTGTTCTTGCGCACTTGATAAAGAAGGTTGACATCCGTGCCTTACGGCATTACAGGCGCCCAACGTAATTCCTGAATCCCTGTGAAAGAAAAAGCGGAGTGGGAGACAGAAGAAGCTAGCGATACATTCTCTATTTTTAGCATTCTTAAGTTTAACCGATTTGGAGGAAGAAATATGATTTGACACAAAAAAGTTGGACTGAAGTTTTTAAAGGGGCTCAGCCCCCTGAATAAAAATATTGGGGGGGCTGAAGCCCCTTCAAGCCCCACGAAGTCGGCGCCTATGATAATATTTCTACAATAATCAAAATTTCCTGGTTATATATTAAAAAAAAATCATGTAGTCTCTTCTATTGAAACTATCGTAATACATACATATATATATATATATATTGACGTAGGATTACTTATCACTTAGTTGTTAAGGCTTCCTTTGAAGAGGGGTCAATATATATATATATATTTGAAACGTGAGATATTTCAGTAAAGTTCCAGAGTTAAGGCAGGTAAAACGGTTTATTAAACATTATCTTTAAGTTACAATATAGAGTGAGAAGAGGAGAGGGGAGACGGGTACAAAAATCAGCGTGGACTAATTAAGCATTTCCAGTGGCAGAAGTCTCTCGATTTTCGATGTGCGAGTGTATTTACGCTCACCACACCACGTGGTTTGCGAAGACATAACTCCGCCTCTCTCTTATCTCTGATCGAACCACACACATTTACCAACATGACCCGCATCCGGGGCTACAAAGGCGTGGGGGCACGTGTACACTCTAAAGAACTCAGAATCGACGGCCTGATGTCTGACAAATAAAAAAATAAATAAAACATAGCTCCAGAGCGCGCGTGGCAAGTAAGACAGAAAAGCAAAACTTACAGTGAAACAACCGCTTGAACAATACCCAAACTAGTAAAACCCAAATTACCTTTTTATACATTACACACACACACACACACATATATATATATAATAAACAGTTTTAATTTAAAAGTACACCCAATATTTACTAACACGGTATAAGTGCTTTAATCCATACTAACGTAGAAAGTCTTCCGGTAAAAAGTTTCTCATTTAAACCGACCATGGTTTCAGAAGAAAAGAGCTAACGCATTATAATCTCGAGGAGCTATTTAAGAATCACTCAAACTGGGATTTTTTTTTTCATATGTGTCGTAAATTTTGCGGCAGAGTTTACGAATATTAAAGCAATTTTTAATTTATGACGTCACGTTATTGACTGCCGTAAAAGAAATTTCTTCACCTAGTTAGTTTTTCCAACGTAGTAATATTGAAACCAGTGGCGGCTCGTGGGATACAGCAAGTACAGCCGGGCTGCACTTGAAATTATCAGCACATACTTTAAAATAATTTATTCTACTAATTTCCCTAAATTCAGATTAGAAGTGGAATTCCTACGGTAAATTAAAAAAACTCTCCGAAAAAAACCAAACAAAAAAAAAACGTATTGTGGCCGGATCGCTCATTCAGAAAAAAAGCACTTTAATCTTCCCGCAATTCAATTGGGAAAATCTTTGGTTCAGCACAGAGCGCTGAAAAGAAAATTGGCAGCACCGTTGCCATGACAACGACTACGTAAGCAGCCTTTCCGGCATAGGGAGTATGCAGCCGATACAGCCGATGAGAGATTTTTTAACGGCGGCTGAACTTGAGAACTCGACTAACTGATTCGCTCGGACGAGAAGTGAGAGAGGGGGTAAGGAGAATATATGTTTGGAAAACTCTATATTGCTGAATTTATCAAGAAGGTAAGCCTGAATAGACGCTTATGAATGGACAATTACCCATCCAAGCAGTATTGTTTTTAAGTAAGCAAGAACTGGCATTTAGAGGACATGGCGAGCGAGAAAATTCTTTAAACATGGGAAATTTTAAAGAGCTTTTAAAATTATGGATATCTGAATTAAAACAACGCCTTTTTATGGGGACATCACTGACCGATTCGCATGTTTAAAAAAAAGGAGGATTGATTTGACTTATAAAAAATAAGTAAGTTTTCTTTTTTTTTCTTTTCTTCTCAAGTTATCGTTACAAAAGAAAATTCTAAGGAAACTTCGAATCAGACACGGATTAATGCAATTTTGAGGATAAGAGCGGCTGGTTGAAATTTATGTCCATTTTATGGAAGTAAAATAGGATCTCTTACATTTTTTTTTTTGTAATTTTTTTTTTTTCCTCGGTGAGGGCTTAATCCGCCAGCTTTCGAATTCAGTAACAAAGATTTTCCAATCCTGTCGGGAGGAAAGGGGGGGGGGGCTCATATGCTTCCGGCTGCACTAACAGTTTTGACCACGGGCCGCCACTGATTGAAACTGAAACGAATTTGACAAAACAAAAAACAAAGAAAAATGTTTACATAGGACTTCTAAAGGGTTCTCAATTAAGAGTGATAGAATTTAAAAATTTAAAAAGAAACCACATAAATTATTCAGTGAGACATAATTTTTTTTGGAAAGCTTACATTATGCCATTAAGTATGAAAAATAGTATCGTGCATGTGAGCAAAACCTCTCTGTACATACCGCATTCTGTCAACCCAATTTTCCATCACTCTTTCATATAAATTTGGTGTTATTTCACAAATAACACGTTCAATGTTGATTTTTAATAGCTCAATTGTTATTGAATTATCATCATAAACTTGTGACTTGACACATCCCCAAAGAAAGAAATCACAAGAATTGAATAATGCCGTCCATGAATTCTTCTCAAATTTCTCTCAGTATTCGCATATAAACACTGATTTTGATAAAACAATTTAATAATATCGAAACGTTGTTCAAGCGTGTATCTTTCCGTGATTAAATGGCATACCATACTAAACATTAATGGCGCAAGAAATGTCAAAAAAGAATACGCAGTGGTGCCATTCTAACCATTTAAAATTTTATCATTCCTATTGGAAAACCCTTCATGATCGAACGAAATCCTACGAAAAAATAAAAGAAAAAAAAATCATAAGTGCCGGGGAGGGGGAAACAATTTCCCTAGACTCCCCCCCCCCCTTTGGATCCTTCGTTGTTTTGAACTAAATTAATATCAAGCCTATTTAGGGAACGCCAAACTTTGTACTAAAGCATTTAACATTCTTTATTCTAATTAAGCGCTTTTGTCAGACGTCAAGTACATTACGGAAGTGAATTAAATTCCGTTTTAGTCATGAGGCAAAATCCGTTTACGTATGGATGGGAGAATATGCCCGCCTCCTAACTGCACCGGCAAATTGAGTTAGCTCTACTGGAAATTCGGTAAATGCATAAAAGGCATGTATTGGATCCATTTATTTCTAGTTTTATTCAGTTTTGTTTAGCGTGTTATGGTTGCATTATATATGTACATTTATGTCTTGTGAAACAATGACATGAAAATGCCTTATTGATTTTCTCGACTCCTTCATTCAGAAAGATGTATATTATCTGTTTGACAATTCATTTTATGCAATCAAGGGATTATGAGGGGTTGAGTTTTTACCTCCCCCCGTAATTAAATATCTAGCGAAATACCTTCACATAGTGATTCGGTAGCGCTAAGTTTGATTTAAGGGAAGGTAAGTAAATAATTTTCAGTAATTCAACGCATCTCATAACCATCGCAGAATACTGCGATAGAGTTATGAGACTTATGATGGACTTTGCCGAAGTGAGTACTGTTTTGTAATTATTATTCATAGTGTCCTAAAAAGCGGGTAACGAACATTAATTCTTCGTCTATTAGAGACAAGTGAGCTATGCAAATAAAAAAAATGTTCAAAATAAAGTCGGAAATAAGATTCCGTTAAGAAAAAAAATCCCTCTTTAATTTTCAAAAAGTTACATTTTTTAAATTTGTATACAACCCCCGTACGCAAAAATTCCCAGTTAGTAAAATGTGTCTCATATACTAATAAAGTGACATACAAAATTTGAGAATTATATCCTAAAAATTGTACGAGATATGAAGATAAATATAAAGCTCACTTAAGGCTGCAGTTCGAAGAAAAAATACTCTGTTTTTAGTATTGTGTTAGGTTGAGCCTGTAGGTAATGTGCAGAAATTTGTATACAGCCCCAATGCAGATAAAAAGCCTTTATTAAGAAAGTGCGATTCCAGAAAAATCTGCAGGTGTTAAAAACCGTTCATTAGTGACCACCTGAAGGCCGACTAAAACATGCGGTATTCTCAAAAGAATTTAGCACAAAAGTTGCGCCAGGAGTTTAATAAAAGCAAGTCTCAAAAATATACGGAATTGAACAGAATAAGGGATAATGTTGGAAGGAATGGAATTCATGCACGTGCAAAAGTCATTGATATCATAGAAAAGTGTACTTCAGCTAAATGTCAGGACAGGAAATTTATTAATAATTTTAAGCGTTGCACTCGGAAGAGTTAAAAGAAATCTTGGTGAAAGTCGAACATATAAATTTCATCTTTTGGCGTTCTTTGAAAAGAGTGGGAAAAACGAATGTCCGCCAGCTAGAAATCATTTTTGTGTATCACGGGACGCCTTGCAGTTTTACAAAAAGAGCAACCGCGACAGAAGCGGGAGCCATTGAATGGAACCTTTGTGGTCAAGACGTCAGCGGCCAATTTGCGGGAAGCTTTTGATGTTGGTCGGTGAGAATTCGTAGGCAAAGCTTCAGAAAAGGAAAACATATAATAAACATCAAGGGGAGAAAAATTGAAAATAAAATTTAAGAAAAACATGGAGGTGTTGACGATAAGGCTGTAAAATCCAATGAGAAAGTGTGAGATTTGAGGAATGACCAATGGCAAGTTAGAGAGAGGTAAATTTCGGGCAAAAGAGTTAGTAACTGGTCGGTTTAGGAGAATTAGGAGCCACAGAGTGGCTAAACTAATTATTTACGAGTTTAGGGAAGAAAATGGGGGACGAAGATTTGAGCAAAACTGGACTGCACAGCCAGAGAAGGCAACTTTCAGCAGATTTCAGTAGATTTCCACAGATTTTTCAGCAGATTTCCGTAGATTTTATTTCGAATTTTCAGATATTTTTAGCAAACGATTATACACAATTGGCAAGACTAATGCTTTAACGCCAAATTTATCAGTAGACATTACACAATTACCATCTATTCGCCCTTATAATGTGCCACAGGCGTTAGAAAAAGAATTAAAACGTCAATTAGATGAGCTGGAATCAGCAAAACTTATTGAAAAATCAGAAAGTGCAATTAGTTTTCCTTCACTTCTCATAAAAAAGAAAAATCCTTCTAACGATCCTACCAAACAGAAATGGCGTTTAGTTGTGGATTATCGGAAATTAAACACTCATTTAAAGTACCCTAGATATAAATTGCCATTAATTAATCACGTATTAGAAAAATTGAGAGGATCAAAGTACTTTACTTCCTTAGATTTATCATCTTCATTTTGGCAAATTCCACTGAAACCGGAAGACAGGGACATGACCACATTTTCTAGCCATTTTGGTTCGTATCGTTTCACGTCCATGCCACAAGGCTTGGCAGCTAGCCCAGAAACATTTTGTCGGCTTTCCGATCAGCTTTTAGCTCCTATTTCTGAGTTAAATATTGCGAATTATATAGATGATTTTTGTATAGGTGCTAATGACATACAAGAAATGTTACATAAATTAAGAAAATTATTTGAAAGATTTCGAGAATTCGGACTGACACTTAATCCTGAAAAGTGTTCATTTTGCCTTCCCAAAATTGAGTTCTTAGGTCATACGTTAGATGATACCGGAATTCGCCCTAACGACTCCAATATAAAAAAAATCACGGATTTTCCACCTCCTACAACTGTTCGAAAAACGCGTAGATTTTTGGGCTTAGTGGGTTACTATAGAAGATTTATACGTAACTTTTCAGAACTTTCGGCCCCTTTAACAAATTTAACGCGAAAAAATCAGAAATTTCGGTGGACAACTGAGGCACAAGAATCATTTGAAATTTTAAAATCCAAATTATCTCAGCCTCCCATTCTTATTCACCCTAATTATGACAAAGAATTTATCCTATCAACTGACGCCAGCGATAAAACTTTAGGCGCGACCATAGGACAAAAAGATAGACATGGTATCATACATCCCATAGCTTTCTTTTCAAAAAAACTAAACCCGACGCAAGTTCGCTATACCATTATGGAGAAAGAATTAATGGCTATTGTTGAGGCAATCAAAAGCTTCAAATATTATTTATACGGTCGCACCTTCACTATTAGATGCGATAATGCTGCACTAACAAAACTTTCAAAATTGGAATCCCCAGGAAATAGGATTACACGTTGGTTCACATTCCTTAATGAATATAATTATAATTTCGAGCTTATTAAATCAGAAGAGAACCACGTTGCGGATATTCTTTCTAGAGACTTTTATGTCAATTCTGTTCAAATAGATATGCCTACCACAGATGATATCAAATTAGCTCAGCACGCCGATGAAAAATTAAAATCCATAATAGACGAGTTAAAAAGTGAACACCCTTTACCAACCAAATTAAAAGATTATGCACTTCACAATGATTTATTAATACATACAGGTTACGTACCGAGAGGCGGCAAATCCCAAAAGGTCACACAAATAGTCATTCCTGATAAATACAAACCACACATATTGGCAGCAAAACACCTTCCTCATTTTGGTCATTTAAAAACATATGATGCAATTAGGGAAAAATATTTTTGGGAACATTTATATTCAGACACCAAACACTATGTAGAAACTTGCAAACAATGCGTTTCCTTCAAATCTCCGAATCGATTACCGCCCGTACCACTTCAGAGACATTACATACCATCTCGACCAATGGAATACGTCTCTTGCGATTTTATCGGCAGATTACCGGAAACACCAAAGGGAAATAAGTACATAATGGCGATTATTTGTCACTTCACTAAATTCATTAAATTATACGCTATACCGGATCAATCTGCGCTTACAACAGCAGAAAAAATTCTCGATTTCGCTTGTACTTTTGGCTTCCCAGAGTACTTTTTGACAGATAGAGGTACTAATTTCACGAGCGAATTATTTTCACATTTGTGTAATCGTATGGGTGTAACTAAATTACAAACTACAGCGATGAATCCAAGGTGTAACGGAAAATCGGAACGTATCAACTCAAATATTAAAAAATCGTTATCCATATTCGCAGAAGGTACCTCGGACTGGGATGAGTACATACAATTTTATGCACTCTTATATAACTCCAGTATGCACTCCGTGATCAACGACAAACCAGCATATCTACACCTCAGTTACGATCCAATGTTACCGAACGATGTTTTACAAAGTCCAACGCCTACACAGCATACATCGTATGAGGATTTTGTCGAGAAAAAGACAAGGCAATTACAATATGCATTCGAAAAGGTGAAAGAAAATTTGATAAAGGCAGCAGAAAGTCAGGAACAGTATCAGGCAAAAACAGCGAAATACCGCGATTTTTACGATGGGCAGCTAGTCTATTTATATGCACCCGAAAGCGACAGACATTCTTCACTCCCTAAGCGGAGAAATTACACTGGTCCTTTCCGAATTCAAAAGCGCCAGAATAAGGTACTGTATACGATTGTTGACGCAGTCAATCCGAAAGTAAAACCGCAAACTGTTCATTCACAACGTCTGATACCTTATGTGGAGAGAAAGAAAGAACTGGATTATTTACAGTTCTTAGTTAAAAATGATTTGGAATTGAATAGAGAGGTCCAGTCGCTACAGGAAAATAAAAAGCCGAATGCTGTATTCGATGATTGGACAGCAGAGGATGCATTATTGCATACTATTGCGTTCAACATTACGTTCAATATATTTTCCTGCGATTTCTTTTTTCTCTTCTTGTTATTTTTTTTTTTTTCTTCTTCTTCTTTTCCCTCTCCTCTTTTTCCTCGTGTAATAGTCATTGCATTCTAGGTACTTACTTTATTAATTTAATAAGTTTATTTTCGGTTTCTTTAATTTGTTATTGATAAGTTTTTCACTTAGAGGTTATTAGTGTTTTGTTGTTAGTTATAGACCTGGCCAGCTATAATGAGTTGTTTGAAACGCTAATATCTAAATTAGGTGATTACTTTTCAATTTTCTGTGATTTTTTTTTTCTTCTTTCATTTGCATATTTTTCATTTAGTCAATTTTTATTTAATATTATTGGAGTATAAGGAACAACTCAAATTAGTAATACATTAGGATAATTAAGCTTACTTAGATACAAGATTTCTTTTAGTATACTTACATGCCTTTGAATTTATATACATTCACTTCTTTTAGTTATTGCTGTTATTTTTTCTTGTACTCTATGAATTGAACTATTATTATTATTATTATTATCATTATTATATATAGCATAGCATTTTGATTCATATTGAATGAATTTCAAAATATTAAAGATTCTAAGATTTTTTTTTCTCGAATTGGACATTAGCATTGGAGGTGTCATCGATGTGTTCAATTTTATTGTGTGTTATGTCTCTTACATTAACATGAGCATGGTTAAGTGAGGTAAACAAAAGCAAGATTATGAATTTAATGCTAGTTTAAAAAAAAAAAAAAAAAAAAAAAACTTTTGATATTAGAAAATGAAAGTTTGAATTTTACGTTTATAACATACACACACACACACACACAAAAAAAAAAAAAAAAAAAAGAGAGAGAGAGAGAGATTTTAGTAATTTATTACTTAATATTAATAACATATGTCATTGTCACTCAGTGATGGTAATTGGAGTTTACTTGTTCCAGTTTTGTTCCTGTTGGTATGTGCAGTGGCAGCAAAGGCCAAACACGAGGGAGAACAAATATTAAAATCGGTGATCTTCATTTTCACAACGTTAGCATTTGTCGCCAATTTCTGCGGCAGAGCACTGAAACTTTTTGCACGTTGCTCACTACTCTTAGGCGCTTTTATAGGCAATGTTGGCAAAGATACTACCCAAGGAACATATGAATTCCTTGAAAGACAAGCAGCTCGAGGTGCTCCTCTTCTTCAAAATCAGATAGTATTAATTACTCTTCTTTGTTTAGTGCCACTTACGTTAGCGGAGTGTAATACCCAAGCAATTGTACAATCTGAATTACGTGCATGTGAGACTTTGCAGGACAACACACGATCATGTGAAGTTTACACTACCGCGGAAATATCCTTACCGTCTATTTCATCAGAATCCTGCCTATGGTTCACAGATAAGGATAATAATCACCTCTTCTCACTGAAATTGAAATTAGAGGAGGTAACTTGCGATTTTCACACAGAACGAGAATATTTCACTTTCCCTGTCAAAGCACGGCACTTATCTCAGATTAGCTGCATTTTCAATGAATTTTGTGGACGTGGAATTCACTGTGTTCCGAAATCCATAGGGAAAGGTGGCCTACGGTTTGAAGCCGAGACTCCCGAAAGCCGGGAATATCCGGGAGTTTCCACGTGTACAGCGGGTGGACTCGGAGTAGGATGTGCCATTTTAACCAGGGCAGCATGCAACTTTCATCGAACATGGTATATCCCCGATTTGCTTCATAGCTACGAAGTCTCCAGAATTACAGGACACACTTGTAGGTATCATATCTCGGTGACTCACACCGAGAATAATACCTTAACGAGACTTTCTGTGACAGATCACACGTATACGGACACTGGTATAAAGATCTCCATTCTAGGGGCTTACGATCAGCCCCAATTGCATATCACCGACTCGCTGATTCAAAGGGTAGGAAAATCCTCTGAGGCCTATCTTTCCCCTGCAAGTGCACGAAACTTCCCAAAAGCGGGAGAGATTGGGGCAACACAATCGAACTCCTCCATTTCCACAGACTTCATCTTCGACCCCAATCTTTCCACCTGTGATTTTTTTGAAGACACCCTTAGATGTATTAATTCTCCTGATGCTCTAGAGAATCTCCGAGCTTCAAAGGACAGAGCGTTACCTCTAGAGCGGAACTTACATTTGTTTCACATAAAAAACGGACAATTAACATCTACAATGCTTTTTTCTGCAGCAGTTAGACTGCAACTGCATTTCACAAATTACAAAATCAAGCTGCAGACGATCACAGTCTGTCCATCCTTTAGTGATGGGCCGATTCAAATTACAGGCTGTTACCGTTGTGGACTTTTGGCACGAATGAACATTATTGCTAAATCCACGTGTGAACCAGGAATAGTGGATATTCATTTCCAGCAATTAACTGTGTATACCAAAGCTGTTCATTTAAATTTAGATTCGACTAACTTATTGATTAAATTTTTAGCAGATAAGCAATGTTATGATGAAAAAGTGTGCTTAAAGTCCAAGACGTTAATACAATGTAAACCTGTTCAATTTTGTTTGGATGAGCCTTCGGTAGACTTGCTAAATTTAAATTTAAATTACACAAAATCTGCTACGTCTACTACTCCATATTCATGGCCTAATTGGCTTAAGATGCCTACTTTAGCATCTCCTATATATTATTTAAAATTAATAGGGTCATCACTATTTATTGCTTGTCTGCTAATTACACTCATCTCATCAGCAGTCACGTGTTGTTGTAGATCCCGATAACACTGTGATTTCATTTAACTTTGTTTATTATACGTACGAAGTAAAAATATCCGTTATCATGTAGTCAAAATCGAACGTTATGGTTCAATCTTTTTTTTTTTTTTTCTCTTTTCGCTTTTATCTCCTTTCTGGAATTTTTTTTTATCATTTATTGTAAGTTTTCAGTTTATTATTATCATTACTATTATTATTTTTCTTCGTTGGTACACACTAATAGTGTGTTTTTTGCAACATCCCTATCGGATAATTTTACTTTGTCTATTTATTGTGAGTTCATTATTATATGTAAAGTGTTTATTTTAATTTTTTCCCTTTATATTATTATTATTATTATTATTATTATTATTTGTGTATTGTGCAGTATCACATATCTTTTCTATATTTGTGTTTCTTGTGTTAGCTAAAGGTAATTAGCTATTCAATGGTAAGCGCTCAAATGGCAATTGGATTTAGTGGGACTTCAGTAATTTTTCTTTTTTTTCTTTTTTTTCTTTTACGGGATTTTTGGTAGGATTGTTAGGTTGAGCCTGTAGGTAATGTGCAGAAATTTGTATACAGCCCCAATGCAGATAAAAAGCCTTTATTAAGAAAGTGCGATTCCAGAAAAATCTGCAGGTGTTAAAAACCGTTCATTAGTGACCACCTGAAGGCCGACTAAAACATGCGGTATTCTCAAAAGAATTTAGCACAAAAGTTGCGCCAGGAGTTTAATAAAAGCAAGTCTCAAAAATATACGGAATTGAACAGAATAAGGGATAATGTTGGAAGGAATGGAATTCATGCACGTGCAAAAGTCATTGATATCATAGAAAAGTGTACTTCAGCTAAATGTCAGGACAGGAAATTTATTAATAATTTTAAGCGTTGCACTCGGAAGAGTTAAAAGAAATCTTGGTGAAAGTCGAACATATAAATTTCATCTTTTGGCGTTCTTTGAAAAGAGTGGGAAAAACGAATGTCCGCCAGCTAGAAATCATTTTTGTGTATCACGGGACGCCTTGCAGTTTTACAAAAAGAGCAACCGCGACAGAAGCGGGAGCCATTGAATGGAACCTTTGTGGTCAAGACGTCAGCGGCCAATTTGCGGGAAGCTTTTGATGTTGGTCGGTGAGAATTCGTAGGCAAAGCTTCAGAAAAGGAAAACATATAATAAACATCAAGGGGAGAAAAATTGAAAATAAAATTTAAGAAAAACATGGAGGTGTTGACGATAAGGCTGTAAAATCCAATGAGAAAGTGTGAGATTTGAGGAATGACCAATGGCAAGTTAGAGAGAGGTAAATTTCGGGCAAAAGAGTTAGTAACTGGTCGGTTTAGGAGAATTAGGAGCCACAGAGTGGCTAAACTAATTATTTACGAGTTTAGGGAAGAAAATGGGGGACGAAGATTTGAGCAAAACTGGACTGCACAGCCAGAGAAGGCAACTTTCAGCAGATTTCAGTAGATTTCCACAGATTTTTCAGCAGATTTCCGTAGATTTTATTAGATTTTCAGAGATTTTTTTAGATTTTTCAGAGTGTATTAAGAATTTTCAAAAGTTTACATATGTGATCACCATTAGTGGATATTTAAATAAGTGTGTTAAAAAAAAAATAAAACTAAAAGATGACCATCCCTTCTCTGCACCGGATTACAGGTAAATTTCCAATTGCCATCCTTTTCATATTGAGTGACTTATTTTTAATAATTAATAATATTGTTTATTATTGCTAAAGTAGTTAGAAGGTGTTTTTGGTAAACAATAATAATTTAATTGTTCTAATTAAGCCATTTTGAGACCAGTTTAAATTTTTTGTAAATGTAAATAAGATTTTTATATTTAATAAATGTTTGTTATAGTTAATATTTTAAATCCATTTATTTCTTTCCTCAGAAAACACAACGCAATTATCACATTTTATTTTATACTTATTTAGAACAGTTTAAATAACTTTATGAGTTAAAATAAATTACCGATGGGTCTTTATAACAATGAATCCAATTATTTCATATCTTATTTCACGGCCAAACTAAGGTTTAAATTATTTCATCCATTTATTACATGTTTTAATATGCCACGCATCGTAACAATTGGTACTGGTACACAAATTGAAATAAACTAATACCACCATGGCCTCAAAAAAATTCCAGATGGTTCTTCATAAGCTGCTTTACACACTATAATAAGCAGAAAAACTGTGCCTTTTGTGAAATATTCCGAAAAAAATTCTTAGACATGGATCTGAGATGCAAGATTTTTCGAAGAGTGACACGTTTTGAGAAAATTTCCGATTTTTAAGAATTTTTTCTAAAAGTTTTGAAACTGATACAGGTTTAGCGTTTATTCCAGTATGTAGTACAGCTTGTAAAGAGACAATTTCAAAATTTTGAAGTGCCTGACATAATTAGTTTATTTGTAGTTATGTACCAAAATCACATGATTTTTTCGAACTACCATTGAATGATCGCATTTCAGGTTTCGTACAGAAATTACGAAAATAAATCTTTCTTTCCACTCCAGCAATAAACGTTTACATTCAAAATCATGTATAGTCCCGATTATCTGTATTTTTAAAGATATCTCTCAGACTTTGTATCATGAACACATTTCACTAATTTTTTGTACATTTCACTAATTCGGAATTTCTTTATACGGTGGTCGTATACAAAATTAAAAAGTGTAACTCTTAGTCAGGAGAGTAGCCAAGGGGGGGGGGTTATGGGGGTCATACCCCCCACACCTTGAGGAATTTTTTGCCATACAAAAGGTATATTCTTCACTTCCTTATCACACACATGTATGCATATATGTGAGTTGCAGTAGTCGTAACCTCCCCCCCCCATGAAAAATTTCTGGCTACGCCACTGCTCTTTGTAAATGAACGAGGGGAATTTTTCACTCAACGGAATCCTATTTCCGAACTTATTTAAATATTTTTTTTTCAATTTAAATTGCCCGATAAATCTTTAACAGGTAAATAATTAAAGCCCATTACCACCTTTTTGGGACACCTTGCACAATTAGGGGTACGGAATTTTCGCAAATAAAAACCAGAAATTTCGCAGAAAAAATATAAAAATTTGAAATTTCGTTAAAATTCGCATTAAGTGCTTATAAAACATTTTTATACACTTAATATTTATATTTATCGTTTAACACAGGTATTTTTAGTGTTTTTCCGAATCTAAAAGCTTTGTCTCGTCTCTCAAAAAAGCTGTAAATCTCTGTCTCGTCTGACAAAAAATCGTCTCGCATCTATCCCTATGAAGAATTGCTTTTAAGCCTTCTAATTTGTTTCACAAATGTTGAGCAAATGGGTAAATCGAATCTTCTGATCCATTAATTAATTTCATTATTTTAGTTCACAACTCAAATATCAAGCTTATTGAATCTAGAGTTTACGTTTGAAAGATTCTTTAACGTAATTTTCTTTCCTAAAAGCTATATATTTGCATCTATTCACAAAAATAAGAAATTTCCCTTTAATTCTCTTTTATTTTGTAAAAACAAAAATTCTGCACTTCTAATTGTGATGGGTAAGAAGCTCGCTTACTGTTGCAAAAGGGTGCAAATAATGCTTTAAATTAAGATCAGTAATAAAATTTCCGTATTTTAACACATTTTATCACTGTCACATATTTTCCCATCAACTGACGTTTTAATCTCATTTGATGCACGGTTATAAACAAAAGTGTGCGTTCCGATTGTTGGCATTTGTTTAACAGATTTTATAGTAGACTAGCTGCTTACCCGTTCTCCGCACGGTAGGAGACGAATATTTTCCTTACACACATGTAATTCGAATTAAACCCAGTAATAGGAATCTCTAATAGGGAAAAATTGCTGGAATTCTGACGAAAAGCTGACTCCATGAGTGGAAATTTGAGACGATTGCAACATGATGACACAAAAACTACACCATTGTCACTGGCGATCAGAAAAGTAAGAAGTTTACGGTATGCAGACGAAACTTTTCTCTTTCGAAAAATGCCTTATTTCTACATCATATAATTCTCTTTTTTTTAGATTTAATTTATAGCATTCATACATACCATATGAATAACATTACATGATGTTGAATACTATTTTATCTTATCTTGCATTTCGTAAAGCGTGGACAATGCATTAGCACAGTTATGTTGCAGATAACTTTGAAGTTGAAAAATTAAATTTGAACCTTATTAAGTTTTACCTAAATTTAAAAAACCTACTCGAAACAATCGATGTACATTGTACGTCCAGAAACCAAAATGCATCCTGTTTCCTTGAAGATCTTGTCGCTTTCGTAAATGAAAACATTTGTGACGTAACTTAAGTGGAAAAGCTTATTACCCTTACTGAACTCTTAATACAGTAGCACACTTGTTACATAAAACTAACGTTGATCTCACTGCCAATTCACACTAAATAAATAACTAATTTCATATTTTATTTTTAACATAGATTAATTGCATAGTGTCAAATTCAATATTCAACAAAATCTGAAGTCGTTTCTAGAGCTCTTGGTCTTGTAACTGGAGTAACTGGAATATATATGAAAAAGCAAATAGAACTTTAACATATAAGTAATTTATAAGAAATATTCCAAGCACATCGGATCCCGTTATTCGGAAAGATTCCACAAACGCCATGGGAAGAAAGAGCAATTAATTTCATATTATATTTTGTATTCCTTGTTATGTACATGATTGCAGTATCATTCTCGTACACGATGCTTATCCTATAGTATCTGGTGATTTATTTTGGATTTTCAATTCATATTCCCGACTTTTCATACTTTCGAAATTTTGGTGCTTTGCGCATGTGAATAATAGATTATCATTTCGCATTACGGCTACCAATTAAATAGTTTTCCATATCGCTTCTTCCACGTTAACGACGTTAATCTGCCTTTTTCTAGTTTAAAAAAAAAGGCCTACAAAGTTTCATTGCTTCAATTTATACACACAGGGGGGTTAGGCAAATACGCACCCGACAAAAGCGCTTCCTTATGTCCGCCGAAGCAGCACATACGTTAGCGTGTAATGTGCTTCTCTGCATAATCTGAGAGCAAAACAGAAGACAATGACGTGAAAATGACGTCACACGCGAAGGAAATAAAATGAAAAATATGCAGAATTGCCGGAAAAAACTTCGGTTATTTTTAATGCTCAAATATGTTAAAATTCTATTTGTTTCATATTTAATGCGTTTTCACTTTTTTGGGTCTTAAGAGCTGTAGAAATGAGTGGTTTCACTTAGTTATTAAATTGAACAACTTAAGTGGCAACAATGGATTCCGTTGCTACGGAAACTGTAGCAGTGTTAAAAATAGAATATGATATGATTTATTTATGTTCACTTTGCTAGAACTGCCATTTTGGCGTAATTAACGTCGGCAGTCGATGGCAAATAGCCAAAATGAATCACACATTAAAATTGACAATAAATGCAATAATTTAAAGGCATTATCAGCTAGTCATACTGGGTTTAAAAAATATTCTCATTCATCTCAAACAGCATTCGTATTTATAAAGACTTCCTATTTTATTACACCTTGTTTGGCGGGATTAAAAAATATTATCTATTCATACGCTCGTAACACCAACTCATATCAATCGGGACATAGAATTAGCAATACAAATGAAAAAATTTAATTTTCTGAAATTTGGCGGGGTTTCCCTAACTTAAATCAATTTATTTAACTTGATGAAAATCATTTAAAATCGCCTTAATAACTGCATTATTTCTGAACAGAAAATTAAAATTTCAGGCTAAATTCTAGTAAAACCTACACTTGTTTTTAAAAATACTATTTCTTTACGCTCTCAGTAAATTGCGCCAAGCCTAAAACTGTGCAAACCACTAGAATCCACTTTCTCAAAAATCGGATTATAAGCCATTTTTTTTCGCCAAATTATAAAGTTATACACTTTAGTCTCTGAAATTTACAAATTCTTTTTCTTTTGCGTATAAACAATATAGAATTCCTGCTCTGATTTACCACGCAAATATTCGAAACAGAAAAAAGTATTATTCCTTTATTTTTAATGCAAGAGTGTAAATCATTTAATAAATTCGCCAAACATGGCAACCTCGATGCTTATTTCTCCATTTTTTGAATACAGGGGTTACAATCGCGGAATTGCGGAGAGCAAAAATTGGCGATTTTGACGGTTTTTTTTTATCAATTAATATCTCCTAAACTAATTCGAATTTCGAAATTTAATTCAGCGGAAGACCTTCCTCGGAATTTTTCGAATCCGGGGACACCTCGATCGAAATTAAGCTCCCAGCCGTTTCGGAGGAGATGACGTTACAGACAGACACGCACAGATTTTAATAGTATAGACTAGCGGGGTGCCCGTTCTCCGCACGGTGGGAAAAGAACATTTTCCTTACACATATAATTAGAATTAAACCCATTGATGCGGAATCTATAAAAGTAAAAAATTATTTAAATCGTGATGAAACGTTGACGTCATGAGTGCAAATCTGAGATGACTGCAACAGGATTGCACAAAATCTACGTCAGTGTCACTGGCGATCAAAAAAGAAGCAGCTTCTCTCGGATGACCTTGCCCAGGCTTTTTCTCAATGGATCCGGTATCGTAGAACTGCTATAAGTTGCACACGACGCTGGTCGTTCAATTGAACTCTCTACAAATCTGGAGACTATCCTGCTTCTAGTCTCCACGCATGGTATCTAGGTCAAGGGGTGGGTGTGTCCTCCGTGGGTGTCTTTCTAAAGGGTCTTAACCGGTATTTATGCTACGTTTTGGAGGAAACCAGCGATATATGTTTCCTAACATATGCATGTTGCGAGTACTGTTTTATTTTCCGAACGGAATACAGGAAAACTCCGAACGGTTAGGTCAGCGGACGCGATCTGTTTTGAACCAGAAACCTTCAGTCTCCCAGTTCAGAACGCTAAGCGCTCGGCCACTGGTCGGACTAAGTCATTGCTAGGGGAATATTATAAGCAATTGGGACCTTTGTTGTACACATGATTGTAATAATGTCATTCTCGTATTATTATTACTTATATCTCGTATCATTTGATTTATTTTTTATTTTCATTTCGTATTCCCGACTTTTCATACTCTCTTGATTTTTGGGTCTTTGTGCATGCGCATATTCAATTATCATTCCCCATTACCGTTACTGAATTATGTAGCTCTCCCTATCGGCACTTCAACACCAAAGACGTCAATTTGCATTTTCCTTGTTTCAAAAAAACGCTTACAAAGTTTCATTGCTTCAGTTTATACTGATTAATCAATTTTCTTGCGAACTAATCGGAATTAAGATATGAGGCTTTGACATAGTACAGGATTTCTTAAAGACCTTGAAAATGAATTTCGCGTTATTGACGTGGTGTTTGTGGTAATGTTCTAATTGTGTCATATCCAATGCGTTTTCATTTTTCGAGTCAAGAGCTGTAGAAATTATTGTTTTCACTTAATTGTTAAATTTAACAGCTTGAGTGGCAACAACGGATTCCGTAACTAAGGAAACTGTAGCAATATTAAAATTAGAACATGAAATGAAATTTATTTATGCTTGCTAGAACTGCCACATTGGCATAATTAACGCCGATAGTCGATGGCAAATAGCCAAAATGAATCGTAAATTAAACTTCACAGTAAATTCAATAATTTATAGGCAATACCAGGTATATTTACCAGGCTTAAAAACATTCTCTTTCATCTCCAAAAATTTTCGTATTTATACAGAATTCCCATTTTACTATGTTTGGCGGGATTTTAAAAAATTATCTATCCATCTGCTCGTAACATTGGCTCATCTCAATCGTGCCATAGGATTAGCAATACAAACGCAAAAAACACACACTATTAAACACGGAGTTACACTACATTTGAATATTTATCGCCAATTTTTCTAAGAAAAGTACTAAAGAAGGAATCCGCATAACCATTTTGCGAGATTTTTTTTTTTTTTTTTTTTTTTCAGAGAATCATTCTAAGCACTGATTTAACAGCAATCAAAATGGGAAATAGTTATTTGTGTATGGCTCGATCGCCAAAAATTAATGCAGACATTTAATTGAAAAGTAGCATAGGAGTATTTTAAATTATCAACTATAACGTGTTTTATTATTCTATTAGGTTGTAACGAAAGTTTCCCGCCACCGCAAACTTATTCAGCACACAGTTCTCGTTGGCGTATTTGCTCATATTTTGTCAAACGATTTTTGGCATTTGAAAGAAAGAGGTTTACTTTATAACACTGTGTTGTGAAATCTGTAAAAAATATAGTTATCATTAAGTATAAGGTGTCTCAAATAGAACTATCACTCTAGAGGATTAGAACCATCATTTACTTCCAGTTGTGTTGCAAAAAGTCAGCTACATAATATCAACGAATTATGAGTACAGCTTTAAGTACTATTGTTGTATCATGTGACACTGTGCAGGTTTGGTACCGAAAGTTCAAAAACAGTTATCTAAGGAGTTAGAAGTTAGTATTTCAGGCAGATATGGCGGCAAACTTTCGTTACAACCTGATAATTTACCAAATGCAAGAATTTAATTTCTTTTGAAATTTGGTGGCATTCACCCAAGTTAAATCAATTTACTTAATTTCGGGAAAATTCCAAAGATCGATCGCTTAAAATCGCCTTAATAATTGCACTATTTCTGCATGGAAAATTAAACTTTAACGCCTTATTCTCATAAAACATACACACACAAACCTAAACCTATTTCGGTTCGCTCGCAGTAAATTGCGCCAAGCACAAAATTGTGCAAATCGGTAGAACCATGGCTCACTGAGATAAATACAGGCTGTCCGAAAAGCTCCGTTTTTGCGTACGAGTAAATTTTCGCTTCTTCGCCGATTTGTCGCTGTTACCCAACTGTATCACTGTTGCCACCTCTTCCGGAGAAAATATGCCTAAAATCAAAATTTAAAGTATCCACAAATGGCTAACAATATTTTCAAGCTGAGAAAAAAAGTAAAATTTTTTAGGCGTTTACGTGCTTGTTCTGCTGAAATATGCTTATCTGCTAATGCTCTTTCAGACATTTGGACATTCATTTCCGATTTACAAAATACTTCGGTATTGCCAGGTTACCAATTCTTTTTCTCCGGCAGAGTTGGCAACAGTGATACAGTTAGGTAACAGCGACAAATCGGCGAAGAAGCGAAACTTTTCTTGTACGCAAAATCCCATAGGAGAAACTGGTTTTCGGACAGCCTGTACTTATCTCAGTGAGCCGTGGGTAGAACCTACTACTTTCTCAAAATATGCCATATCATCCATTTTATTTTTCGCCAAACTATAAAATATAAGGTTTAGTTTCGGAAATCTCCAAATCCTTATTCTTCTCTACTTATTATAAAAGAAGATGTCTGTGTGTGGGTCTGTGTGTGGGTCTGTGGGTCTGTGTGTCGGCGGCGTTACGGACAAACGGCTACACCTAGAAACACCAAATTTGGCACTGGGGAAGATCTAAACATGAAGTTGTGCACCTCGAAGCGATTTTTTCAAAATTGGACCTAGAATTGTTTTTATTTTATGTTTTATGCGATTTTTGGCATTTTTTCTCACCTAATTCGTAATAACGGCGGAAATTACGTTTGCAGCAACACGGCAGTTGTATCATCGGATAGAGGAGAAAATTTTCTTTTAAAAACAGTTTGTTCGGAATACGTAACATGATTTACTGATTTTTAGGAATTTTTTTTACTAAGTATCTGTTTTGACGAATTTTTCGTAAAATAATTTTAAAACTGCCGCATCTTGAATTCTATCCGTCATAACTTTTTGATATTTTGACAAATCGTGAAACATTCTTTTCTCCCTCTTTTAAAATAAAAACGAAAAAATTATGTAAATTAGATGATATTTTACGAATTTTAATGCAGCCTAATGTTTAGAATTTAATAGCATCAACACGATATTCCGCCATTCATTACATTGCGATCGCGGCAGGAGAGCTTATGTTCGGTTGTTGCCACAGAAAGGATTACAAAAAAAGGTTTTTTCAACCAATCGAGCTTTGAAATGGGATATCGGAATTTCAATTCGCAAGTGAGAATCTATGACGTCAAATGCTTTAAGATACGTACAAATTAAGCCATAATTTTAACTCATTTATTCCAGCTCTATTTTCAACACAGGGAGACGATATTTTGATTAAAATTTACTGTAGAAATAAACTAATAAATTCACGATTATTATTATTAGAAGTGGTATTTTAATCCGGTGCTTATTTAAAAATTGAAATGTCTTCACGGTGCTGAAAATGTTCATTTTAAAGTTACAAAGTTCGTTTCAAAGCGCGATATATTAAAATTTTTCTATTTACTATTTTTATTTTTGGCATTTAATTATGGCGCAGGCGTTGCCTAACGTATGCATGCACGTTGCGAGTATAGTTTTACTTTAACGTTGAATTACGTTCCTCCATAAAGGAGAGCTTACGGGATTGCATTAATTGATCATGGCACGTGTTAAATTAATTGCGTTGCCACAAAAAGGATTAGAAAAAATGTTCTTTTTCCAACCAATCGATTTTTTAAATGGGATATTGGAATTTCAATGCGCAAGTGAGGATCTATGACGTCAAATGCTTTAAAATACGTAAAAGTTACGAAACAAATTTAACTCATTTATCCCTGCTCTTTTTTTAACACAAGGAGGCGATATTTTGATTACAACTTACTTTAGAAATAAACTGAGAAATTCATGATGCTAACCGGGGTATCTTTTACGGTAGTTAAACAGTGACGTCATAAATTTTTAAAAATGCGTGAAATTTTTAACTTCTGCAACTCTAACGTCCTCTCACAGTTATAGCGATTCTAAATAGCTCCTCGAGATGACAGAGTTTGATGTTTTCAGTAGACAGAACTATGGAGGATTTATAAGATATCTTTATATTGGATACATGGATATTTAAGTTGGCACCGCTTGAATATTTTTCACCACGGTGAGATTAAATGTTTTGCGGTGCTAAATACGCCAATCCTACAAAACTATGCATAAATTAAATTTGTATGGAGAGCTTCCTAAATAGCAACTATTATGGGAAATGAATAATGTTTATGGTAATGCGTAAATTGCTAAAGAATCGCCATAGAATATAAAGGTCCCATTTGTGCCAAATAATGTAAGCTGTTTCGTTAAATTGAGCATTAAAGAGGGAGAAGCGAAGATAGATAGTATTAATATGCGTAATAGGTAGTATTGGTAGATTTGTAAGGATGATATGAATAAATCCCAATATACAACGTTAATAAATATTTCATGAAATTAAAAGTGTTCTGTTTATCCTTTTTCAAGGGTTGTTTCACAACCAACTGAACGATAAGTAATTCTAATTTGCGTTGATATATCCCGCAGTAATTTCGACAGAGGAGATTACTTGAACTTTTTAAAAATGAAATTCGCAGCTATTTTAAAATAAATAGTTGTTCATTTCATGTAGTGTCTGAGGTATTTAATGCTACAACTTGAACCTCAAAACAGTATGATATAGAAATAACACATTTTGAAAGTCAGGAGTTCTCTGCAAACCGCTAAGCTTTTCACTTTTCTGATCGCGAATGACACTGATGCAGTTTTTTGAGTCATGATATTGCAAATATGCCAAGTTAGTACTCATGACGCAAACTTTACATTATAGGTCAAATAATTTCGCTTTTATTTTAGCTTTCACATCACTGGAATTAAGTGGAATTACACATGTAAGGAACATTTTCGTTTCCTACCGTGCGAAGAACGGGCACGCAGCTAGTTTACACATAAAAACATTGAATTACTGCTCTGATTTCCCACGCAGACGATATTTTAATTAAAAAATAACGTAGCAAATATTCTATACACAAAAAAAATGATTATTCTTTTATTTTTAATTCAAGTCTAAATCATTTACTAAATTTGCGAAACATGGCAACCTCGATGCTTATTTCTCCCTTTTTTGACTACAGGGGTTACAATCGCGGAATTGCAGAGAGCAAAAACTGCCGATTTTGACGGGTTTTTTTAATCAATTAATATCTCCTAAACTAATTCGAATTTCGAAATTTAATTCAGCGGAAGACCTTCCTCGGAATTTTTCGAATCCGGGGACACCTCGATCGAAATTCAACCCCCAGCCGTTTCGGAGGAGATGATGTTACAGACAGACGCGCACAGATTTAAATAGTATAGAAGAAGATAGGTGTGTGTCACAATTAAGTAATTATTCTAAATGTTTAAAAAAAATTACAGACTGACTGATGGACTGAAGATGGTGTTTAATAGAGCACCTTGATAAAAGCGCCTTTATTTTTGGGATCCATAGCCCAATGTTTTTGTTATCGTGAAATGCAAATTCGCCCGAAAGAGCTCATGATCAGTACAGATCAACTAAGGAAATCAGTCTGGATAACATAGAACAGTTAAAGAGGGACAAAGACAGCGAATATCGCCTTTGGTCTTTTCCGAAACCAATGGTTTCGAAAATGTTTTCGTTTTGATCTTTCCAATGTCGCTAGGGTTATGTATCGAGCAGTTGTGTAGTGTTGCGTAGTGTTTTATCAGTGGAAGAACTTCGTAGCAGTTTTGAGTATATATTCTCTGAGATCCCTGCGGATAGTTTTGTTAGAAATACAGTGTTGTCCAGACGCTCAGGTGGTGGAATGGGTAAAGAGTCATTTTATCAAGCCTTGGATCCGTGGTTCCCTGCTTGGACTTGTGTGTTAACTCGTCCGTCCCTTCATAGGCGGTTGTTGACTGTCCACTGGGTGTCCCCATGTTAGAATGGCCAATACTTCGTGGCACTGTAATGGCGAATGCTTAATCAGCAAGTTACCCCCTTAAAAAAAGAAAAAAAATCTTACAAATATAGCGACTTTGGTTAAAGTTCCTTTCAAACTTGAAATAGGTTGAAGAGTAAATGTTAGCAAGAGAACAGCTCATGAAGCTGTCCGTTAGTTCCCTGAAGAAAGAACGACTGGAGACCAAATCGAGGAACGCTAAAGAGAATCTTCACTGTTGAGACTTTTCAACGATTGGAGCATGGGCGGGCAACCGTAAAGAAAGCAAAGAGGTACTCGAGTCCTCCGTTCCAGACGTTATAGTGAACATTCTTAAAACCATGGCCCAAAGATCTGCTTTCCTGCCCGAGAGCTCTGCTCAGGAACCCTGATCAGAACCTGCTCACCTTGAATGTAGTTCTGCCTCTGCTATAAAACACAAAAACTACGACACTTCGTACTTGAGGTTTTAACATTCACTTTTCTACGGTTGCAATTACTTAAAAAAATGCATAGGTAAATCAAATTTACTTTCACACTCTGTGTTTTACAACCAAGGATAAACTACCTTACACACATTTTTAAACCAAAACAAAATAGTAGCTTCTACTTTCTGGCTGTCTGTACTTAATCTTTGCCCCTCACATAGAGGATCTTTTGTAATAAAGGAAACATAGGCGTAACTTACTAAGAAGACGCTGTTGAACGCTCTTGCCCTAAAATTCAAGAAAACTCAGGTAATGTTCCAAAAATGTTTTGTTTTGTTTTATCATGCCCGTTTAATTTTAAAATTTAAAAAATTAAAAAAGTGGAATTATTAATGATTACAATACTCATACTAATATTATAAATGCCAATGTTTGTATGTATGTTTGTTACGCTTTCACGCTGAAACGGTTTGACGGATTTGGATGAAATATGGAATAAAGACAGTTAAAGTCCTGGATTAAAAAAAAGGCTACTTTTTATCGCGCGAAAAAAACAAAAACACTGTTCCTATAGTATAAAAAAACTGTACCTTTTATAAAAAAAAAAAAAAATACAAGAGGTTTTATTTTACAAAGCCGTCGACAGATGGCACATACTTATAGAATATGCAGTTTTCAATTTTAAAAAATCCTTTTATCGTCGGCTATGCTTGGATAAAGAATACATCTGAATAAGTTTTTCCTTCTGACGTGGGTTTATAAGTGGACATCGGGCCAAGCACACAAATAAAAAAAAACATGTCACACAAACAAACAAGAAATTAAGTTTTTGAAAGTTTCATTCAGTTTGAATTATGCATTTTCTGCGCGTCTTTTCCCCTTCTATTTCTAATGTATTGCATCTAGAAAAAGGATGCTAGAAATATAAATTTTAAATTTGTTTAATCACACTCATGAATAATGATACATTTTCCCCCTTAATAGGGAAAGAAAATAAGGAAGACGCATGGATTATGATACGTTTTTAATATGTAGCACTTTAGTGCGTATTTAAAATCTGAAAATGTTTCAGATTTTATTACTTTTTTTTTCCTTTCGGTTTTTTGAAAACGGCCAATATATTAGAAGCTCTTCAGAATTAATATAGGACGAAAATAATTTGTACCCTTTTGTCGGTTTTTACCATTAAACCATCTTACTTTTGTAACCAGGGGCGGCCCGACACGGTAAGCAAGGTAGTCATCGTATCTGGGCGGCGGCTTAGAAGGGGCTGCATGTCGAATTCCAAAACTAAGTAGAGCATAAAAGGGGCGTCTTTCTTACGTCAGCAGGAGGCACCACTTACCCTAGGGCCGCCCTTGATTGTAACCATCTTAATTTGAAATTCTATTCAGGATCTGAGATATCTCAGTGCCAACGAAGCCAGTGAGAAACACAAGATTTATTAAGATGGCGAACCAACTGGTCGCTGGAGGAGGCTAGTACAGAATTAATTAATATAGAAAAGTAATGTTTACGCAGAAAAATTTACCGCGTCTGTAGAGTGCTTATATGGATTTGAGCCAATGAAAATTTCTTGTAAAAATATTTCTAGCATAAATAATGAGATAAGGCATTCGGTATTGCAAGATTGTGTTGTGTAACAAAAACAATAACATGCATTTTCTCATTTATCATTCAGAAGAGCTTTCGGCGCAATTTCCACAAAATGCAGTTCGAAGGAAGCCCTCAAGGATGTTGGCTCTTTTGTAGTTTGTTGAATTTTCATTCCACTTACTCCCCAACACTCTTGAGAGATGAAATTTCAATTTTCGCTGAATGCCAAAGTTTATTCTTAAACCCAAGTTACGCAAATGGAATTTGAATTATAAATTAATCGTCTGATGTTTCGAAGTTTCTTTAATAATATAATTCGAAAGTCGTTGAAATGGGAATATTTTTGTTGAACTGCCCGAATCGAATGTCATCTGAAAGTGAAGTATTTCTTAAACAACAAACATAAATTAAGCCAAACGCATCGATTATAAAGCAGCTGTCTACACAGCAATTCCAAATTTGGCGAGATTTTGGACATAATCCTCAAACGCTGTATATCCACTATTAGTGTTATTTTGCGAGACCCTGCTTGCGGTGTAGATTAGGAGGTTTTCATTTCAAATTACCATATCTATCAACTTTTATGATTTTTATCGGAACAATACCCACCACGATTTTCAAATAGTTTTATTTAAATTAAAGATTTGGATTTATTTTAGGTTCACGTCACAAAACAAAAAATAGGAATAGCCAATGTTACAATTAAAGAGGAAAAGTTGGCAGCTATGGAGCGGAAAAGCTTTAACCAGATCCTTTGGGGAGCACACGACAAAATAAAAATCTAAGGAACGCTACGCCGAACAAAAATTAAAAATTTACTTTATTTTTTGCATCAAATAAAGTAAATTTTTAATTAGAATTAAATAGAGGCAGTAGTGTAGTGGCTAACAACGATGCACAACAAATGCTTATATTTACGAGCAAAATGACGCGAAAAGTTTCAGGAGCACAGCAAACCAACTTGGCGATAGCGCTAGGAGCAAGAAAGAACGGGAACCAATTAAATCGCCAAATCGGAAAAAATTCCGTTGGCAATTAGAGAAAACTCAGTAGTAATAAAATTTAAATGGGGACTCGCCAACAGAGATATCTATGAGAGCTTGCAACGCTAGAAATTCTATTGAAGCCCTATGTAAAAGTTCAAGGAGAATGAAGAAACCCGCTACGTGGGCACTAAGCAAAGAAAAATAACACTTTAACGACAAAAGCGAAACTAATTTACAAAACGGAATTCAGATAGCAAAGCGGCGAGAAAGATGGGAATTTAAAAATGGCAAGGAGTACTAAATTTAGAATAAGGAAATTAAAATCCGAACTAATTAAAAATATGTGATGAGCTGCATCACATTGTTAAAGAACCTTAAATGTTATTTTGATCCTTTACTTGAAGAGCACACTGTTATAAACGTTTATATGCTTATTGTATTTGCCCTCGAATGGATTATTGTCTGTAATTTGCCATAACCTTAATGTAAAGTAATTAAAAAACTTTGTAAAAAACACACATAAGAAGTAAAAGGAAATCCTTTTACTTCTTATGTGTGTTTTTTACAAAGTTTTTTAATTACTTTATCGTTTAACACCAGTATTTTGAGTGTTTTTTCAGTCATAACCTTAATGTATTGCTATTGTTTTGAGAATCCTGTAAAATGATAATTAAAAATGTTTCAGAGATTACTTTCAGTAGGGAGAATTATTGTGTAATCCCTAAAATTATATACCAATTTTATTTTGTTTGAAACAGACGAATATCTCTTAAATACGCTTAAACAAAAAAGACAGCCAATTGAGCGTAATGTATTGGAATTATTTTGGGTGCTCCTATAAACGAGTTACAAATGTTACATATACTATTTTCCCTAGAATGCATGGTACAGTAAAAATAACATGTATAAATTTCGAGTATTCGGTGATTATTTAAGGGAGAGCACGGAAGGACGTTCAGACAGACAAACCGAATTCGTAAACAAAGATAAAGGTAAACAGTTTAAGTGAATGTAAAGAAGAAAGACAAATCATGAATGACCCATAAATTATAAAATATTTTTTAAAAATCCTGTTCCATAGCGAATCATTTAAATACATTAAATAAATATCTTTCTGTTTTTCCAATAGTGCATTCAACATTATACATCAAATTTCTTTCTAATGTTACTTTAAAATAGCAGTGAATTATTTCTACGCACAGTACAAAAATTAATAATTATTTAATTAATTAATTATCAACAAACGGAGCAAAAAATTATTTTGATTTCTTATTGCTCCACAGACATAAGATAAGTGCCGTTTTCCGTTGACAATGTATTGTATCATTCTAAACAGTAATTTTTGAATTTGGAGTATGTAATCGAAAGAGAACCCAAGATTTAAAAGTGCGATGACAACCCTATCTTTGCGTTTGATATAACCCTCTGAAGCACTACAATTTTCCGATCGATATAGAAGAGCAAATGAATATACTGCCCAACGCTGAAAAAATGCAGCCGTTGCCATCATTCAATTTGATTGCCAGTAATGTGGTGATTCAATCGACCGCCATTTTCCTATTAGTTAAATCTAGTGATGGTAAACGGCTGCATTTTTCCAGCATTAGGGCCATTTGGGCCGTCTATCCAATTGATTCCCCTTATTTGATACATTACCATAATATTCTCTAGCTTCCAGCAGTTGCCAGTACAGATAAAAATAATGTTTAGAGCATTTTAGCAAATAATGGATAATTTCTACGGGAAATTATTTGCTGAAAAAGTATTCTCCTGCACTTATGCCACCCTTAGGTACTTTAGTGAAATCAAATTTATTTTCCTAGAATCAAAACAGCCAAAATGTCAGAGTTTTGTGTACTCTCAGCGAGAGCATTGCGATTTAAGAGTTAAAGCATAATAAGCATGTGAGAAAGACCTCAAAATAGCAGTTTTCATTAATTGTGAACCAATAATGTATGAGTTACAAAGCCCTGAAACACGAGCCCGCTGAACGTTAAAAAGCATTTTTACTTTCCGAACATGTACCATGTAAGGAAAGTATTGTAATCATGAAAAGATTCGATTTCGAGATTTTGGTGTATTGACACGTTTTGAGTTCTTCTGAATTCATTTGTGCTATTTTTACGAGATGTATGTATGTATGTGTGTATGTGTGTGTGTGTATGTGAGTGAACACGATAGCTCCTAAACGGGGCATTCGATTGAGGTCAAATTGGGTATATATGTTATAAACCACCGTCGCAAGACCGGTATTGATTTTGGTGTGTATAGGACTTATAGTTTTCCTACAGGGGTACGACAAAGATTTCTTTTACATGATGCCCTATGGGGGGAAATTCTTGAAAGTGCGCTAGCGTTTAAACGGTACATTCGATTGAGCTCAAATTGGGTATCTATGTTTTAACCCACCGTCGCAAGACCGGTATTGATTTTGGTGTGTATAGGACTTATAGTTTTTCTACAGGGCTACGACAAAGATTTCTTTTACATTATGGCCTATGGGGAGAAATTGTTGAAAGTGTGCTAGAGTTTAAACGTTCGCATTCGATTGAGCTTCAATTTGGTATACATGTTTGAATTATTCATCGATTAAAATTTATTTAAATGCTTGGTAATGATCTTAATCGTAAGTGTTTGGAAAGTCGAGTGACGTCACTCCAGATTTTTTAGCTTTAAGCTTTTAAGTCCTAAAATACTAAATGCATTTCATTATACTTCATTTTAACCATGACAGAAAAATAACTTTCGATTGTAAGTTTTTGCACATTAATAAACTTCTTTCAAAAAATACTATAAAATGCGCATGCATTTTCATTAGAATCTATGTCTGAGAGGAGCTAATAGGATTAAGTTAAAGAGTATTTTATAATGGATATCTTCAGAATGATTGATCTTGTTTCGTAACACCTGCAGTGCTGCACCTTACAGAAAACGAATCAACCAGAAACGAGGCCATTTATAAAAAAGAATATCTGTTACTTGTACAATATGTCAGAGAAGTTACGAAACAATTTTCATTAAAGTAGAAACTTTTCCGTCGTACTGAAAACTAAAAATGTCTTCCGCCGAAAGAAAAATAAAATTTCTTTGTCTTCTCGGATGAAGAGATAAAAATATTACGCTTTCGTGAAAGTAATATGAAACGATCATGCACACAAAAAAGAAAGAGTGCAATGACAAGTTTCGTCACATTTTGTACTTTTAACTTCAGAGTAATACGATTCTTTTGTTGCATGATCCGGAAGTCAAGTTACAAGTGCTCTATTTTTAGAGTGACAAAGGTTAAAGGTACGGACTATACAAATAAATAAGTACATAAAGATTTTTTTCTTCTGTACTTGATTTGGTATCATTTGCATTTAAAAAATTTTGCTATTTCTATCAGTTTCAAGCATTAATTAAATCAAAACGTGCGTTCAGGTGTCGAAAATCCAGCCTGTATTTCGTTCTCTTCGCAAAACTTATTTGGAACTGGATCAAGTGTAAATGTCTGAAACTGGGGCCGTACCCAGAAAAAAATTTCGGGGGAGAACCAAGAGGTGAAAAAGGCTAAATTTTTCACAAAAGGGCTTCATTATTATTGTTTTGTTAACAAAATTTTAAATTTCGGGGAGAGGGGGGGACCGGCCCCCCTGGTCTCCAACCCCCTGGGTACGGCCTTGGTCTGAAAGTAATGAGAGGAATATTGAATGTGTGATAGCCGACTGCTCAACTCGAAACAAAAAAGAAAAAATAAATAAGCTCTTTTATATATATAAACGAAACGTAAAAAGTTGCAACGAAAACAAATTAATATACGTTCAAGTTTATTATAGAATTAGTAGTCAATCAAATACCCGTTCTTCGTATAAATACAAGGTGTTTCACGAAGAACTCCTAACTTTGAAAATAAATAACTCCAAACTGCGATAGACGCAGGAAACGAATAGTATGTTAACTAAAAAGACCATTAAGTTGACACTGAAGCAACAAAATTTTAGTTAAAAATTGCAGCGGCAGATGTAGCTATAAATGACAATACGGATGATAGAAAAAGAGCTCAGACACTGAGAACAGTCACGTCCAAATCAATTTAATATGCGCATATCCACACTATACTCTTGTGTACAGTGTGGGCGAGCCCCATCTTGCATGAACCACGTCGTGTCTGGTTGATCGTCCAGCGCTTGTTGAGTAACGAATTGTTCCAACTGCGCAATATACCGGCTAGTTGTCATCGTTTCGTGCAGGAAAAAGGGCCCAATGATGCCTTTGAAGAATCGTGCAGCCCAAACGGTAACTTGTCGTCTATGCAGTGATTATGCCTTAGGCAAGTGTGGGTTTTCGACTGCCAGTTCTGTTGCGTCTGTTAACGACAGTATCCAGGTGTAAAATGGGCCTCGTCTGTAAACCACATTAGGCCGACATCGAAACCAGAACCATCAATCATCTCGAGCATAACGTTAATGAAATTCTCCCGTTGTCGTTCGGCTCGAACTTTTATGGCGTGCCGGCATTGAATCTTGTACGGAAGCATGTGTAATGTCTTCTGCAGGATTCTGCACGTGCTGGATGGTGTGATTCCGTATTCAGCTGCAAGTCTGCTGACAGATGTAGTCGGATGACGCTGCAGAACTGCAGCAAGTGACATTGCATTTTCAGGTGTTAGTCGGAAATGTGGGTGGGGATATATATCATAGGGCATGAAGATGGTTCGATTTTTGAAGAAAATGTAGAATAGCGTATAAATGCCATTTATTATTCCATTGACTTATTTTTTTCATTGTTACATTAAGAATGCAGAAGAAAATAATGCAACAATCAAACTGCATGTTTCAAATTCCGGTATTGTTCCCAACAATATAAATTAATAGAGTTTCAACAAATTATTTCAGTCTTTATTAGACTTTGTTCGAAGTATGGCGCTTTTGCTGTTCTTTGCTGCTCTTGTGGCTTTTTTTTGTACTGCACATCTTTGTAAGGAAGTTCTTGAACTGTTTTGTGTTTCCTGCTTTTGCGTCGGGTGGGCCAGTGGCGACGGGGGAGGAGTCGAGATGATTAAGTCCAGCACCATCCAATAGTGACACACATTCCATTCCAACGCACCCCACAGCAAACATAGATCACGCTACGCCAATTCCATCTTCACCACACTTAAAAGTCACAACACCATCCTCACCAGTTCCATCTCCAACAGTCTCACCAATACTATCACCATCGACATTCATACCAACCCCTCCTTCCTCTTCTGTTTTACCACCCTTATCTTCATCACTCGTATCATCAATAGTAATTCCATACTCACCATGTCTATCCCCACTTCCCTCAGCCACCGTCTTCCCCAATATTAAAATTCGTAAAAAGAAATTCAGACGCATACGTAAATTTTTCTTCCACCTCTCCTGCATCCGACCTGCCCCAGAACCAATCAAACTACTCAGACCCCTCACAGTCAAACACCTACCCTATTACAGACACCTTGTGTAACTAACGTCTTTTAATGCTCAATAGTCTCAATTTACACACTTCACCACCTAACAACATCTGACCCACCACGGACTGAATCTCTGCAGACTTCCTCCTGAATAGCCGCAATAGTTCACCACCAAACTACAATACCAGTTCCATTCAATATAATTATTCAACCAAAAACGAATTGATATTTTCATCTTAAGTACATCAGTCTGATTAGGAATGATCTTATCTCGAGGAAACGCATATTATGAATATGAATCATCCAAACTGAAAAAAAATTCAGAATTAACGAAGAATCAAAATTCAACAAGCATCGGACTGGAAAAATCATCTAGGAAGTGAGTTTCAAATCTCCTGAGATACCATGTTCAAATTTCAGTGTTTTCATTCAGCAGTGTTAAAGAACGATTTCTGCCTAACAAGCTTGAGCTTTATCTGTGAATATTTTTCCGACTCTGTCTCGTTACAATGCTGGGAGAATCTTACAAATATCTGTTGATACAGTGCTGGCTTGCGTTTAAAATCTCAGCTATCATCGTTTTCCGAATAAATGAGAAGTAATAATTGTAAACAAAGTACAAACATTACTTCTCATTGTAAACAAATCAATTGTAAACAAGTCACAGAAAGTTTCTTCAGAAATAATTCATGAGTGTCTCACGCAAGAGTCATCACTTACATCACAACGGCTCATGAACCAAGGTGTAGAATATGTTCAATTTTCAACCTTTTTGGGAGGACAGTTTCAAAGAACGATTTCAGCCTTATAAACTGCAAGAAATTCAACTTGTACTTCGTCTAACAAAGATTTCTCTGACCATTTCGCTTGGATGCAATTACGTTCTTACAAATATCCACAGATGCAGCGCTGTCTAGCTATTAAAATATCGGCGATCATCGTTTTTCGAATAAGTGGAACAACTGCAACAAGTCAGAGAGCGTTTCTTCGTGAGTGATCCGTATGAGCGCCTGAGGGAAATAATCATCTCCCCACTCAACGCTCCTGCTCAACTAATTGATAACGAATTTTTTTGTCATAAAATGTTCGAAGACTGAGAAAATCCGTCCTTATGTTATCTTTCTTATTTTCCATTCTGCAACTGGTGCATTTGATAAATATACTTTGACTGATGTTCCTATCCACACTCAATTTTTCATTGCCACAAAAATCAAATGTTTCTTTCTGAACATTGTATAATATCTGCTCATTAAAAATAGAGAACAATAAACCTAAATCTTTATAACAATAACAAAATTACAGTTTGTACCTATGTTTTAATTTTCTTGCTGTTTTTTTCCAGTATGAAACTCATTTCAATTTATTTAAAATGTAAATTTGTAAAGTTCCCTCTAATTGTCTTGGAAAACTCAAAAACTTTAAAATTGTTTACACTCCAAGAATAAGTATGCAAATGGGGAAAGGCTATGTTATTGAATGAATCTTCCATAGAACCTGGATTTAACCTGTTTATTCCTTGTTTTATCATAAAAGGCAAATGTTACAGCAATAATAAGCTAATCACTTTGCTAGTCATGTGTATTTTGACTAACTAATTGTATAGACTTAGAATTTCAGACTAAAGCATCCGCCACGTTGCCTGTTTGCTGAAATTTTTTGAACAGTTCACGAATTCTTTTCCAATCTGGGCCTTTTCTGACTTTAAATCGCTTTCGAAAACTTATCCTAGTAGCAGTAGGGCTGTGATTTAATCGGTGGTACTCCTAGACAATAAAAATACGCTCCTTCATGGAATACATCGCTACCAGAATATCTTTCACGATACGCTATCAATGGTCACGTTCCAGCCAGTGCTTAATTTCTAGCAAAAGAAGTACCGGAGCCCTAATATTCTTGAGCTTATGCTCATATACAGCGGCGTACTGTAAGTCCGAGCTACCCATTTAGTACGGGGTAGGTAGAACATTCAATTAAAATAATAATTCAAATATTTTCCCGTGTAATAGTCTTTGACATATTTTTATTATTTCATTGCACAGTTGTTATATCACTGAAAATGTTAGACGGCCGAAGTGTGAAGGTTAAAAACTCCCGGGTTCGGGTCCCATCGCGCGGCTGTCGATCTAACGGTCTGGAGTTTTGGTAGGTTTTCTCCAGATGTAACGTGAATACGCGTTAGAATCCTTAGAAAGTAATCAAGTAATCTTTATGGTGTTATTTTATAAAGTTTTTCATTATTTTATTTTACCCTTAGAAAGTCCTTCTACCAAGGCATCCCCCAGCCTTGACAGATCGCCCTAGCGTAGCGTTGCCATAATCACACAAATGAATATTTCACAAAAACGGTTAATAATAAATGATTTGAAATTAGCATGAAGAAACATGTACAATATACAGTAGAAGACCCAAAATCTTCCAATTGGGAGCAGACCTTGTGCAGATTTTACATTTTTGCGGCATAAGTAATTTTATTTTCTCCTAAATAAAAGAAATAAAGTAAAAAAGAACTGTTAAAGTAATGTAGAAGTGATTGAAATACTTAATAAAAACAAGTGAAAGAAATAATGTTACAATTTTTAACACATGAAGAAACAAAGAAATTTATATGCCATAATTATGAAGACAGGGAAATTCAAGAAAATTCAAATTACTTAGAAAATGTTAAACATTTGTTGAACAGTTGCATGTAAAAGAATATTATTTCCTTCTTCTAACAGAAGAGTGAACAGTTATAATTGCATATACTTGTGCTTAAAAAGTATGATTATTTCTACACTGCCATAGACAGTAATGTATTGAAATTCTTTTGGTTGCTCCTCTAAAAGAGCCATAATCACTGCGTCAGTAGTAGTGCTGTCAGAAGCAGCAGTTTTGGTTTTGGTTAAAAGGAAGCTACGGGTTGAGCCCTAAGATACGTCACAGATAGATTGGCTTCTGTAAGCTGACTGAAATCTGTTTCAGGATGCTAGAATTGGTTTGAGGCGAAACGAATCCTGCGTGGTGTGCCTGTTAAAATCTATGTGTGTGTGAAAAGCGTGAAAATGACAAATTAATATGTAATGGTGGGCTACGGAGCCCAATATTCATGAGCTCCGGTTAGTTTTGCCTAATATGTAAAAATTCACTCGAAAAAAAAGAAGTACCGTAGCTGAGCTCCGGCCCAAATTAAGCCCTGGTTCCAGCGACGAAACCTTCGACGACTGATCGTTCGCTGAGCTCCGAATTTGGTTTACCAGAGTGGCTGGGCCGAAGGCCCTCAACTCCACTCAGAAATGCTATACTAAGTAGGACTGTTGAAAAAATAAGAAGTCCGAAGACTTAAAGAATAGAAAGAAGGTGGGGCCAACAGGGCCTCCTCTCTAGAGAGAAGGTTTCCTATTGGACGAAAAGGAGGTGTGCCTAGTGAGTCGTACTGCTCTCAGCGGAGGTGAGAGTTTCTGACTTAGAAAAGTTACAATTACTATTTGATAGGAAATTAATGAAATGGAAAAGTTTTTCTTGTTTGGAGTTAAGCTCCCTAAGTTCGTTAATAAGAGATTTAAGATTAGTTAGGAGTTCTCCGATGGAGGTAACTCCTTATTCCTGTTCAATGGCTTTAATAGTAAGTATTTCAGGGAGTAAATTTTGAATAAAGTTCTGACTAGTTTGGGAATGGGAATTTAATGGAGTTGGGTTGGATTTTTGAAAATTTCTTTTTACTGCATTAGCGTAGCGTAGGAAGTAGGTTTTGCTTGTTTAGGAAATTTTGAGCATCCCTGATAGCTCGCAAGGTGAGAGCCACCACAATTGCAGCATTTAGCATTTTCGTTTAAATTTTTCTTAGGGCAAGCTTTTGTTGCTTTCAACTAGAAATATCTCTCTCTCTTCACCCACGGCTCAACGAGCCTGCTCGAAGCAGGACTTGGCTGTGTGAAAGAATTCGTTGCAATTAAAACATTGAGTACTTTATTAAGTGCTCTGTATTTTTCAATTTTAATGTTAAATGAGAGGAGTGAAGTTAGTGTATATATTTCGTTGTTTATATCGTTCAGTGGGAAATGTACTTGTAAGAATGGTAGGTGTCTGTTATCTTTTTGTGAAAGTAGTTGGTTTTCTTTAAGGGTGTCGAAACTGTTACAATTACTCTGAGCTTCTTTAATATCTGAAATGTTGGTGTTGTTGGGAAGTCCTCGTATTATTACTTTTAAGATCTTAGGCTGGTAGTGTGTGATGTAAAAATTAATAGTGTTTTTTGTGAGGATTTCAATAATGAGGTTTGCTGCGTCATCTGTGTTGGAAAAGAGGTTGGCGACTGATCATTCTGGCCGTCTGAGCTCTCTTTATAAGGAACCCATCCTGTCGCCTGCAGTGCCATATATCGGCACGATTTGTAAGTGAAATTTTGACGTTTTTGTATCAGATTTTCCCGGTTGTTTTAATAAACATACAACTGGTTTCATGCTTCTATCTATCACCGTGTCCGAGTTATTTATTTTCAAAATCAGGGGTCCTTCGTGGAGCACCATGAGAAAATGTAAATCTATTGTATATTTTTGGTGACTCATTCCAAAATACTTTGAAGAATCGTCCTTGCGCATCTCAAACATAGAACTTTTTTTTAATATGTAGAGTAGTCGAACTTTGTTATAAAGAGGGTGAAGGAACTGTGACTATTTGCTCGTTAAATCCGCGTGTTCCTAATAACCGAGTTTACTACGAATTCAAATCTTTTAGCATTAAACCAACAATTATTTTTCAATTTTTTTCGTTGAATCCGAGTTCGCAATAATGAAGTTCGATTGTACTGGTAGGAAAACTTCATCCAGTAAGAAATAATTACACGAAGAAAAAAAGAGGTTTTTTTTTTTCCTGTTTTCTCAAGTAAAAATACTGTCAGTGTGAATCTCGCAATCTTCCATAATTGCATTTTCTCAAATTCACATTAACAGCAATACCCCCACAGAAGCTGGAGAAGAAAAAAAGAATAAATGCATGAAAACCAAACCCTCCATTCAGTCTCTCAGAAAAGCAAGCAACAAGTTGCTTCAACTCCACTCTGCTCACCACCTCCACAGGCAGAGCGCGGATGATTTCTCCTCTTCCTTCTCTTTCCACAAACTGCAGTGCCAATTACCAATCGCAACAAAATAGTAATGAATGCGCTTTACCTCTATAAAAGGGTAAGGCGATCGGATTACCCTCATAACAAGGGGAGAGGGGGTTGTGTACACGCTGTCGGAATGTGTGTGTGTGTATGCATTTTGGAAGTGGCTCTTTTGTTTCTCTGAGCTCTGAAAGCACCCAACGAAGCGCCCAGGTAGAGCGTGTATTGATTTTTTGGCGGGAAAAGCTTACGTGGCCAGGGGCTGGCGAACAATTGCAGTTTTTTTTAGGAGGCGTTTTTGTGTCTAGCGCTTTCATACAAAGTTGTAAAAACTTTATGATTTTGGTTTTTCCTGTCTGTGGTCTAGTTGTATAATCATGTGTGGATTGTTACAAAATTCATCAATGCCATTAACCCCGCGCAGTGTTCCTGCTCTGGGAACACCAAACTCTGACGTTTTGACTGTTGCCAGTCACGAAGAATAGATTTGATTTCTATAAAAATAGCTGCGGGTGACAGAGCTCCACGAGAATCCTTTACTTTTTAGCACGTCATTTCCCGTAAAAAAAGGCACGATTAATTTTTAACAGCACTGACATCTACTGAAAAATCGAAGAATGAGAGAACAACTGGGTAGATTGCTCAATGCTGAAAAAAGGGCAGCCGTTGCCATCGCCGACTTAACAACCAGCAAGATGGCGGACGATCGAAACGTTCATCGCGTGCCACAGATCTAGAGACCCTTTATTGACGCAAATTGGCTGTGCCGCACAGCCAGCTGTGTCAAAAAAGGGTCTCTAGATCTGTGGCAATCGATGAACGTTTCGATCGGCCGCCATCTTGCTGGTTGTTAAGTCGGGCGATGGCAACGGCTGCCCTTTTTTCAGCATTGGGAAAGGGTTGTGCCTCAAAGGGTTAATAAGTACTATGTGCCTCACTGACTATAATCAACGTATAGAATGTGACTATCTTTCCCCTCACCCTGGCCAATAATACACAAAAGAATTCCAATGTATTAGGGTCTATTGGCAGTCATCGTTTAAAGCAGGTATGGGCAACCTTTGAAAGGTTGCGGGCCACATTTTAGAATGTTAGCGAAGTCGCGGGCCATACTTCAGGATGTTAGCGAAGTCTCGGGCCGTTTAATTGGGATTTATATGGGATTTTGAATGGGCTTTTGGGTTTTATACAGGGTTTTGATATGTTCCGCGGGCCGGATCAAAAGCCGTGGCGGGCCACATCCGGCCCGCGGGCCGGCGGTTGCCCATATGTGGTTTAAAGTATCTTTTGGAGACGTAAGTTTACATTAATAATAACAATATACATATTTTTTTTAATTGAGTATCAAAATTACACTCGATATTAAATACTGTATGTAAAAATTCATATGAACTATTTTGAATCCAACTTGGGAAAAAATATGTAGCTCCACTCTTTAGTTCTTTGCTTTGCTCAAGATATAAGGCAGCCTGTCGCGTTAATCTGTGTTGAATCCCCAAATGTTTTTCACAATTTTCACAACTTGACTTGAAAAGATCGAGGAGCTACATCCTTTAGCAGAAAACCCGTCAATTGTTGGAACTCTTTTATTTTTCTGGAATCTTGTAGTGGATCCTATGAATTGCCTATTTGTAAATATACAGTTCAATCCGCGAGGACACAATGTAAAAGTGACTGGCCAATGGGAGTTTAATAAAGGAACACTTTGCAGAATATGCTGGTGTCTCCAGTATGAAGTGTGTATACCATGATTAAGTTTCGGAAAAAACACTGAAAATACGGGTGTTAAAAGATAAAATAAATAAAAACTTTGTGAAAAAGCACACATAAAATGTTACTTATATGAAGATACGATCGTTTCCACTGAAAAATTTTTCAGTCTTCCTCAGTCAAAGGCCATCGTCTCACAAAACAGAGGGAACTGAAAAAGATAAACAAACAAGCAAGTTGATGTTTGTTTCTCTTTCAGTTCCCTCTGTTTTCTGAGACGATGGGCTTTGACTGAGGAAGACTGAAAAACTTTTCAGTCGAAACGATCGTATCTTATTATAAGTAACATTTTATGTATGTTTTTTCACACAGTTTTTATTTATTTCACGATTAAGTTTCTTTAATTGTGTGGTACTAAGGCCATGCGCCGCAACAGAGGTCAAGCGCAACGGCATCGGGCCTTAATAGTGGAGAATGTTTGAAAAAAAAGCAAGTGCTCGCCCTTTGAAAAAATAAATAATAAATAAATAAAGATTGCGAGTATGTAAATGTGTGTTAAAGAAATGTATAATAATAACTTGTTTTACAACGGAAAGATATTTTAATTTTAATTTTGAATTTTAGGCACATTGTAATGGTCTGATAAGATAACAGATAAAAAGTGTTCTATGTAAGTTTAATTTTCTAGTATTACTTGAACTATTGGATTGTTTGTCTAACTTGGAGTCTAAGTTTAACCTTTTAACCAATTTAAATGGTGTTGGTAGAATAACACCCAGCACACAGCATATAAATAAATCTACAGCACATCAATGGGGAACTCCGGATTTCCTTTGTAAAAGAACGAAAGAATTGCAGGAAAACCCGAACTTTCAAAACATGTTCTTTGAAACAGTTGAATACCTTCGAAGTATAAAAGCATATTATTCTTTCAACGCTTGTTTGAGGTTGGAATAGTGGAAAGTTTCGTCACATCTTAAATTACGAGCAGCACATGCACACAAGAAGCACTCTTGCAATGTATTAGGAATATGAGTCTGTTAACACCATCTGGTGAACAAATTTTCCTTTCTCGCCTCTAGGGAGGTGTGAAAAAACAAAGTGCTAATGCTTTATGAAGTCGAAAGAATTTTTATTTTCTTTTCGTAGAAAAATTTCAGGTGCGCAGCATGTGGAACTTAAATTCTGATTTATTCGCGTGCTATGTTTTACCTTAAATATTCTTTGGTGTTTTTCGTATTCTTTATTCTCAATCCTTCTTTATACATTCTTTTTCTTCTTTCTTTTGAAAGGATTTATATTTAATAAATTCGTATCAGTTAATTTTGTTGTTCTTTGGGGAGAAAAATTCTAAAAAAAACATTATTTTTTAACAGTTCTGAGAAAATTACAAAATTAAACGTAACAGAAATCTAGTATCTCATACTCCTTTGAATATTTTACACATTAAACCAGTTTTTTACAGGCTGCCCAGTACTATTGACTACGGAATTATAAATAAGAATCACCTACTGATATATTTTTCATCCGAATACGCAATGAAATATTATATTTTCCTTTTCTAGTCTACCATTTAAGGGCATCAACTTAAATTTCAAAGTAATGTTCTCGTGTTTCCCTTGGAATTTTTTTTCCCAGTGTTGGTAGTGAGGAGTAATGTTTTATTGGAATTTGAATTATAAACTCTGAATATTGAAAGAAAATCTTAATCTACTTTTACTTTTAAGATTCCGGTGAATAAAATCTTTATGCTTCTTACTTCCTTTCTTTATAATAACAATATTCCTTACAGAAGCTAATTGCTAATCTGCTTGTTAACTCTCTGTCTTAAGGAAGCAATCGCGAAATCCTCATTAGCAATGCAGCACAAACAGTTCTAGAATAGTTTCTCATTCACGGATATTTATAAGGGCTGCCAATCATTTCAGCGCATAACAAGCTTTAGCAGAGGGGAATATTATGAAGACTGTATCGTGATTAATTAATTTACTTTCATTTAAATAAATCCGCTTCCTATCAATTTTTTGTGTATGGTAAAAGAACTTATGAGCTGGGACACGAGTAGTTTTTTATAGTAAAAAAAAAAAAAAATTCTTAATTCCTACACACGAAAACGAAATAATCTATACTTAACCCTTTGAAATGCAATCATATTCATCAGTCTCCCAGCTAGCGCAGCCGGCAGATCTCAGAACTTTTAATCTCTTGGTCATGGATTCGAGTCCCACGTTGGGCGAACGTTTTATTAAAGCCATGGTAGCCCAGTATTTGAAATGTTGGACTGGTAACTGGAAGACTGTGGGCTCGATCTTCCGACACATCACTGATGACCACAGTGTGCTTGCGGTGTACGTGCATGTCATATCCTTGGATCCAAAAATCTACTCAGCGATCGCTAGCAGTTTCCCAGAAGTGGCCCTTCTGATGAGAATCATAACTGTGTCTGGAAACTCCAGGAAAAAGCATGCAGCTTTGAACCTTTGGTGACGTCAGCTTTTTTTCTGTGTACGTCTCTGGTTGAAGTACTGAACTAGATTGGTCTCTGAAAACCTCACGTAACAACCTTGTATACGGTGATTAATTATTTCATAAAAAACGGCTGCACTGTGGTCTTACAGAATAGAGCTTACCAACATGTCGGAATTTTTTTCCGAATATTTCATTCTGTGGTTTATCTAATAATATTCTGTGGTTTATCATTCTGTGGTTTGTTTATTTGTTTGCCTCTCCTGGCAAACAAATAAACAAACTGTTTCTATCCTACTCTGAGGTTTGTCTGATGCCAGAACTGATTAAACTAATTTCTGATATAAATTTTACGGGTAACTGACAACTCTCAGTAAGAATTGTTAACTAAAAGGATTTTCGCATAACCTTGTCGTTCTTAAGCATTTTCTGTAATTTAGATTGATTATTCAAGAACTAAGCATTAAAGTTTGCGAATGCTTACGTCTTTTTTCCGACAATCTGAATCTTATAATTTTGTGTCCTTACTGCCATCATTTTGCATGATGTGGGTTTATGAGCCCTTTAGGCACACTTGAGTGTCAATTCTTCTGCGACCCAGCGTATGGACGTCTGCTGAAGAAGGCCGAAATTTTTTCGGCCGAAACGTACATACAATTTAATAAGCACCTTTATGTGTGCTATTTTACAAAATTTTAATCACTTCATCTTTTAAATTCCAGTTTCTTTTTGAGTGTTTTTTGTTTAGTCTAGATGTTATTCAAAATGCAAACTGAGCATATTACCTTGTGAAGTATACGAATATAGTGGTGTAGTTGCTGGGAGACGCCGTCCCCCAACTTTTTCATTTCAGTTCGCACGTTCCCCCACTTTTTATTCGCTGGGAAACGCTCATTTTCTAGGTTTTTGAAAAAACTCATAGATTAAATTAAAATTTTCGTTTTGTTTCGAGAGCAAGTAGATCGACATAAAAATCAAAAGGAAACTTTTGGAGTGCTTGAATAGACTTTTAAGACTCACTTGCAATCCCATTTGTAAACACTTCAGAGGTGAAAACATATCCTTAAAAATAGAATAATGATTTTCCCGAACACACTGTTGGTAAAAAATGAACTCCCGAATGGCCGAAAATGTGACAAAAATCGGGGTTTCGAATAGTCACATACAAATCCAAAATAAAATCTGTCACATTGACATTGGATTGTTGACAATATCGGACAAATTAAGTAGCTTGCACAGGTGGTCAAAATGAATTTGTTTTCATTATTAAAAATAATTAATCATTTACAATTATTTACTTTTAATTAATTAATAGACAAACAAAAAATAAACTAGTTTTATTTGCGGTTTAAAAAGTAATTATACATTAAATTAATCAAATAAGTTTAGGTTAGACTTTGTCAGAAATGAGTGTCCCCAGGGCCGGTTTTCAGCAAAAATGTTGGGGAGGGGGGGTATAAAGTCAAAAATTTGCCGACAATATACACTAGGGTGTCCCAAGATGCAATGGAAATTTTTTTTTTCGAAATCGAATACGCATACCCTCTATTTTTTTTCTATTTCATCTCAGTAACATAAATACAAAGTATTATTGCAATACGATAACGGTAACCCGTGCCGACTTTAGATCAAAGTTGAACGTAAAATCTTGTATGGAGAATACTATAGAAAGATTGTGAAATGCATGTTTCTTTGGTACGTAAGACACCATTTTAGTCAAAGCAAATGTTTATATTATAGCAAAAGAAGCATATTATATTAAAAGAAACATGATACATACTTTCGTTTCAACGTTTGTTTTTTACAATCAGGATAAATTTTCGTGTGTTCTTGTACACAACGTAGCAAAAATTGTCTTTGTTACTCCTAAACCGTTATTAAACCATAAAAGTCCTGCATCATTTTTACCGCTCTTTCAGCTGTATCGTTCACTGCTCTAAGCATTGATATTGCTTTTTTAGCATCTAAAAACGTAGATTTATTATTACATGAAGAGGGACTCTCATTGAGAAAACTGTCATCAATTTTAAGTCTTAGGAAATAATGACGAACAACGATTTTATATCTTTGAATACAGACAGATATAAAATCATCGATGCTTTTTTCTGTGAAAAATAAATTAAAATAACAGGTATCAATTGCGTGATATATATAAATAACTGAATAAAAACTACACAATCAATATATCAGACTCACCATACAATGGAACACGAAGTTTGTCCTTCGATGGAATGTATTTCTTCTCATGGGCCGAGACATTTTCTCTATGTAGATTTGCCACCATTTTAAATTTTGTTTCTTCGTCCACATCATCATCAAAGAGTGTTAATATTGCTATTTTATCAGTCAAATACTATAAATGCTGGATAAATTTTAGTAAAGCAGCTTTCGAGATATTTTCATCCACATTTTCGTAAGATTCCACAGATTTCAAAAAGCACAAACCTTTGTAGGGTGCTTTAACTGCCAAAATGCATTGAAGCCATGGTTTAACGTACATTGTCACGATAAACAAGCAGACGTCTAACAATGCTTCCCTATCCTTTGTGTTTAATTTCATCTCAGAACTAAATAACGATAGTTTTAGAGAGTAAATCGCTCGGGCCATCCATCTAGCTTGGTGCATGGCATCCGGAGGTCTGACATTTTTTTTTTCTGCATCTCCAGCTAAAAATACGATAGAAAGTTCAATCAAGTCCCGATAGTCTTCTCTGGCCATATCAGTTTTAAGTTCAGCCCGGTAAAGCAAGCAAATTTTCAAGTTCGGATACAGTTAGGAACGATTCCTCTGTATCTCTATAGCATTGCATTTTAGCGGTATCGATGTTCTTCCAATTCTCTTTGAGCTTTTTATAGAAAAGAGATATCGGGGCTTGTTGTCACTTGTTTAATTTTCACTTCGAATATAGCCTCAGTTCGTATACATGATGACTGCAAGCGAAAAAAAGCATTTTCCTATCAAATTTTTGCTCTAGAAGCGCGCAAGCGCCATTAAAATGACCTGTATTCGAAGCTTAGTATCAAACAGAGAATTTGGATTTTTTCTTAGAGATTCCAATCTAAGACCGCCTGCCAAATAGTCTGCGCCTGTTCTTTGCCTTTAGAATTTTCCAGTTTTGGCACACCAATGTGTGTTCTTTGAGTCTATATGAAATAACTATGGGCAAGCGTTCTTCTTTAAATTTTAAAGCACTCAAAGCAGGCAAGAGTTTGCCGTCCCAATGTAAGGTCACTACATCCAGTACTTCGTTTTGGAAATCAATTTTTTATGTTTTCTGCGCGTTCCTTTCGTTTTCATGTTTTCTGTGCGTTCCTTCTGTTCGGATCCTTTGAATTGAAGACTTACTTATTGGAAATTCGTCAATGTTAAGTCCAAGTGCATCAATAGTAGCCTCAAGAATAAACACAGAATCTCGTATACTTAACTGATACCTGTCTAATGCAGCAACTAACTTTGGAGTAATGAAATATTTCCTCATTACAGATTTACTTGTCCCAGGTTCTGAGCTTTCGACTGGTGTTGGGAAATCTTCTAAATCCATATTTTCATTAGAATTCGAAGAGGAATCGTCTTGCAATGATGTCGAAGATATTTGATTCGCCGATTGTCTTCTTTGACAGTTCGAAGTCGTGCCCTTTCTTCTTTTTTGGCCAGTATTTTGTCCACTCCTCCTAAATGACCGGGCCGGCCCGGCTTTCTTTGGCGCTTCAAGAACATCCTATCTTCCTCTATTTTCATTAATTTAAGTGCATCAGCATGTGCAATATCGAACAAATTGTCTAAACTACTTAAAAATTCCTGTTGTCGCCGTTTGAATACGCCTTGTGATTTCTTTGAATTTATTTGTAAGTCTCTCCAAACTTCATTCATATTTACAAGCTTCCTTACACAATTCGGCAACGATTTTGTAGGTATGCGTGCCTTTTCCCAAAAGATAGTACATTCGCGAATAGCGAGATTTGCACTTTCATTAACAGTTAAATTCACTTCTCGAATATTGTAAAACAAAATCGAGAGAACTTGCCCATTCGACGGAAGTTTTGAACCCTTTATTTTATGCTTTATGTTCCCTAATAAGAAAATATCCTTTTTCTTAGAACTACGTAATTCCACTGCCATGCTCTGTTCGCTGATTAAAAACTATACAAACATTTATTAACAAAACAGATTAGAATAAGCACATTGATACGTAGACGTACGCTGTCCTGTGTAAACTAATACTGATACATTTCACGAATATAGTAATTAAAAAACTTTGTAAAAAAACACACATAAGAAGTAAAAGGAAAGAGGATACGCGTTTCGTTCAAAAAATCCTCTTTCCTTTTACTTCTTATGTGTGTTTTTTACAAAGTTTTTTAATTACTATATCGTTTAACACCAGTATTTTGAGTGTTTTTTCAGTCATTTCACGAATAGTCCGTTGTCACTATCGAAGCATTCCAAAATCTGTCTTTTTCCGATTTGTTTTATTTTTACCATTTGTAGGTGGAGGGCGCTTCGCTACAGACACGCGTCTTCAGCGTTCGCTTGTTTAAGTATGCACATGTACTGACTAACGCGTTCAGATGCAAGTCGGCACGGGTTGCCGTTGTTAAAATTACACGAAACTTTGTTTACAATTGTTTTGACATAAAAGCAAAAAAATAAGAGGGTATGCGAAAAAAATAACGACTTTCATTTTTTTGGGACACCCTAATATACACCAACGTGTGTGATTATGGCAACGCTACTCTAGGGCGATCTGCCTAGGGGGTGCCTTGGTAGGAGGACTTTCTAAGGGGTTCTAACGCGTATTCACGTTACATCTGGAGAAAACCTACCAAAACTCCAGACCGTTAGATCGACAGCCGCGCGATGGGACCCGAACCCGGGACCTTCACATTTCGGCCATCTACCATTTTCAGTGGCATAACCACTGTGCCATGGTGAGGCCAATATACAACAATATGCCTTCAAAAATATGTTATACTAATTTTACCTATCATTTTTACTTTAACGAATACATATAAAATATGCTGTGGTATTCAATTTCTTTACGAGCAAAGTGTAAACTGTAAACAATCACTATTCATTCATCTCAAAATTCTTCAAATCAATCCTGCAAACAAATTACTTACACAACTACGCCTATTTTTTATTCATGAAATTACTGGTTAGAAACACTAAACTTTGAAGTGTACGTCCAGGGTTCTGGACTCTCGCGCAGCCTTTGTTCTAACGGTCTGGAGTTTTGGGGCGGTTTTCTCCAGATGCAGCGTGAATACGCATTAGATACCCTTAAAAAGTCATTCTCCCGAGGCACCCCCACCCCAGGAAGATACCCTATGTGCAGGTTTGCCTTTAATACAAACTACATTATACGGAAATAATCTGGAAGGAAGTTGGCTTGAGGGGACAAAGGGGACTTTTTTACTGGCACGTAAATCACTAAAATGAAAAATGAAAATCATAACAAGACTATGTTCATGATATAGTATAACTTAAAATAAACTGTCAACAGAACTGGTAATTTATACACATAACACTTAACAGATCGATGGTTAAAGCACAAATTTGCCGACAGTCCTAAGGCAACTGACGATTTTGCCGACAAAAGTACTTTTTCATAAAGTTGGGGGGTGTGCTGAGCGTCCCCCATTTTTTTTCCTTATGACTACACCACTTTGCGAATCTAAAGTTCTAAAACAAAAGTTCGGGGGAGGGGGGCACGGCCCCCATTGGAGCCATTTCTGTTGAAAGATAGGGGAGGAGAATTTGCTATCAGAAATCCCAAATCTTCGAGTCCTTTCTAAGAAATACTTTTTTCAAGTGTATTGAGACTTAAAATTTTTTTGTTCTCCGTTTTCGCGCCGCAGGCCGTTATCAAAAATAATTCCGTGCAATTTGAAAGGTCGGAAGTCCTCGTGCCATTTCAAAGGACCTCAAGAAACAGTGAATTGAAACAAAATTCATTGGGCGGCAAAAAGATCGAAATTAAAACATACCATCAAAGATTAGTTACTTAATTTAATTAAATGAGGATACTTCAATTCTCGTCAAAACAAAATCAGTTTGGGAGATTGTTGAATTGTATTTCCTAACACACACAAAAAGAAGACTGCTAATTACTTTCTCATTAATTACTCTTAATGGATTCATTAAATAATTAAAAGAAACAATGGAATGTTTTATACGGGACACCAGTTAGGGGTGAATTATTAATTTAAATGAAATGAATATTTGGATTTAGTGATTTTGCAAGGAATTAGCAAGCAAGTCCAACGTTGTGGATTTGTATATGACACAAATCAACAGAAAAACACTTTTTTTACTTTATAGAAATAATATTTTACATTGTTTTTATGAATAAAAAGAACTCGATTTCTAAAAGAACAATTTAAGATTGTTTTTGACGTATGATCCTTAGTTAATTCGATATAAATAGGCAAGGTGAGATTGAATTTTTTTTTCTTTTTTTGAGCCTCAAATAAACGAGTTCACAGCAGAATTTTTTTTTTTTTTTGAGGGGGGAGGTGTGGTTATTAGATAAACCAAAGAATGAAATATTTGGAAAAGAAATCCGACATGTTGGTACGCTCTATTCTGTGAGACCACAGTGCAGCAGTTTTTTATGAAATAATTAATCACCGCATACAAGGTGGTTACGTGAGGTTTTCCGAGACCAATCTAGTTCAGTACTTCAACCAGAGACGTACACAGAAAAAATTTTCAGGGAGGGTAAAAAAATTTCGGAGGTTGTCCAATCGGTGGAAAAGGCGGAATTTTTCACTAAAATCCTTTATCATTATTATTTTGTTAAGGGGGTCATAGGGAGATTATGGGTTCAAAAAATCGATTTTTCAATTTCAATTTTATTTGAAACCTTAGTAATTTATGAGCATTCTGACACCAATTTCATGCATTTATCCCAACTAAAAACAGAGATACACGTAAAAGCACTTTTTGAAAGTTTTATATTTGAGCACAATAAGGCAACTTTAAGCTTTCTTTTCCCAAAACGTAATTTTTACAAACTATCCGTAAGATAACAAAATTTCTACGTTTCATATCTTCACGAAACTTTGTATGGTTATAACTGGTATAAGTATCTGTGAAATGAATTAATATTAGAAGTGAGCGGGAAAAAGTTTTGAAAATTTTAACATAAATATGAGGGAAAAAGTAAGATTTTTTTTCAAATTTCAATTTAAAATATAATTTTAAAATTCTAAATTTAATTTTTTTAAATATTAATTCATTCTATAAAATATATTTTTTATTTTATTCTGAAGCAAATATTTTGTTTCTAAGTGTATTTTAAATTGACTTATCTACCGGATAATGATACGCACTATTGAAAAAAAAAATATATGTATATATATATATATATACACGTATGTAGTAAAAATTAAAAATAGAATTTAAATTTTTGAAGTATCTGTGAAAGGTAATGCAGTTTTGTCTGAAGTTTTATGATGTGTTATACTTTATTATTATACAAAAAAAAAAAAAAAGATATTATGCTATGACTATTACTTTGATCATAATGTAAAAACGCAAGGGTCTAAAATACGCTCATATTTGCCTCTCAATCCTCCTAAGATCCTTTAACAAAAACGGATTTTTTTTGAAGGGGGCGGACCTCCTCGACCATCCTTCTGGGTACGTCTTTGATTGCATCCAGTAAAGTACTAGACCAGAGGCCACCGCCTTTAGAAGAAAAGAAAAATGGAACGCCAACAAGTCCATAATAATTTTTACATAAATTATTGTTCTATATAATATGTACCTAATTTATCTGGTTATTTATGTATCTTTGATAACTAATAAGTAGATATTAATAAAACGACAAACAAATGTAAAATAATTTTTTATCAACATTTTAAAAATAAACAAAATTAATAAGAAATAACAAGTAATCACATAAAAAAATGTGTGTCCCCCTATATATATATACAGGGGTCGCGCTGGCTTTTTTTAAAGTTTCGCCAATCCATTCGCCAAATTGGATTTTGGCCGACATCATTAAGAAATGCAATTGCCAATATATTCGCCAAATCGTATTCCCTTTCGCCAAACTAATTTTATTATCGCAATTTGCGACGTTGGCGATCGACAGCGCGACCCCTGTATATAATAATAATAATAATAATAATAATAATAGTAGTAATAATAATAATGTTTAAAAATGATTACTGAAATGATTGAAGCTGAGGAGGTTTTAATAGCTTGTTAATGTCGGGATTCAGTTTCGTAAGCACCGATTGTGGATCGCCACTTTCGGTGATGCGAATTTTGTGCCTTTTCTCTGAGAGTAAATTAGTTGCTGCTCTGAATACATGCTCAGCAATTGCAGGATAAATGAAATGAGATTTGGAACTTGTGTTCCAACTGCCTATAGTCCAGGGTGCTGAACGCATATTGATTTTTGAAGTGAGAACGCTTGTATCAATGGTTTTAATAACTTTGCAAAGTTATTAAAAACATTTTGCAACAGCTCTTGGGAACCTGTGTGCTAGACGAAATACAGCCGTATTTAATGGGCAGGCATAGTGGGCCACGGAATTTTCATTTCTTACCAGAAAAAGAAATATTACCAAAAGTCGCCACCAGGGAAAATGTTGCACTATTTACAGAATGAAAAGCATAAATTTGCATAGTCCTGCTACGTAGAGGGATTATAGATAGGGGCAGGTTAGGATAATTCTCTTCATTCTAAGCCAACAGATTTTCAATGACTTGTATTATCGGCAGAACGAGAATGCCAATGCTGCCCTCCGCGAATTTCGGCGGTAGTTGCGAAAAAAACCAATGAGCATAACAAACTCACAAACACTATTCAATGGTTTGAAACTACAGGAAATCTATAACAGCAACCACGCCGTTAGCTCTAAGAGGTTAGTCAGCAAACAGTTGAAAAAGTTGCAGCAGCTATTGTCGAATAGGAGATGGTTGCAGTGCAAGGTAACAGGTACCAGTCGTGTTCTGGCAATATCCCGGCACACGCGGATCCCATATTCAACAGTGAGGAAGATTCTGCATCAGATGTTGAACCGGCGGCTCAGATTAGAACACCGAAAGTTAAGCAGCACAATCTTGGCTAGTGTTAGTTTGCGAAGGTAAAGGCCTCTCTCGACGAGTATGTTGTGGCCCGTGTACGCTAAAGGGATCTGTTTCGCGTAAAATACGTCGTTGCTCCAGTGTTCTTCATGTTCAAACGATGCCTCTGGGGATGCTATTGCAAGTGCAGGGTCTCTCATCTGGAATTTTTCAAAGTAAGGAAACCATTCATAGGGGCAACGTTGGCCTGCCTACTAGGCGCTTCCATATGAAGTTAGCAACATCTCCGTCTGTCGTATTGGCTAAATCTATAGTAGTCCTCTGTCCCAGCCATTATAAAGAAATGTTGAAGCTACAGCCCAATGAAATCTCTTCTTTCAAAAATTGCTCTCTGGAAATACTGCCACCTGATTTGATTTTTCATTGATATTCCTATCTTGGAACATCCACTTACTGCAACTGATTTGCAAGTAAAACACGTTTGTTGTTATTAAAGTTGATGTGCGATGCGTCGTTTATCATTTAATTATTCATTATTCACACTAATGCACTTTCGCAGCACCAACTTTTCACCTGCTGGCGACTTTCGGTACTAATTTTTTCTTTTTAGAAATCGAAATCCCATAGTCCACCAAACGACCAAACACGCCCATCAAATCTGGTTATTTTTCGTTAAATGCTTTACTCGCTAGAGGGTCCTGAATGAGTCACGTTATTTATTAGCCCTATCCTATATATCGCATCCAGAATTAATGACTGAAATTCATTAACAAACCATAAATTTAAATTTTTGAGTTAATGTTTTTCTCTCGTGAAACATAAAATCAAAATTCACTCTATATTGCCTAAAAAGTGTATATTTAAAAAAAGACTTGCATCAGAAGGTTGTTAAATTTCTTTGGTAGCGATTTAAATATTTTTTAGAATGAATTAATTATGCAAATTTATAACGTTCCATGCTAACGCAAAATAAACCGAACGCTCCATGAATCTTCATTATTTAAGTAGAAAGAAAAAAAAAGAATTTTTTGTTCTACATAATTTTCCATTGCACTCTTATAACTATAGATTCAAGTATTTTTCATTTCGATATGCGTGAAGAACATCTGAAACAGCTTTACTCTTTCCGTGTTTGTCTTTACTTTTTCTTAAATGTTCTGTATACAATTTACATTTCGAAACATTATGAAAAAGTATTAAAAAACCCACGCTACTTTACTTAAGACTGCAGTTGAAATGGAAAGTATAACCATTGTGGAATTTTTTTAAAACTGGATTTTCATCTACATTTTGGCGAAGGAAAGAAAGCGAGTACTGGATAGCATAAGCAAAATAATTCCTATTGGTTGGGATAAAACTGAGAACGCAGCACCTGGTTGTGATTTGAAAACAAGCCAACTTTCGTAGTTGCCAAGAAAAAATAAATGATGCAAAACAGTAAGAAAATTAAGAATGATACCTATTCATGAAACTATATTTAAGTTCTCATGTGATTTATTACGTTACATTTTAGATGTCATCAGAGATGGTCGTATGAGATAATGTGTGAAATTTAACATTTATACTTGCAAGTTAAGACATTTGTGTGTTTAAAAAAATGAATTTTTTACTCAAAGTGTGTTACTGTTTACTTGAAGTATAGTATTAGTTTTTGACATGCATTTGCATATGCACATATATTTTCACTTTATTATCAGTTAATTTTTTTTTCCCATAAAGAAGACTCATTTTTAAATGAAATGACTGCATTCCTTCTTTACAGTTCCCAGCGAGCTGAGTAGGATGCAAAAAAAGTTTAGTTTGTCTGCATGCCTGTCTGTCCTAAATGTCATAAATCAGGCTAAACGAAAGCAGTGATTAAAAAATACTTCATTATCTTATTTGATATAACATGCTCGTTCCCAAAGTGCCAGCGAATTTCTATCAGTGTCTATCGTTGCTTCCCATAGTCAGATTTTGCCTTGCTGTAACGCATGCTCAATGATGGCACAGAGATAGAATAGCTGCAGTCGTGTCTTAGAGCTGTTATATTTGTAAACAGTCGCACATGCTCAAAATAAAATTGTGTTTGAAAGTATTTTATAATCAATGCATTTTAAGCGGTTCTCTAGAAAGCAATAAAGAGTGATAAGGTAGAAGCGGTATGAATGGGACTTTTCGCATTCTGGAATTTTTTTCAAGAATCAACTGCAATTATTTTAATGGGAATTGCATGAAAATAAATACCAATACTTTACATTTCAGTAAACATACACAAAAGCACATTCAAACAAGTCTAATAAATATGAAAAATAAAAAGTTTCATAAAATGTCCCATTCTTGTCAGACATGAACGGGACTGAATAAAAATAATATTTTTAATATTAATTCCAATCTTATTTTTCCATGCAGCAGAATTACTTTAGTTTTCTAAGATATTCTCAAGAAAACGAACAAAATGGCTGGTTAACATGGTTTAAAATAGCAGATTTAGAGTTATAATAACAATACTTTATTTAGTTAAACAAATTTATCTTCCTAAACTATTTTTTTTGTTTGTAAAAAAGTAATAATAATGTACAAATGCGTGGTGTGCCATAAGTTTGCAATGGATGGACAATAAATCGGGCAGTACCATTCATTCCTTTAACCAATGCTGTGTAAAATTAAATTTAAAAGTATTATGACGTTGTACCTATCTAATTTAATCCTGCTGTTTACAAAGTTAAATAAGTAGTGCACATGAAATACTGGTAGATATTTATCCAAATAAACTCTTAAACATGAATCGTTCAATTTTTAATGTTTATGTTGTTACAGAAAAGCTACGCTTGGGCTATCTGCTTAGGATGGTGGGGGGGCTTCATTGGAGGACTTTCTAAGGCGTTCTAACACGTATTCACGTTACATCTAAAGAAAACTGACTAAAACTCCAGACTGTTAGATTGACAGCCGCGCGAAGAGCCCGAACTTGGCACCTTCATACTTTAGCCATCTACCAATTCGATTGTCTTACCGATTCGGCTATAAAAAGGCTTTTGAATTTTTAAATATAACGAATTATTTACTTTTAAATTTTGAAGTTACTGAGACTACTTTTAAGTTTTTAATCTACTTTTTGTCATCACTCAAGCAGTCATTTTGCCATTATTTCGTATAAAAAAGTGGTACATTTAGTTACACCTACATACTAGCAAAATTAGATGCTAAAAAGATGCATAGTTAAGGATTTGTGAGTAATATCCCACTCATGTCACTTCTCTCTCACCTGTTTTGACCAGTATTGCTCTCATTGCATATCAGCCTATATTAAACTGCTGTACAAATATTTTTGTAGCCGCCTTGCAGCATGAGCCATTACCATATCATATTCCCGGTCATTATACCCAATTTTTATCTAATAATCTCATTTTTATGTTTGTAATTTTGGACAACAGTGTATTTAATTTTCTTTGTGGTGTATGACATAGCATAGAGCACAACAATCGCACGAGCAAGTTTCGTAGCAGTTATTGCATATTCACGAAAGTAGAGCACGGATAGGCAGACAAACAAATCGAAATTATAAACGAGTTGAAAATAACAAAAATTGTTAAAAACAAACGCATAAAATCGACTGGATAGTTTATCTACAGGACCGCCCAAAAGATTCTAAATATATTACGCTCTATGGGCCGAAATTCATTAAACTCACATATTTCAAAAACTATTAGACGTAGAATGTTGAAATTTTATATTCAGGATTGTTGTAACATCTAGTTGTCCACCCGCCATTTCGGTCCCATTGGACTGGATAGTTTATGTACAGGGCCGCCCAAAAAATTTTAAATACATTGCGCTCTATGGGCAGAAATTCATTAAAGCGTATTTTAGAGGTATTAGGCTTGTTCAAACGACTCAGAAGTGACATATATGATGTTAAAGGATACGAAATGAATTTTTCCATCCAAGAAAGTGTCTTTATCATTTATAGTGCTGCTACAGGAACTCTCAAAAGATTTCCAACACTTCACGGTCAATGGCAGTTTTAGGGACATTAATCCATTTCAAGTACAATACCGTCCTGCCATATAGTTAGGTAATGGTACGACCACGGTCAAGTGCCTCCCTCAAGAATTACGCCAAAAGTCGCCAAGCTTGGCAACTATTGTACTTGTGTATGTATTTTACTCTCAAATCTCGAAAACTGCTAGTCGTAGAATGTTGAAATTTCATATATAAGATTGTTTAACATCCAGGTGCGCATCTCGATTTTGGGTTCCAATCTACTGGAGAGTTTTTTACAGGACCACCCAAAAGAATTTCAATACATTAATGTCTATGGACATCTTCAATATATTACATCTGTAGTCAGTCATTGTTTGGTCCATGCCCAAAATCTCGCCATTTGTCATCGACCTTGGCAAGTTTTGTCAAAAAATCGCGAAGCTTGGCGCCAAAAATAATAATCGCATAACTCTAAAATTTTTAACCGTATAATGTTGAAATTTTGTATTTAGAACTATTGTAACATCTATCTGTGCATCTCTCTTTTTTTTTTTTTTTTTTTTTTTCAGTTTCCTACTATTAATTCACACTTTCCCTATCTATATTTATATATCTTATTCAAATTTTCCGTCGTTAATAAAATACTTTTTATTCATCCACTTAAATTTAAATGGTATTTTCAAATGTTAATTCATTAATTAAATGTAATTAATTAAATTTAATAAAAGTTCTAAAATAAAACTTTTCTGAGTTGACCTAAGTAGGAATTGACTTAATTTATTTTAAATATATATTACTTGTTTAAACGCAGTTAACCCTTTAACGCGCAGTGTTCCCGCTCTGCGAACACCAAACTCTGACGTTTTGACTGCTACCAGTCACGAAGAACAGGTTTGATTTCTATAAAAATAGTTGCGGGTGACATAACTCCAAGAGAATCCTTTACTTTTTAGCACGTCATTTCCCGTAAGAAATTGTCACGATTTTTTTTTTAACAGCACTGACATCTGCTGAAAAATGGAAGAATGCGAGAACAGCTGGATAGATTGCGCGATGCTGAAAAAAGGGCAGCCGTTGCCATCGCTCGACTTAACTACCATCAAGATGACGGACGATCGAAACGTTCATCGCGTGCCACAGATCTAGAGACCCTTTTTAGACGACAGCTGGCTGTGCCCCACAGCCACAACGTTTCGATCGTCCGTCATCTTGCTGGTAGTTAAGTCGAGCGATGGCAACGGCGGCCCTTTTTTCAGCATGGGAAAAGGGTTGCGCCTCAAAGGGTTAAAGAAATCAGATAAACACCACAATCCTTAGTAAGCAGTTGCGTAAACAGGTCCGATGTTTTGCAATCACTCACTGCTATGTATGATTCTGAGTTGCTTTTGTGTAATTTATTCTTGCCGCACGGGGAATGAAGGCATCACCTTTTGCACATAATTATACTGTGATGCAACTGAAAAGCAAAGGCTGTGATTACCTTTTACCGAAATGAAGAAATGATTACAAGTGAGTCACAGTAAGGTAAATAATTAACCTGAAAGATAATTAACCTCTGAAGAGGAGATTCCAAAAGAACAGCACAGGTGTATAAAATCATCTCTGCGACACGTTTAAAAAAAAAAATAAATAAACTGACATTTCTTATAATGAACTAAAGTTCGAATATTTGAAAGCCATTAAAATCAGAGTATATCTCTCTTTTTCTAAATTATAGCCATTTCCTCCACATCTAATAATTATACTCATTCTTCTATCCTGGCGTATTTCCTTGAGTGGATATGCATAGTTTCACAAATGAAAGGGGTATGATGAAACAACGTCTGGGTCAGAAAAATAATAATTGGAACTTCGCTTTCAGAAACCGCAAAGTTTCTCTCTTTCCAAGACCAACAACAATAGTAACAATAAAAATAGCCGGTATAGTATATCTAACTATGCCGGAATCTCCTAATGTTTTTTTGCTTTTAAATGAAAACTAGACTGGAGGCAGTGAACGAAACCACGTGGTATGACCTCCGAGGCAGCTATAAAAAGGACGGCCGGTCGGCTGCAAAAGGCATCATTTTCTCTCCGACTTCCCTCACTGCCCACAAGCTGTCTCTCTCTCTTTCGCACGAATCGACTTCGCTATGATTTTGGGAGCTCGGACCAGAAGGTCACGATCTGCCACTGTCCGTATGCGGACAGTCCTCCACTTCCGGACATTCGAGAGAATTGTCCACAGTCAGATGGTCCACACGTTAACGGGCGTGCGCATGAGCAGTTCCCATATGGTCCCCATTAGGCTGGATTTTAGGGAAAAGCATATCTTACAGGATTTTTTTTTTTTTGAAATGCAGTTCCTGTTCCTATATAAGAGTTCAGTAGGTTCAACTCCCAGCTGCCGACTTGATCGGACTAGCGAAAGAGTTAAATTGTGAGCTTGTGAACGAAGCAAGCAGAGAAATAAAATGAACAAAATGTCGGGATGATATGCCAATGTACAGTCGCCGATTATCATCGCGGCATTTTGTTGCAATTCTAAAGACAGAAACCCACTCACCACCACACTCTGGTCAAGGTGTCGGGCTGGCAACCGGAGTGCTTGCGAGCTCGACCCTTGTCCTCAGGCACTGACCCCCCCCCCCCTCCGTGTACGTGCTGTTCGCACGTCCACGAGGGTTTCGTGCCGAATACGCTAACGTGCACGCCAATTCCGTGTGCGTGTAGTAAGCCGAATTTGTGCACGCGCGTGCAGAGCAAGGCCCTCTCGCCGATCGTTTCAGCAACGTCTGAGGGGTACCGATATTCAGGAGAGCCCAACCTTCCCCCCATTCCTAGCGGATGAGGGTATGCTATGGAGAGAATCTTTTGAAAGGGAGCTGATAGACCCCCCCACACACACACACATCTTCACGATTTCAGTTTGTTTGTCTACCCGTCTGAAGTCTACTTTCAGTAAATATGCATAGATTACTAAAACATTTAGATATGTTATTCCTATGTACGACGACAGGTATTCTATCGAAAAGGTTGTGCGTAGCATGTATACAGTTCTTTTACAAGAGCCCCCAAATGAATTCTGTATGGCATTACGCGCTGTGGGCAGTCATTATTAAAAGCGTAACTTTGTCTTAACACAACACAACACAGTAAATCCGTACATTTGAGCGCGAGTAACGAATTTTCAAAATTCTCATTGAAATTCTCATTGCTTAATACTATCACATTAGGTATTTTTGTACTTCCCGCCAAATAATGAAAATATCGCTAAGCGGGTTCATTTTTCGAAACTTTTCGCACAAAGTTTGGCGATTTGTTGCAAAAGTCGCTGATATTGCCAACTTTTAGCTCACCTTTTGAGTAGGTGTAGTGAACATATATTGTGCTCAGTGGCGGATATAGGTCTTGTGACGCCCGAGGCGCAATTCAATTTTGAGCGCCCTCCACCCCTTCTCAAAATATTGTTTTTTTTTTTTTTTTCAATTCCTACTATTAGTTAACACTATCGCTATATATATCTTGTTCAAAATTTCAATCGTTAATAAAATACTTTTTTATTCATCCACTCGAAGTTCAAGTACATTTTTTTAAACTTTTAGTGGATGACACTTGATGTTAATACAGTTTTGGTCCCAATCGACTGGATAATTTATCTACAGGACCGCCCAAAAGATTCTAAAAGACCGCCCAAAAGATTCTACGCTCTATGGGCAGGAATTCATTAAACTCGCATATCTCAAAAACTATTAGATGTACAATGTTGAAACTTTATATTCAGGATTCCTGTAACATCTAATATAATAATAAAAATTGAATATGAAGTTATTCATTTTAGGTGGACGAGGATTAAATATATTAAGTGTGGACACGCTTTCGGCAAACGTTTTTTTCTAGAGCCCGTTGCAATTTCCTTCACACGTCTAGTTTAAGAGATATTCTGCTAAAGTAAATAAAAAACTTTGTAAAAAGCACGCATAAGATGTTATAGATAAGAGGATACGTACGTTTCAGCCAAAAATTGTTTTGGCCTTCTTCAGTCCAAGCCCTTGTTGCAAGCAACATTGCTTAGGCCGCTTCGTCCAAGCCCAGCCGTTTGCAAGCAACACCGGACGCGCTTTAAGGGTAGTCAGCGATCAAAGAACATCGCCATAATATCCAGTGAGGGAAAATAACTCAGAAAAACGGTTCTTTAACGTGCCCTATTATTCTGGTTCAAAGCAGTATCTTTATAAATAATAACGAACACCGAAAATAAATAAATAAAGCCATTGAAAGCATAAAGAGGATAAACTGGCTTACTTCAATACAAAATTGTCACTTCTCCCCCCCTCCCAATATGCAAAGCGAAAGACCAGGTAAGTAATAACTATGGAAATAACTGTGAGTAAGCAATATATGAAGCAATAAATCTGATTGTTTGATTCTGCATTTACCGGGAAAAGGACAATTTCGAGATTTTATACACAGATTAAAAAAAAAAAAAAAAAAATCTGAAAATTCGTCTGTTACCAAAACTTTGGTGATCCCCTAGTCATGATCTTCAGCTTTGAAATTGTAGTCAACCGGCCCAACACAGTATAAACAGTCGGCTTAAAATTTTGCACAAACATGCAGAAAAACGAGAAATAAACAAAATAATAATAATAATAATAATAATAATAATACTTAAGTTACTTTCTTCCAATAACAAAAGATGCATGGAATTTTCAACACTGAACGTATGTATGTATTCTTTCAGTATTGAAATTTTGGGAAAATAGGCAACTATTGACTTTCTTTTTGTGCTGAACATTTCATTAAATGGCTAAAAGTCGACATTCTTTCGGTTAGCGGGGAGAGAGTTTTAGATTTTTAAACAACTGTCTCAGACACTTGGCTAATGGACTTGCAATTTAACAGATTTGTAGAAAATATTTAAGAAAATATTATTATTATCATTTATAATACTTGAATTTTTGTGTTATACCAGTACTAAAGTATATGCAAAACTGCAAGTGTCTACCCATCTCGCTATAAAAAATTGTCATATAAGGCTGCATTCTCTTTATCCCTTTCAGACGTGATGAAATAATTTCTTTGAATTAAGTAACTTTTCTTTTGATAATAAAAATTACATTTGTAACTGAACAAATCCTGATTATCTAATTTTTTAGAGAAATCAATTCATCTTTATGTACACAAGTGTATCGGAAAGTAATTTCATTTTTTCGATTCATCTGCAGTAGTTTTGGCTTGCAATAATTTGCCAGGCCAAAACTACTGCAGCTAATAATACGAAATTTGAAACATATTTGAGTTGTTTAGCGTAGTTGCTAGAGTGGAGAGCATATTCCAAAACTCGCAACTTGGGGGGGGGGATAGGGGATCAAAACGTTTTTTCAGTTATCCTATGGGATCTCCTACAAGAATAGGTATATCCATAAAATCCTTGCTGAAAGATACAGCATTCACGAATACCTAAAATTTACTTTCAGAACACTTCGAATGTAATCCTCCAAGGAGGGTAGACGTAAAGAAAGGGGGAGGGTCGCCATATTTCTTGAAGGGAAAAACAATTACCTGTAAAATTCTCGCTTTAAAAATTAACAGACATAACACGAGTCCTATACCTAGGCGCAGCATGTTTGTAATTCAATATTTGATGAAAATTTATTTGTTTGATTTTTATGTAAAGAAAATACATTACTTTATGGTATATCTAATAATTTATGTCTCCCTAATTGTGGACACATAATCTGAAAGGGATAAAAATCCTCATTATCATACACGATATTTTCTGTTGAATAGTTAACGACAGTTTGAAAAAAAATAGAGGAAAGACAAAGAAACAAAAAATCAAAGGCTCTAACCTATTTCTACTTTATTAAATTAGTCGACTCATGGTCATAAAACGCAAAATGAATAGGATCGTAAATACACTCTTTCTCCTCAAACAATCATCTGGATTTTCCTCTGCCTTCTTTCGAAAGGACAATGCCTGCAAATAAAAGAGCGAACTTCAATTCCTCTTTTCGTCGTGTTCCACTTAAATAAAGCAATGAATGGACATCTCTCTTACTTTAATTAGGATTCCTCCAGTGACGCGTTATAGGAGAGAAATGGTCATCACACGACACAAAGCTGTGTTGCCTACGAGAATAAAACAACCCTAATAGCGTGCTGTTATGGGAGGAAAATGCAGTGCATTTGTCGATTGTAAACACGGTTTGAAGGCAATGCAATGAAAAGAAATATCCATTGGCTCAAGTTTGAACATTTTTTTTTTCTAAAGTTAGGAATTTATTGTTATGTTTAGGTTACCGAAATGGATTGACGTATCGATATTTTTTTGGAAACTTATCTCTTTCCATCCAACTTGGGTTTGTCTGCCTATCAGAACTTTATTTTAAAGAAGTATCAATATTTTGCACTACGTAAGTTATACAAATAAATTTATCAATCAAAGTAATAATTTAAAGTGCTTCAATCTATGATATCCCTAGTAGTACTACTAGTAATACAACTAGTTCAAAAAACGTTCAAATTACGTTGGAAACACGTTTTTTGACGTTAAAAAACCCTGTTTTAAACGTCTTTTGGACTAATTGTGCTACTAGGGATATGTCTTATGTGTGTGTGTGTGTGTGATTACGGCAACACTTGAGCGATCTGCCAAGGGGGTGGGGTGCTTTGGTAGGAGAACTTTCTAAGGGGTTCTAACGCGTATTCACGTTACATCTGAAGAAAACCTACCAAAACTCCACGCCATTAGATTGAACAGCCGCGCGATGGGACCCGAACCCTTCACACGTCGGCCATCTACCATTTTCAGTGACATAACCACTGTGCCACGGTAAGGGGGGGGGGTATGTCTTACATTTATTTATTTATTTTCGTCTATTGAAACTAGCGTGCTCCTCAATCAATGATTCATCAGAAGGAACCTAAATAGTTTGGATGATCAGAACATTTCAGATATATCCCGGTTCTCAGATACATTTCAAAAGTCAACTAAATACGACGGACATAAATATTCCTGATGAGTCAAAATCATGGATAGCCAACTCACGACACGCGTGCTACAGTGTGGCACGGCTGAATTTTAATAGTAGCGCACATAGATTTACTAAAAAATTGAAAGAATAATAATGTTGTCTCGGGAATCCGTTAAAACCTCCTCACATGCGATTGAATACAACAGCACCAGAAAGTGGCAATTCTCGACACCAGTGCAACGATGAGGTTAGACAGCTTGGACGATCCCAAATAATTTGAGTTTCTTTGCTAGGATGTGTGGCGTGCACCGTTCTCGAGCCAGCGAAGTAAATCAAAATATATTATTCCCACAAAAATTCATTTTTATTTATAGGATATACAAAGCGTTCCAAGAGAGGGTTAATCTGTCAATGAAGAAGCGGAATTTAGTTTCTACGTACAATTTTTTAAAAATAATTGAGGCTTATATATGTTTTTAATCCATTTGCGGCCAGATATTTTTGCGACTTCTTCGATTTTTGCTAATGCCAGCTATAATAGATAAATTTCTGATGTCAACTTCTTGAACAAGGGATGATTTCTCTTAAAACCATTATGCATAAAAATTGAAATGTCAACATCCTACTTGGTCATGTTAAAATATTGTGCGGAGTTGAGGTTCAATACTCGCGAATAAAGGCTGGGAAAAATAAATAACGTTTTCGACTGATAGAGAAAATGGAAAATAGAAAGTGTGACGGATTTGTTATGAGTATTTTCCACCCAAGAGCTGAGCAATTTTTTAGCGGACCCGAGCAGTTGCCTAGTGTGTCTCCCTTGGGAACACCCATTTTTGTAGTGTATGCATTACTATGAAAATTCACGTGTCGATTTTTCAAATGGCTGAAAAGCGGAAGTTTATTGTATTAGGACTGGTCCCAAATGCAATGTAGATCCGATTTCTCCGTACAGTAAGAAACATCGTGACTCATAAATCTCGGATAAACAGAAAATGACAATATTTCAACAAATAGACGTTACTATATTTCACAGTGGCTGCTCGTGGGTTATTTAAATGGAGGTTCACAAAATAAATTTCGAAAATTAAACAGGCAGATACGACGCAATATATTTGCATTTCCAGCATTTAAAGGAAAACAATGCACACAACTGAAAGAAAACAAGTCATCTTTGGTCAAACATTTCGTAACCACGATAAATTTTAGGAAAAGTGTTATCTTGATTTTTTATTTCACTTTTTTTCAAAGGATAATATTGAAAAATGTCATTGCTTTAGCTCCAAACTACTTATTTAACTCCTATCTTATTTATTTACATTAATTCGTAAACAATACTGCAGTGAAAAATGACAAAAATAAAGAAAATTAAGAGAAAATGAAAAAAATGCATTAACTAACCGAACACAACAAACCAAGGATGAATCCAGATAACGGCAAAAAATTCCTCCGTGAGCACAAAAGAAGTGTGCGAACGGAATCATATCAGCAGATCCTCGCTTCTACCGCAACATTCTCGGCGTCTTTCCTCAGATACCGGTTCAAAAGGCCGTTCGGTCGATCGCACGTGCGAGCGACGAAAGACTATGCTGTAGTACCCTACGATGCAGTGCGTTAGCTATAATAATCGCGTTTAATAATAGTGACGGGTGGGGGGAGTAAAACTAACTTTTTAAATTCACAAAAATCTAGAAGTGTATTTAATATGCTTTTTAAAATTTAATTTGTTAATGTGTTTATTCTTTAGTTTTTCTTCTGGGGGTTCACGTGCTCATGTGCTCAAATGGAGGAGCCGCCACTGATATGTCACATTAGCCAACTATACTACTTTACATTGTACTCCCACGATCTGAACCGCTATTATAGCCCTTAGCATTAGCTGCACATGTAAATATATACCAGGCGCAGATCCAAGGGGAGGGCGGTGGGGGCGATCGCCCCCTCCTGAGCGAAGTCCAAAAATCTGTTATAATCTCTTAAAATCTCTACTTATTATAAAAGAAGGTGTCTGTGTGTCTGTCTGTGTGTGTGTGTGTGTGTGTGTGTGTCTGTCGGCAGCGTTACGGACAAACGGTTACACCTAGAAACACCAAATTTGGTACTCGGGAAGATGTAAATATGTAGTTGTGCACCTCGAAGCGATTTTTTCAAATTTCGACCTAGAATTTTTTTTATTTTATGTTTTATGCGATTTTTGGCATTTTTTCTCACCTAATTCGTAATAACGGCGGAAATTACGCTCGCAGCAAAACGGCATTTGTATCATCGGATAGAGGAGGAAATTTTCTTTTAAAAACAGTTTGTTCTGAATACGTAACATGATTTACCGATTTTTAGGAATTTTTTTGACTAAGCATCTGCTTCGCGATTGTTTTTCGTAAAATAATTTTAAAACTGTCGCATCTTGAATTCTATCCGTCATAACTTTTAGATATTTTGACAAATCGTGAAACATTCTTTTCTCCCTCTTTTAAAATAAAAACTAAAAATTATGTCAATTAGATGATTTTTTACGAATTTTAATGCAGCCTAATGTTTAGAATTTAATAGCATCAACGCGATCTTACGCCATTCATTACATTGCGATCACGGCACGAGAATTTATGTTCGGTTGTTGCCACAGAAAGGATTAGAAAAAAGGATTTTTTCAACCAATCGAGTTTTTAAATGGGATATCAGAATTTCAATTCGCAAGTGAAGATCTATGACGTCAAATGCTTTAAGATACGTAAAAATTACTCCATAATTTTAACTCATTTATTCCAGCTCTATTTTCAACACAGGGAGACGTTATTTTGATTAAAATTTACTGTAGAAATAAACTAAGAAATTCACGATTATTATTATTAGAAGTGGTATTTTAATCCGGTGCCTATTTAAAAATTGAAACGTTTTCACGGCGCTGAAAATGTTCATTTTAAAAGTTACAAAGTTCGTTTCAAAGCGCGACATATTAAATTTTTTCTATTTACTATTTTTATTTTTGGCATTTAATTTAGCGCAGGCGTTGCCTAACATACGCATGCAGGTTGCGAGTATAATTTTATTTTAACGTTGAATTACGTTCCTCCATAAAGGTTACATAACGCAAAGTTTTAATGATACCGTTTGAAAACAATTATGCGAAATATCGAAATTAACTCCCTCAAATTACCGGGGTATCCTTTACGGCAGTCAAACAGTGACGTCATAAATAAAAAAAAATTCGTGAAATTTGTAAACTCTGCAACTCTAACCGGGGCCTTCGCAATTAGTAACGGGCCTGCGCTTTGTATTTTGAAGAGCCATCCAAAGAGGCCTACGGATGCTCGAGTCTTCACATATACATCAGGCATTTCTTAAGCTTCCCAGTGCTTTCAAACGTTATTTAATGTAGTTTTAAGTAGTAATTGTGTTACTAATTCAAGTACGAACTCATGATTAATTTGTTTGCTATGATAAATATTGACATTAAGAAAATAGATGCATATAATTTGAAGGAAAAACAAAGTAGCGCTTACTCTCATGATTCACGATTGCTTATTTTAGTTTCACAAGTGGATATTTAATATACTTTAAAATAACTAAATACACAAATGAGAAAGACATTTTTATAATGAATATTTCATGAACGTAGTCGTATTTCCTACGTTATTTTAAACAGTTCAACATTAATCTTTAGCAAATGATGTATTAAAGCGCATTTCAGTGTTTTCGGAATATCCTGTATATTGTAGAAAATTAATAAAATACGCTCTATAGCGCGATCCCCGAATTAATTATTCTTTAATAAAGATATTTTATATAGTAGATGTTATTCTTTTGTCGCTTTCTCAATCGAACTTTGGAATTGAGCAAGCATAATGAACGCTTGTACAAAATATTAACTACATTTGAAGTTTCTGTATAAACGGGCAAAAATCAATAATTTATAATTTACTGTATTTCTGCACTGTACCAGATGTAAGTCTGAATCACATAATTAAGGCATATATAACTGATAAATAACATTTTCCACTGGCAAAATTAAATTGTCTAAATAGTATCACAACGTGATGCTTATTTACAAGAATAAAAACTACTCAAGTAATACGATTTCTTATTAAAATAATTTATTTATAAATAACACATGAGTAATTATTCACTAAAAATGATTTACATACATATTTTTAGAATTTCTAAATACATTATAAGCGTTCACTTACCTTTACATTCAGAGCAAAATATTCGAATTTTAGGATAAATTTTCATGAAAGAAAATGGCGCAAGATTCACAAAACGATTACCTACATCTAAAGTTCTTTAGTACGACAAAAGTATAAAAAAATTGTTTTAAAATAATAAAATAATATAACATTTATAATACTTAGAATAATAAAATAGAATACTGTGACTAGGGAAAACAGGCCTCAATGATAAACTCATTTTTAGCGATGGCAACTCATAAGCGGGCCCGTTGCTTAGCGATGGCCCCGCTCTAACGCCCTGTCACAATTAAAGTGGGAATAAGTAGCTCCTCGAGATTACACAGTTTGATGTTTTTCAGGAAACAGGACTATGGAGGATATAAAAGATATCGCTATGTTAGATACATGGATAGTTAAAATGGCACCCCTTGGATATTTTCTCCCCACATTAAGATGAAATGGTTTGCGGCGCTAAATGCGGCGCATCTTATAAAACTATGTATAAATTAAATATATATGGAGAGTTTCCTTAATGGCAACCATTATGTGAAATGATTATTATTTATGCTAATGCGTAAATTGCAAAGAATCGCCACAGAATCAAAAGATCCCATTGAGGCCAAATAATCTAAGCTGTTTCTTTAAAGGGAGCCTTGAAGAGGGAGAAGCGAATATAGATAGTATTAATGTACGTAATAGGTAGTATTATTAGATTTGTAAAGATAATATGAATAAATCGCAATGTACCACGTTAATAAATATTTCATGAAATTAAAAGTGTCCTGTTTCAACGGTTGTCTTACAACCAACTAACGAAAAGTAATTCTAATTTGCGTTAATATATCCCGCAGTAATTTCAACAGAGGAGATTACTTGAAATTTTTTAAAAATGAAATTCTGTTTTGTCACATGCAGATATGATTTTAGTAGTAAAATATTCCCTTCTTCCCGTATGAAGAGCGGGTGCGCAGCTATTTTAAAAACATCTCTTGAAAATAGCATAAATGAATTCAGCAGACCTCAAAACGTGTCAATACACCAAAATCTCGAAGTCGAATTTTTTCATGATTACAATACTTTCCTTATATGGTACATCTTCGGAAAGAGATAAATGGTGCTCCATTTCATGTAGTGTCTTAGGTATTTAATGCTACAACTTGAGCCTAAAAAACAGTATGATGTAGAAATAAGACCAGGCGCGTAGCCAGGAAATTTTTTCGGGGAGGGGATATGAGCCTGGAAATTTTTTCGAGGGGTATATGAACTTATCTATGCATAAATAGACGGAATTTCATCACTAATCCAAAAATTTCGGGGCGGATATATCCCGATATCCCCCCTCTGGCTACGCCCCTGAATAAGACATTTTGAAAGCCTGGAGTTCTCTGCAAACCATTAAGCTTTCCACTTTTTTGATAGTGAATGACACTGACGTAGTTTTTTGAGTCATTATACTGCAATGATCAGGTTAGTACTCATGACACAAACTTTACATTAAGAGTCAAATAATTTTGCTCTTTTTTTTTTTTTAATTCCACATCACGAATAATTTCGAATTACACATGTAAGGAAAATTTTCATTTCCTACCGTGCGAAGAACGGGCACGCAGCTAGTATATTATAAAAGTATAATGAAAATTATGTAGCCTTTTTCTAAGGGGTGTATTGCGGGTACTACTCCCTGTCCTTTTTAATCATCGCTCATATACATATTTTATCAATAAAATAATTAATTACATTAATTGGTATAATTGATTATATTAATTAATTATAAGATGATTTTGCGCATTCTACCCCCCTGTTTCAGGTACAAAATCGCCCCCTCCTTGAGTAATTTCTGGATCCGCCCCTGATATATACAGAGTGGTTATAATTTCACTTCCCCTATAAACTATGTTCTATAGAATAAACGGGTAAGCGAATTATAACAACTTTTTATATAGACTATACAGAAGATGCTCTCGAGAAATTTCGAAAAAACAAAAGCTCAAATACACTTCAATAGGCGGCGCTTTGCATGAAAAACAGCAAACTTATTCGAAAATGACTTATTCGAAATGTACAAAAACTTTCACATTTATTCCATAATTTTTGAGCATTTATTAACTAATTTGGATCATTTTTCTGAATTTAATTCCTAATGCAAAGCGGCACCTAGTGGACTTATTTTAAGCTAAACTTTTTAAAAATTCTCTTTAGCTCATCTCGTGAAGAGTCCATATATGCCAAGTTTGGTGGCAATCGGCTCAACCGTTTTAGCTCCAAAATACTGTTTATATACGAAGTTTAATTATAAACATCCTGTATATATTTCCTCTTGTACCTGTTCTCATTCATATCTTCGTATTAGTACTGTATGATTATTGCACACGTTTATTAGGGTGGATGGATAATTGAAATTTGAATTTAAAAAAATCGGTGTGGCTGTCATTTAAACAAGGCAAAGCTGTCTTTTAAACATGCTTGCATAAATGCAAAACTTTTCAGTTTCATTTTATATCTTCCAATGCCTCAAGAGAAGACACCTGAATTTAAAGTCAAGCTCTGTTTTTATGCAAATTTTGAAAACAAAATTATAAATTTAAAAAATAAATAAGCTAAGGAACAGACTTTAATTATAAAAATGTATTGTCGTCTCCTTGTAAGTCATCTTCCTTTTCGCTACGAATAGCAGTTAACCGGGAATTTGCACAGGGCAGGCGATCAAATAATTTGCTCGACGAATTGCCATAATCGCAACTTTATTTATTTATTTGTTTACGACAGAATGCTGAGAAGTGACAGAAATGTAAATTTACATAAACACTGCAAAAAAAAAAAAAGGCTTTTAAACTCGACATAAAAAAACTGTCAGCCAGGACGCCAGTTTATTTCCGTATATTTTACAGAAGTCTTCCGTATTTTTTTCCTTATGCGGAAGATTTCTGTAAAATAAATTGAGAATCTGTAAAATTTATGGAAGACTTCTATTAAAAAAAAAAAAAAAAAAAAAAAAAAAAAAAACGGAAATAAACCTGCGTCCTTGCTGACAGTTTTTTCTGTAAATTTGACAGACTTTTCTTGCAGTGTATAAATGAAACACTTTTTAAACGATTCCAGACATTTTTAGGCTCTTAGTAATTTGCTGTATTTCTTAGCTAAAATTTAAGAGACTACTCAGATGCGACGCTTAAGGTTAGTGTGTGATGTAACACAAGTATTAGTCTGTTTCTCGCTATTCTAAAAAAAAGTAAAGGCCGCTGTCGCTGTCAAAGCTTGTCAGCTTATTTCCTCCTAAACCGTGGGGATTTGAGTTTCGACTAAGGTGGCCACAGGTTCGAAAAATTCCGAGGAACCTGCTAAGCTGAGTTAAATTTCGAAAATCGAATTATTTTAGAAGATATTAATAAAAAACTGAAAAAATAAACAGAATGGTTGCTAGATTTGGCATAAAATCATTCATTCCTTTGCAACAAAGCGTTTCCAAGTATCTAGAATCGCGTGAAATTTACAAACATGAGTTAGAATTACGCCCATTTTACGCCAAAATAAAAACTATATCTAACGATTTTTTCAAAATTCGAATTATTTTAGGAGATATCGATAAAAAACGTATCGCAAAAGGCTAATTTTTGCTTTCCGCCATTTCGTTATTGTAACCCCACAGTCGAAAAAAAAGCGACATTTAAGCTTATCTAGGTTGCCACATTCGGCAAGTTTATTAAATGATTCAGACTTCAAGTAAAAATAAAAGAATAACGATGTTTTTTTTGTCTAGATTATTTCTAAGGCTGTTTTTAAATTAAAATATCGTGTGCATGGGAAATCAGAGCAGGAATGAAATATTTTATACTCAAAAGAAACATATTTAGAAATTTTCTGAGACTAAAATGTGCAACTTTTTAATTTGGATAAAAATTAAACGGTTTTGTGCGATTTTGAGGAGATGATACTAATGCTTGGCGCAATTTATCGTAATTTATCGTCTGCTGAATACACCTGAGAATAAGGTTTTGAAATTTTCATTCAGTTGGAATTGTGCATTTTTCTGTGCAGATTTTCTCCATCTATTAATGACTATGTCATTTTATCTCTCACCTCCTTTATTGAAAATTGTATGAAAAACGTGTCCCAAAAATGCGACATAAAAGTATGCCACATAATTTTACATATATTTAAATACCATTAGTTCACAACAGCTTTAATCTATTGTTACAATATTTCGTAAGCTACAGAATACGCTTCACATGTATTTTTTACATATATTTAAATACTACTAGCTGAAGTACCCGTTCTTCGCACGGGAATGAATGGACTTTTTGATATTACGATTTGTGGTGATTACTATTCATTGTAATAAACAGATATAGCAAAGTGGATATCGCGTTATATTGTGTCCAATAATCATGCATACCGAATTGCAAGGCAATCGTTTGTACGGTGCAGAAGGCCATGCGGCGTAGCGCAATCTAGTGGCGAGTTTTAGCAAAACGGATACGGCGAAAATATTTTTCGCATTCAGATATCGATGTATACGAATTTTTATGACTATCGGCTGGACAGTCCTGAAGTTCATGTGTTGACGCGACATTTAGTGGCAAGTTATAAGAAAATGGATAGCGCCAAACTCTTCCCCGTGTTCAAATATCTATGTATACCTATTTTCATAGCGATCATTTGCACAGTCAAGAAGTGATACACTGCAGGGCCATCCAGTGGTTCAATAAAGTAATGATTTGCTACAGCGCCGTCAAGTGGCGAGTTATAGCAAAATGGATAACGCCAAAATATTCTCATTGTTCAAATAGCTATGTATACTGATTTTCATAGCGACCGTGTTCAACTATCTATGTATACCAATTTTCATAACGATCATTTCCACAGTCAAGAAGTGATACACTGCAGGGCCATCTAGTAGTTAATTAAAGTAATGATTTGCTACAGCGCCGTCAAGTGGCGAGTTATAGCAAAATGGATAACGCCAAAATATTCTCATTGTTCAAATAGCTATGTATACTGATTTTCATAGCGACCGTTTGAATGGTCAAGAATTTGGCCTGCTGCAGCGTCATCTAGTGGCGAGTTAAAATAATAATGCATTGCAGTGTCATCTAGTGGTGAGTAACATCAAAAGGAACGCAGTTAGAATATATTCTTCGTGCTCAAATGTGTAAGTATAAAAAATTTTATGCCGTCGGTCGAACGGTATAGAAGTTGATGCTTTTCAGCGCCATTTAGCGGCAAGTTACAGCAAAATGGATAGTGAAAAATATTCTCCGTGTTCTAATATTCGCGTGTACCAAATTTCATCGAAATCGGTTGGACGATATTCGCATAGCAAACGGCTAAACGGAATAGAATTCGACGTTCTGATGCGCCACCTTGTGGCAAGTTAGAGGAAAACGGATAGCATAAAAAGCTTCTCCATGATAAAAGACTTAGGTGAACCAAATTTCATGGTGCAACGGTGCTCAACGGTGTTGGAGTTTTTCAACCTCATACACTCATACCAACATTCATTTTTATCTATAACCAGTGTCATTATATATCCCAGTCTCAAATAAAATCCAGTTTCAAATCTAAGCCTCGCCAAAGTGCCAACATACGCCATTTTGCAAGCGTTTTTTCAGGAAATCATTCGAAGCATTGACTTAGCAGCAATAATATATGGGAAATGGTTCGACCGCGAAAAAGTAAAGCAAGCCTTTATTTGAAAAGTTGAATCCCTTAATACAGCCGAATTTTTTAAAATTATCAACTATAACGTGTTTTATTCATCATTACTCCGATGTACTAAATGAGAAGATTTCAATTTTCTGAAATTTGGCGGAATTCCCCCAACTTAAATCAATGTACTCATTTGGCGAGAATTCTGGAGATAGATCAATTGAAATCCCTTAATAACTACATTATTTCTTCACGGATCATTAAAATTTAACGCTGTATTCTAATAAAACCTTTGCACTTGTTTTCAAAAATCTATTTCCTTTAGCTCTCAATAAATTGCGCCAAGCCGAAATCTGTGCAAACCGCTAGAGCTCACTTTCACAAAATCGGCATTTGAGCCATTTTATTTTTTCGCCAAACTAAAATAATTTACCTATTTGCCTCGGAAATCTTCAATTCTTATTGTTTTGCGTGTAAAGCATTACATTCCTGCTCTGATTTCCCATGCACACGATATTATAATTTAAAAAAAAATAACCTTACGAATATAAACTAACAAAAAAAAATCATTATTATTCTTTTTATTTTTACTTTGAGAATTTAAAACATTTTATTCGGCAAAATCGCCACACATGGCAACCACGATCCTTATTTCACACTTTTTTCACTACAGGGGTTACAATTACGGAACGATTTTTGCGTGAATAGCATAAAAAATCTCTTAAATTCCGGGAACGGGTGGACTTTCAAAGTTTTAAAGTGGACTACGATTTATTCTATATTATTTTACATATCTGTGCTAAATTTCAGGCCGATAGGTCCATTTTTGTGGATTTGTATACGAACGACATTTTATTCGGCAAAATCGCCACACATGGCAACTACGATCCTTATTTCATACTTTTTTCACTACAGGGGTTACAATTACGGAAAGATTTTTGCGTGAAGAGCATAAAAAATCTCTTAAATTCCGGGAACGGGTGGACTTTCAAAGTTTTAAAGTGGACTATGAGTTATTCTATATTATTTTACATATCTGTACTAAATTTCAGGCCGATAGGTCCATTTTTGTGGATTTGTATACGAATCAAATCCACAAACAAACAAACAAACAAACAAACAAACAGAATTTCATTTTTATTTATAAGATTAGTTCACAACAGCTTTAATCTATTGTTACAATATTTCGTAAGCTGTAGAATAGGCATCACCTGTTTTTTTTCTATAAATAGGTTACAATAATATGAAATAAGTAACTCAAAATGTGTTACACAAAGTTGACAATTTTCAAATAGTAAGTTCACTTAGACAACAGGAGTTTAGAATTAGCGATTATTCGTTTTTCCAAAACAGAATAACTAATATCTTGAAAATGAAAAATAATTAAAATGCAGATTATTTTAAAGCCGGTTCGGTCCAGCTGGATTATTTGCTACCAGTAGAAATATTTGGCGGCGTTAACTATGCCATTATAGCAGTTATAGTACACTTTGGATATTTGCTAGCGCGGCGAGATGGTATAATTCGTGGTGCTAAGTACGCCAATCTGCAAACGATTATATAAATGAAAATATGAATAACGGTTTTCCGGTAACCTTACATGAAGAGTAATTATAGGTTGTGAGCATGTGTAAATCGCCAAATAATGAAAAGTCGCCATTGGTGGCAAGCTATCCTATCTGTTCCGTAGCTTTTATTAACTTTACATGTACGCAAGTCGCCAAATAATGAAATATTGCCATGGGTGGCAAATTCGAAAGGTGTCCAATAGGTTTTACATTATTAAAAATACAGCTGAAACAGATTTTCTGATTTTATTATACTTTAGCTCCTAATTAATATAACTTTTGAATGGCAATACTAAATATCATTGTGTTTCTGAGGAGTGCAAATAATTTTTCCAGTGATTATAAGCGGATTCCGCACTCCATGTGGAGTATAGCTCAGGACCCGTACAACACGGATTCCCATAACAAAATATCTTCCGTGTTATGAGGGGGAGGGGGTCTACTGTAGTGTGAAGTTTAAATTTTTATGTATCAATGAACTTGCAAGAACCATGAAACAGTAACATTCTATCTGATCCAATCTTCGGGTTTTGTCTGTCGAAATTATGTCTTTTTTACGAATAAGCCTTATTAGGGGCCGAATGCCTCATACGAAAAGCGAGCGTAGCGAGTCTGGGGGCCTTGGCCCCTAGTACCTTAAAAATATATTATCTCAAGAAAAATTTTCCATGGGAGAAGGCGAAAAGTATGGTGAAGGATTTTGTCAGATTTTTCTACTTTTCTCTATTTATCTTCAACCTTAAATCCAGGTTTAACTTGTCCGCTCTCATGGTTGAAAAGATACAACGGAGAAATATTCTTTTTCCGTGATTATGGCTTCCCAACATGGATATTTGTCTGCTCTGCTGGGGTTCGGAGTTATGCTTTGCATTAGTTGGGTTCCTGCTATATCATTTCCTACAGTATTATTATTGTTATTATTATATTTTCAAAATTGTGTGAATTTTCCCACTGCTTTTATTAGTATGTTTAAAATACACCGATTTCGTTATATTTATGCAATTGAACTAACGAAATCAGCATCATGCTTAGACATGAAAAAGTAGAAATCCCTGAGAACGCAAATTTGCGTTCTGTCAATTACGGTATTAGGTCATTCCACGTCAGATCAAACAGTGCAGTTCACCACACAAACTTAGCTTTTCTCAAATTTTATATAGATGATTTATAGGTTAAGATAGCGACAAATCTCAATTTTGTAGGTTCTACGATAATTAATTACCGAGAAATTAATAATGCAAAATTTAAATTTTTCTGCACTATACACCATTTTTTTCTGAATTTCTTAAATAACTCCTTCCCAGTAGAAGTTTAGGAAAGGTTCTAGGATTGATTCTAGGAGTAACATTTTAAGCTGATTTGAAAAATGGTATCAAAATTTGCGTATCTTCTACAGTTCATGCATGAGCATTGCATTTGCTAAAAAACATCATGATTTTTTTTTCACCATGTCTGATCAGAAACACGTATTTGAAATTTTTATATGTTATTAAGATCTTATACCACTATCTGATCAAACATGCTGAAAAAACTTCATGATGTTTTTTAAGAAATGCGATACTCATACATAAACTATAAAATATACTCAAATTTTGATAAAATTTTTGGAATCAGCTTAAAAAATTATACTCTTAGAAACAAACTTTTACTTCAGTAATTTCTACAGATAAGGAGTTATTTAAGAAATTCAGAGAAAAAAATGGCATATATTGCGGAAAATTTAAAAATTTGCATAGTTAATTTCTGGGTAATTAATCATCATCGAACCTTCAAAATTGAGATTTGAATTGAGATATCCTATTCTATAAATCATTTACACAAAATTTGGAGAAAATCTGAAATGGAGTGGTGAACTTTTTCCAATTTTGTGTTTGATATGACGTGGAATCACCCTATTGTGAATAAATTGTAATGTTCTTAAATGACTGATTGTAAATGTTCGTCTTGTTTGTTGAAATTTGTAATTGATTCCTCCATCCATACTGCTGATTAACATAACAACGACACTAAAAATCTTCATACATTTTTATTAGTAAAATCATAAAAAATTTCTTTCAGTTGAAATCTGTATTAATTGATGTCGACGAGCATTTAAAAATTATGTATTTTAGTTCTGCAGAATTAGGTCGGTTAGGTACAATAACTTAAACTCTCAATTCAAAATCACATTAAAATAGCTCCTTAATAATTACAATTTTTCGTGTTTAACTTAATAATAGTGCCCAGACAGCACAGCAAATTTGTATCAAACTTGCAGTAAGCTTGATTTATCAAGTCAATAAACTTGAATTAAGCTTGAAAATTTCAAGCGTGTAAGCTTAATGCAAGCTTGAATCAAGTGTTCAAGTTTACACTTGCCCAAGTTGCATTAAGCTTGACATTTCAAGCTTGAATCAAGCTTGACATAGCAAGCTTAATTTCAAGCTTAAAAAATTTTCCAAAAAAAAAAAAAAATCCTAAATATACGGGGCGCGGAACTCGCCCCACATATTTTACTTTGACACGCATTTTCCCCTCTACGCTGAAATTTCAGTTCAATTTAATCTGTTTCCATCAAGTGTCCGTGGCTAGATTAGAACCCGGGACCTTTCGGTTGGGAGGCGAGTGCGCTATCCGTTCTGCAACTAAGCTTTGCGCCGGTATGACTAAAGTTTGAAGTCACTTATCACGCCGTTTTCTGGCCAGATTGATAAGTGGGCGATATGTTATTTTTTTTTTCATGGGATGCATCAAAATTAAAATAATGATATGTGTGATTTAGAGACTCTACTAATAGGGAAATAAACATAATATAAACTTAAGAGCAACACACGTTTTAAAACTTTCAATATCACAACACTCATGAGCAATACTTTGTTAGTAGATTCGTTAACCATAGGTAGCAGGGTCCCGCAATGTCTTAGAGAAACTGTTTCCCGATTCGTTAAGGTGGCGGGCGGTCCTATGAATGGAAATGGAGTTGTCACGGGCATATATTATTAGGCGTCTTAATGTGTCTCGCAGTGTGGTCCACCGTCTCTGGAATCAATATCAAACGGAAGCTTCTGTGCCCAAAAGACATGTTCTAAGCCGACCACGAGCTACAACACGCGCAGAATATCGTTTTATAGCTCTTTCGGCCCGGAAAAGAAGAAGCATTTCTGTGCCGCAACTTGTTGCAGACCACTCCCCAGACAGCACAGCAAACTTGCATCAAACTTGCAACAAGCTTGATTTATCAAGTCAATAAGCTTCAATTAAGCTTGAAAATTTCAAGCGTGTAAGATTAATGCAAGCTTGAATCAAATGTTCTAGTTTACACTTGCGACTGATTTTGAAAGACAAACGACTGATTTTGAAATCAATTTCGTAGTATAATTGTATTTTATTTTGAAGAACTTCCATATTTGGAAATATAGAATCTTTTTTTTTAATTCTATGGTGAACCACCCATAAAGTTAAGTATATTAACTACCTAAATTGTGTTAATTATATTAAAAATTATTTTTAGGGCTAATTAATTAGTTAATGGAATTACTAATGTTAATTAGATGTAAATAAAACTATAACTCCCCTCGTGTTACACTTCACAGGGGCTTATCCCATTCATTCCTTCCCCTTGCGTGTTCTAATGTCCAGGTTTTGTGCGTAATAAAATAAAACACATCTTTTACGAACTTTCAGCAAATTTGAGAAACGCTAGACAATTAATGTCCATTCTCTTTCACAGATGGCGTCATCACTGCACTCTTTCGAAAGCTAAAATCAAGCTAAAGTCAAGCTTGTATTAATACGTCAAATTCAAGGAAATGTCAAGCTTGATTTAAGCTTATGTGCTGTCTGGGTCTGTAGTATCATAGAGAAGAATATCCGCTAGTACGGTGCGAAGGCTTCTTTACAATCCAGGTCTCTATGCAAGGTGACTGCTTGTATGTGTCCCCCTCAACGGACGACAGAAAAGGGCCCGTTTATCTTGGCCAAGAGAACGCGTTCCTTGGACCAGACAGCGATGGGCTTCTGTACTCTTTACAGACGAGTCCATATTCATACTGGAGAGCGATTCAGGACGTCTGCTTATCTGGAAGGAACGGGGCACCCTATACCATCAATTCAACACTGTGGAAAGACACAGTTATCGAAGTGGTGGAATAATGGTTTGGGCAGGGATCTCACTCGATGGTCACACTGGCCTGCATGTGTTCCAGGGAGGAACTATGACTTGTGTCAGATATCGGGACGAGATCCTTGATGCCTATGTTCGGCCATATGCTGCTGCTATTGGCAATGATTTCATTCTGATGGATGATAATGAAAGCTTGAATCAAGTGTTCAAGTTTACACTTGCCCAACTTGCATTAAGCTTGACATCGCAAGCTTGAATCAAGCTTGACATAGCAAGCTTAATTCAAACTTAAAAAAAAATTTAAAAAAAAAACCCTTAATACATGGGGCGCCGGTAGGCGAACTCGCCCCATATATATTTTATTTTTCCACACAAGCAGTAATCAAGTTGTATTCAAGCTTGACAGTTCAAATGATTTAAATTCGGCGGGAAAATATTTGCTGACTCTTTTTTTTTTTTTTTTTTTTTTTTTTTGTAATCTCCAAGCTTGCTGCAAGCTTAAAATGAATTGAACTGTCAAGCTTGTATTAATACGTCGAATTCAAAGAAATGTCAAACTTGATTTAAGCTTATGTGCTCTATGGGTACTATTGTTATTGAGGTAAATAGGTCATTTCCAAAATGGGGTACCATTTGGAAATTTAAGAAGCAAAAATATAATTTAGAAAAATAAGTGGTTTTTTTTTTCCATAACATAAAATGTACCTTATTTCTGAACAGTTTTTGAGTATTCAGACATTTTTTTTCTTTTACTTAGTTTGTTTACATTTTCCCATTATCAGACTTGATAAATTTGTTACTGTTACCGAGCATTTTCTTTGAGATTTGTACACTTATTTTTAGCACAAAATAATGAAAAGTGATATATTACATAGAGTCATTTTGTCCATATAATGTTATTCTTTTCCATTTAAAAATATTTTTCACTTTTTTGTAAGTTTTTGTTTATCATGCCTGTTACCAAATTTGTCATGCCTGTAACTTGTTATTGTAACAGACATGACCGGTAACAGACATGAAACTTCAAAGAACAAAAATTCATGAGTCTAAATTATTCCACAAGAACAAGAAGAAGACATTAATTTAGACTAAATTAATAAATTGAATTAACAAATAAATAAATATATTTTATACAACTAATTAAGGTAACAGACATGCCTTGCAATAAAAATACTCATCACAAATAGGCTTTTGCTTTTCAGTCAAATACCAAAAACTCAAAATATCTGCTTATATATCTTTCTTCACCACATTCTAATGGTAATCCTTAATAAAATCCATAAAATAAAATTAAAAGTAAAATTCAGTTTAAATACGAAAAATAAAAGCTCTACTCATCCAAGAAAATACTTATGATTTTAGCTATATTTAAACCTCTTACGCACAACTCACTGTAAAGTATCATCAGCCAGCCCAATAGATTTCGGACCTATATGCGACGCATTTTTACTGAATACCCGGTCCCTCTCAGGTGGATTTCCCTGGGACTCTGAGAACATCCAATGCCCGCGCAAGTTGCGCGCAATGCCGGGCGCTGAGAACCCACGCAGTTTCTGTTCGTCCAGGACTCGAGCGCTGGTTATACTGGACCAAAATATTTCTATCCGACTTTAGTTTGTGTTGAAATTTACTATCATTTGTTTTTTTTTTTAATTTTCTTCTTATATTTGAATAATTTCGAAGTAGCTAGCATCGTGTGCGTATGTTGTGTGTTTTTTCAGATTTCGGTGTTTTATGAACTCCGTAGTTTTTTAAGCGGGGGAAAAAAAAGTAATCTTTTGTGCGTGTGCTAACAATTTGTCTTAAAGTTCTTTTGTGCGTGTGCTAACAAGTGCACAGATAACACGTGGTTTTGTGCTGACGTGAGATTATATTTATTCCTTCAGGAGTTTTATAAAAAAATCAATCCCAAGTAAAAAAAAGTAAAAGAAAGGTGAAAGAAGAGTTGAAATTTAAATTGGTGTTATCTTGTGCAGTGTGATATTAATGTCATTTTGTAAATGGTTCTCTAAAGTTTATACAGAAGGACATAAGATGTCAGTGCATTAAATTTAATCTTAAATACCCAGTACAGATATTTAAGAATTCAAAAAAATGTACATAACTGTTGAACATTTATTTTCATTTTTTGCTATAAATGCATATTTTGAAAGTTCAAAAAAATTTCTCACATTGTAAGCAATTGAATCGAGTGTATCCCTTTCCAATCTACAACAAAATTATCGCAACATAAAATTCGAAATTATCCAAAACTTTGATGTGTTCCTCCGAATTGTTTTTGCGGAAATTCGAATAAATTTTGAAAAAAAAAAAAAAAATAGAATACCAATACTGAAAGCTATACTATCAGACTGATACTAAATTACTATACTTAATTAAATGCAGTTACTACGAAAAACTATATGTTAAAAATTTAGTTTTAATATGAAATAATTGTTATTTTAATGATGGGAACTTTTAAGTTTGTGGAAAGAAAAATTATTGCTAATCACTCTTTGAGTAAGTGCTTATATTTATGTTAATTCCTATTACAAAATAGTTTATTATATTTCTAATAGTGCTGCTTTCTTATTCATTAATTAATACATTAAAAAATATTTTATACAAATTTTCTGTGTATAATGTCTTATCTTTAAAATACGATTATTATTATTATTATTGTTGTTACTATTATTTAAAATCGTAATTATTTCATTACTTTAATAATATTGTTAAAAATTTCAACGATTCAGATATATTTAAGCTGATAAGCAAAACAAATCGACTTCATTCTTACAAATAATTACTTTTTGATAACACATATTTTTTGCCATTTTTCAGTTATATTTTCAAACTATTATAAATCAATTAATTTTCATGTACTTTAAACAGATAAATTAACTTTTAATATTTTATGTTCAATCAAGAGTTATAATTATAAAATGACAAGAAATATAAAATCAGATATAAAATATTTATAGCTCACATAAAATAATGTAGATTAGTTAAGTGGTACTTATCTAGATAACATACTTTAATGTTTTTTAAATAACTGTCAAACTATTTAAATCAGAAAACTTTTCAAATTCTTTAATATCTAAAACATTCTTATGGATTTATCAACTTATTTTATTTAAGCTAATAACTTGTTGAATCTGAAATAAATTAAGGTGCCTTAATATAAGAATGTGTATTAAATATTATGTAATTACAATAAGAGTAAAATTAATTTTAATTTTATAGCTTGATTTGTACGAGCATATTTGATACACAATTTTATGTAACTTTTAAAATCATGAAATATAAAAAAATCTATACAAAATATTTTTATTAAATTCATGTTTTACGATTAAAACAAAAAATAAATAATAATATAATCATTTTCAAATAACGAAAGATCAGCTGCTTCTACTATTCCAATCGTATTTTCAATATATATAAAAAAGATTTTAAGTATCACTGCATAAATTTTTTATAAAATATATAAATTAGATAACATATTTAATCATATAAGCATATGCTTCAATCACTATGTGTATATATTAAAATATTCATATTTTCACAGACACTTGAATGACTATAGATGTGTATGATTATAAATTAATGGAGTTACCATATTGATCATTTCTAGATCGCTACGGAAAAGAAAAGCATATCAAAATAATAAAAGTATAAAATATAGAAGATAAAAATAAATTTTCACCATATCAATTATAACGATTCAAACTAAAACTATTTCATGCTGGATAAAGCATCTCACACTCAACTATTACCATATTAAACTATTTTTATTTGAAAAGAGACTTTTATAGCTTAAATAAACCAATACAAATATTATTATTAATTTTAAATATTCCAGGAATATAATTTCTTTTCCTCTAAGCTTCAGATGCCAGTCAATATTTTCCACGCGTCTGGATCAGAAAAAAAAAATTAAAAGAGTTGATGCATATTTCTGAAAGGAATGAATAAAAATATAAGCGATTTGCAGATTTCAGTATATCATAAACTAAGTTCTGATCTTCAGAGTGATAGTGAAAAAGAACGTAATTTTAAGTCAAGGTTGTCAAATACCAACTTGTGCCAAGATATTTCTTTTCTTCCTTCTTTTCAAATATTCTTTGAAAAATGAATCAGGTTTATTTTTATCCGATTCTTTTACTTTAATATACATTTTTTTCCCCCACAAACGGTTTTATACACTTTTCAGTTGAGCGTTAGTCAAAATACTTTTTTAATGTTTTATATCGTGTAATTGGTTAAGGAAAATGCAGTAAAGACTATAAATATAAACGCTGAATAAAAGTTCGCAGATATTTAGAGGAAATATCGTGAATTGAAGTCAATTTTGAAAGTTCTGTGAGAGTTTGAAATAAAATGCCAAACTAAAATAATATATCAATATTAATTTTTAATAAAATAGTCAGTACTTTAATAAATTACTATAAGAAAGATAGTTCAGTTCAAGTTTTTCAATAGTTTGATCGATACTATTTACACTAAAACCGTATAGAATGTTAATTTTTTAATTTTTAAATTTTCACTTTATGTGCACATTTGAAAATAATCATTTGTGCAGCTTACATTAAACTTTTTCAGTTAGAACAGGGGTAATATATACCCCCATAACACATTTTTTAACGAGACCCTAAAAATAACAATGAATTTAACTGGCACTTGCAATTAACAAATACTGAAAGACAATACTATTGGAAATTAATATAAATACTATCGAAGTTATTTACTGGGTCTTAAAGTTCTTTTTCATATATTTACATTTCTTATCAAAACAGTTCAATCTATGAGTTCGCTATAATACCATGGAAAGATTATCAGACCTAAAACTCTAGCTATTTAAGTTGGATATCTACATTAAGCAAAATCTTTTATGTTTACGTTTTGCTCGCACGTACGAAAACCTTAACATTATCTGTGCTTTCATATGCTTTCTTAACTAAGAAAAAAAAAAGATTTTAAACAGCCATGAGGTGATAAACTTTATTCATATTTAAAAACCGTGAAAAGAAATTATGGAAATTAACTGAACATGTCTCACTGGACTGTCGACAACAGAATGCAGTTATTCACTTAAGTGCTGTATTCAGAGCCACCGACGCTGAGAGATCATCAGCAAAATTAAAACAGCAGACTGCAGAAATCGACGGTTGCTTTTGTAAATACTGCTTCATCCGATATGCAAAGCTTGTGACAGACGGTGGAACTTCTATAGCAAACAATGTCTTTGGATCGCAAGCACAACCAGCAAGACAAGAATCTCAAGCAGCACCAGTCACACGACGAACCCAGCGTCGAGTTTCAGCAGTCGAAGAATTTCCTGTGCTTGTCCCCGGAGAACTTGGATCTGAATCGCTCCTGTCAGCAACTCAGCAAGGCCAATCATCACCATCACCACGGTAACAAGCGCAGCGAGCTGGTCACTAGAACTTCCACCGAGAGCAAAGACACTGACTCGTCATCTGGGTCTAAGAAGCACGGGCACAGATCCAGATCACCCACTCATGGCAGGAGATCGCCTACTAGGTAAGGGCATAACCCGCATCCTTTTTAATATCATTATTATAATTATTATTTCCAGTTTACACCGTTACTGGGATCAGTTTTTGGATGGAACGGTCTTAACTTTGTCTTTAGCCCATCCATCATAATATTTGGGGTATCCTATAATGATTCGGACTAATTTTAAAGGGAGGTTGGGCACACAAAAAGGAATAAGAACTACGTAGCAATGTGGAGTCAAAGATGGAGTTTTCACTTATCTGACCGCATCCCTTATCATGAACAGCAGGCTTGTCTAAAAAACTTTCATCAATGGAATGAAACAGAATTTCTAATCTGCCAGTCGAACTGTCTTTTGTGTTTTCTGTGAGAGATGTTAGTTTTTGACAAACAATAGTCGGGAAGTTCTCTCACTATTATTTCACCACTTACTCCAAAGCAGTAGCGGATCCAGAAATTTTTTTTGGGAGGGGCTAAATTTTGACAAAAAGCTTATTTCACCCAAACAAAATGTACAATAGAGCAAAATTTTAGTCTAAAGTAATGTAAAACTTTTTGGGAGGGGCTAAGTTTAAAAAAAAGATCATTTTATCTAATTAAAGTATATAATAAAGCAGAAGGTTACCCTTTAGCAATCTCTTTTGGGGGGGCTGAAGCTCCCTAGCCCCTCCCCTGGATCCGCAACTGCTCCAAAGTGATTATCAACAGGTACATGAAAACGACGTTTCCGAGTGATTATGAATTCCTTTTATATGTTCTACTTCACTTTATGACCTAACTTTCAATTGTTGTGTGACATCCTGAATAGGATTTTAGTTAACTATTTAATTCTTTTTCCTAGAAACATATTTGTTCTTCACATTTATGATAATTTGGTCAATAATCACCAAACTGCCTAGACTAACACATTTAATTAAAAAAAAATACATTTACTATTATTTTATTTACAGAACTAAAATATGCTCAAGTCTCTCGAAATCAAACTAATTCAGTCGAAAGGTCCGTTCACGCTTACCATCACTACTGACATACGGTCGCAAAAGCCTATAGATCGTTGAAATTGAAAAAGGAATTTTATGATAAAAATATTCAAAAAATTTTATTTGTTTATTGATTTTATTTTTATTTATTTATTTATTTTAGAGAAAAATAGAAAAAGTAGTTCTAACATTAAAACATCCTTCTAAATCCTTTTCGGAAAAAAAACCTAAATTTTGACCCAAATTATCTAAACTTTAATTCGTACGGTTTTGGTATTTGATTAATTTACGACAAAATTTTGATACCATTCCTCAAAAGAGACTGTAGTATGAAGTTGGTTAAAAACCACATTTCTGATTGAAAAATGGATGAACGAAATTTTAAATGTGGTCTAGGGAATATACAGTGCCGGAAAAAAAAGTTGGCAATTTAATTTGGCAGTATTAAAGTTGTAAGTTAAATTGTGCTCAAAAAACCCTATAGTATGTCGTCGAGGAAATGATCACGTTATTATTTCTGAATGCTGGGAGATTTTTTGGCTAATTTAGGGTTAAAAGATTACTCTAAATATTGCCGCGACAATGGAATTAATGACATCATTTAACGAACAAACCATTAATCTTATTAAGCTAACACGACAACACTTTGGCTGAAAAGATTGATGGAACTTGGCTCTTATATACATTTGGAACAATCAAGAATTTGTACATTAAAGAAGATACGGATTTGCATATTGCAGTAAACCATGCAATGGAAAAACGACGAATGATATTTTAAAAATTAGTTTAAAATTAGTATCCACGTTGAAAACTGCTAGGCTGGGATTCGAATCTTCAGCGAGATGTTGTCCTTCTTTGCGTCAATATGACTTGATATAGGTGGGTAAGACTGGCGTGACAGAAATATTTTTAGAGGTACTCACATTAAGAAAAGAAAATATTGCTGTAGGGTAACATTTTGCTAATTATTGTGCATTTCTGTTCAGGTTGAATGAACTTTTTCTTAAAAAAAAATCCGAAGCCTTCTTCCTAAAAAAGAACCACCGTATCCAGGCTGCTTTTGTTCATCTTTCTCAAGGTATTTTTATTTTTTTCTGAGATACAGTAAATATAAAATTGATTTATGAGTACAGATTTCAGGTAATTTTCCACGTCACACTCCAAGATTTTCGAGGTTTATAGCCAAATTTTCGATTTTTCCCAACCATTTCTGTTGAAATAAAATTTCATTTAAAGTTTTTCAGATTCTCTTGACCGCTAGCAATCCTGAAAATGCCAGAAAACCTCCCAGCATTCCGAACAGAAAGCATGATTATCTATGCATGATCCGCATTTCCATGAAAATATGAAATAGTTTTTTCTTGTTGACCCACAATTTATTTGTCAACAGACTACGGTCCAATTAACATGTCAACTTTTCTTTTGTTAGCGCAGTTAAAAGAGAGAGAGAAAGAGAAATTTCATAATGTGAAATTCGGCATTTTAAAATTAAAACTTAATAATTATACTTTCAATTACATGTAAGTACCATAATTTTTTATTTTCTTTAAAGAAAAACAATAAATTAAGGGAGTTTTTTTTTTTTTGAAAAAAAAAATTACAAATAAAATGCAATGTCAGTGAACAACAGATCGCTCGCAACTTTTAAGTTACCCTCTTTGATGTTTGAATGGGTTAGTTTTGCACATATGTTAGAGAACAAAATTGTAATTGTTGACGTACTGTTGTTTTCGCCGTAAAACGATAGCTGAAGTTGATGCATCTGCGAAGGAAGAGGGAGGGGAGCTGCTATTGAGTTCATCTCCGACTGCACGCATGTGTAACCTGTTCACTCGCAACAAAAGACTGTTTTAAGACTGCAACACTGGACACTGGACGCAGAAGAGAATCTTCACCGTTGCGTCATTGCAACGCTGGGAAAACGCGCAAGTTAAACCTGAGCTCTGAGTTATATGCTATTAGAGCTTTGAGTTAATGCACTGTCTTGGCCAGTGCTTGGGAGGATGAAATCCTCTCTCTGCTAGATTGCCGTGGAACCGTGTACGCTAATGGGAGCTGGTGCACGTAAAATCCGTCACTGCTCTAATGTCCTCCATGTTTCAAACGATACCTCTGGGGATGACGATTTCAGGTGGTGGTTGGTCCCTCATGTGGAATTGGTTCAAAATTAGTGGCCAGCAAGCAGGAGCAACGTCCCCTATTTTCATGGAGAGTGCATCTATCCATGGGCACGAGAACAACAACAGAAGTCCAAGGAACCTCTTGATCACTAGATCAATGACACTGCTTTAGGAATTGAACCCAGATGTTACGACGTTGGGGTTGCCATAACCGTGATGCTCTTGAAAGCATCCTGCCATTAATACTTAGTTCTTCAGGCTGGTCGAAATTCCGCTCTTTACTCTCCAAATTTTATTAATGATGTAACATTAATTAACAATTGGACTATGTAGGTGTTGGAAATTTTAATGAAATTAGATCATAAAACAACTCGAGGAATTAATTTCAGTAATTCAAATAAATTTGTTCCTTTAACATCTCATTGGTATCCACTATGTAACACGTGTGAATTCGAAATGTAAAAATTGTAAAATGGTAACTTGTAAAATTTGAATTATATAAAATTGTTATCTATCCAGTTCGATGTAATTTTGTAAATTTTATGTTAAGATTTAATAAATGTTGGGCGATTGGCGTGGTTTTGTGTCACCCCGATGAATCCCCCCCCCCAACGGTGGGTGTTCCGTCTTCCCCCAATTTTGTAGGAGTCCGGGTTTATTTAGATTTAGTGCGGGGAATGTTTGGAAATGAGTAAAAGAGAAGAGAAATTTAGTTACAAGAATGTCGGAGAGAGAAGATAAAAGCGAGATGTATACCGATCTCAATTTTTTTATGATGAGGTTCTGAGTCCAACAGTGGCCGAATCACTATGTTTCGCTCCCTTAAGAACACGAAAAGTAAAGCAACAACAGCTTGGTCAGTGCTTGGGAGGGTGAGCGGGTCAGCTCCCCTCTCGGCTAGATTGACCGTGTACGCAATTGGGAGCTGATGCACGTAAAATCTGTTCGTAGTTCCATTGTTCAACATGTTCAAACGATACCTCTGGAGGTAGCGATTTCAGCTGATAGGTCTCTCATCTGGAATTGGTTCAAAAATAGGAGACCACTCACAGAGGCAAAGTTGGTCTGCCTAATAGGCAACCCCATAATAAAATGACTAACATCTGCAGCTCTCGTTGTGGTCACGCCTGAAGCAAGCCACTGACCCGTCCATTAGGGGGGAAAAAGGATGAGGTTTTGTGAATTAACAAAAAGCATAATCACTACACTGACCTTAGTTTATGGAGATATTGTACATAATTGATTTTAATATCACGTAAAATTTATTTAGTCCTAAAATCAGGCGCAACAAAAACAGTGCTGTTATTTCCATAGCAGTATATGCTTCCTTCATTCTATTTTTTTTTTTTTTTTCGTTTTACAATGTTTAAAATAGAAGCTATACATTTTTCATCTATCAAAAGGGAAAATAAAGATTGAATAAAGCATTAAATCCATATTTGTGCTACTTGAATGAACTGATTAAAATATCTAATGAGCGGGGAAAACATACTCAAAATAAGATAGATGTAAAGCCTCGACCCAATCATTTGACTGATCAATACATTATTCGTTTTAATGAACTATTAAGAATTAGTAGTTGTTCGACTTTAATGGCGTGATAAAAAAAGAAATAAGGGAAAATAAGAAAGAAGGGAAATGTCGCTCATAGCTTTTCCAGTTCCATTAGGTTAGGTTAGCGAGCATAATTTTGTTTCCAATCACAAGAGAAACCAATATAAATGGAATACCTGTCACTCTTTTTTTTTTTACCACAAGTTGGCGACATTACTATTGGACTATTTTGACAATCATTTTAATTAAATTCATTTACTTTGAAAACTTGCCTGAAAAAATTCGGGAAATTTTGGAACGTGCCGAATATTGCGCATTTAGCACGGGTTTTTTCGAAGCTGCAAACTTGCGTTTGCAGTACTAGGGTGCTTTTTACATATAAAAAAAATTAGAACTACTGGATTTTTTGAAATGTTAGCCCTTTTTTTATTTACAAAACAGGCTAGCCTAAAAATAAAAAATAACCTGCTTTGGATACTATCAAACATTTTGCAATGACCATGCACAATTACTGGTCCTTTGAAATACAGGAGTATCTCACTACAACGACATCATCTATAACGCTAATTCTCTCTATTACGATATTTTTCCTTAGTCTTGGCTTAATCTTTTACAGACCGAATTCAGATCCGGACATATTTTAAATTAGTTTTTTGCATATTTTGCATTCTAATGCGTTATTTAAAGGATATTAGTCATTTCAATGGGGAAAAAATTGTATCCCCCGATTTTCACTGTGTACCCAATTGGGAACATTGGTCATTTCTGACTACACTTTTAGGGGCTATACTTGACTATACTTTTATGGGATAGTTTAAATAATAAGTGAAATATTAAATGAGAAGGTTTGTTTTTAAATTTAAGATTTTTATAAATTTAAATAAAGATATGAATTAAGTTTGAAGGGGGAGGGGGTTGTATCAAGATAGCTCTGTAAAAATTTATGAAAATGGTTATTTTTATTATTTTTTATGCAGTTCCCCCACTCTTGATAGAAATGTAAAGTCTATTTCAAAAAACCAAGTCAGCTTTTAACTATATCTTCTAATTTTTTCAAGTCAATATTGATAAAAATTTCATTTTTTAATAAATTTTTAATTTGATGTTCCCAATTAGCAACATTGGCCTGTAAAAGGTTAATTTCCTTTTGATTACTGTAAAGCAGTTATCTGTATAACGATTTTCTTTACTACGATAGTTATCTCTACAGCAGTGGCAATATTATCCCCCTGCCATCATAATAATTTTCTCAAAAATTCTCAGGTTACATCCTCTGTCGAAAAATTTCGTCACGATACTGTTGGTGTAACTATAGTAATGAAAATAGCTAAAGGGTAAAATGTAATACGAGACAGTATATTTCTCATAATGCATTTTACAGAAAACTTTTCAGGGTTTTCTTTAGTAAACTTTAAAAAATTATTATATAATATATGTGACTCACATTCCATTTAATATGTATTACTGAGCAGAGGGGGGATGCTGAATGAAAACTGTTATAGAGGGATTTTACTATATTTCATATTTTATTACTCATTTATTTTATCGGACGCTTGAAATAAACGAGTGCGAAATGGCACCCTAATAGCAAACCAGTGGCAAGTGCACTCACTAACACATTATCATTCCCAATGAAATGGATGTCGAGGAGCGTGTCAATGGAAAGGCACTGAAGATTAATTTCGTTACCTTTCGCAGCGAAAAGCGGAACACGTATCCGTGCTAAATTATCATAACGAATTGTAATGGCTGTTGATGTATGTAAGTGTGGCCTCAGCGCCCATTTGCTGTTTGTCGTATTTGCTAGGAACGTTAAGGGGACTGATATGTATGTATCTGTGTAATGACTAATTAGGATGTAAAGAACCGGGAAAGATGTCTTAATTGATAGGGATGGTATAGACTTTAATTTTTAATGATTTATTTTAATCGAAATCAGCTAGTTATCTCCCAGAAAGTTTATTTAAAGTGTTCGCATTTCTTTTTAACCCTTTCAGGCACAACCCTTTCCCAATGCTGAAAAAAGGGCAGCCGTTGCCATCGCTCGTCTTAACTACCAGCAAGATGGCGGACAATCGAAACGTTCATCGCGTGCCACAGATCTAAAGACCCTTTTTTGACGACAGCTGGCTGTGCCAGCTGTCCTCAAAAAAGCATTTTCAGCATTGTTCAATCTATCCAGCTGTTCTCGCATTCTTCCACTTTTCAGCAGATGTCAGTGCTGTTAAAAATAATCGCGGCATTCTTTTACGGGAAATGACGTGCTAAAAAGTGAAGGATTCTCGTGGAGCTATGTCACCCGCAACTATTTTTATAGAAATCAAATGTATTCTTCGTGACTGACAGCAGTCAAAACGTCAGAGTTTGGTGTTCCCAGAGCGGGAACGCTGCGCGTTAAAGGGTTAAGGGGAGTGATATATATGTATCTGTATAATGACTAATTAGGATGTAAAGTACCGAAAAAGATGTCTTAATTTATGGGGATGATATAGACTTTAATTTTTAATGATTTATGTTAATCAAAATCTGTTAGTAATCTCCCAGAAAGTTTATTTAGAGTGTTCACGTTTCTTTTTAAAAGAGAAAGGAGTATTTATCAAAAAGGCACTTTTTATCGACAAAAAATGTTTTTTATTGAGAAATTTTTCTCGACATCTCTCTCGATTCATTTTTTACACACAAAAAAATAGGGGAAGCTCACTTTTGGAGAATTTAACTAAAGTATGAGCAATTAGTAATTTGTAATTATTGTTAACTAAAAATAAAACTAGCTGAACTATTAATTATTTATCAACTGATTATTGTGTATTAGGAGTGCACTAATTGTTTTGGTAGTAAAGCGATGTGGTTTCGATCAACAGTGCTTTGAAAAAATAATTTTTTCTATCTACCGCCGTTGACAATCCTACTGCCAAAATCACTAGGATTATTATTATTATTATTATTATTTTATTTTTTTTTTTCGCTGGTCACCTCTTTAACCAATAACATGACATGCGTATTCATTTACTGAGGATATGTTTACATTATTTAGCATTTACAACATTGAAAATTTTAATACATTAGAATAAAAGTTCAAGCGTACAGATTGAAAATAAAAAGTAGACGTGGGGAAAGGTTCATAAACTCACAAAATTAGGGGAACGACATACTCCTGCATTTCCACTAGGCTACACGTATGACGTAAGAGGACCGGGTAGTCTATCTCAGCCATGTTGATTTCGTCATCAGATATGGTCGAATATAATGTAATAAATTTTTTACTGCAGTTACAATAACATGTTTTACGTACTTTAACGCATACATTTCTATAAAAAAATAAATAAGAATACAATAAAAATAAAATAAAATAAATAAACAAATAAAACTAAAAATGTTTATATTTTTAATTAAAAATCCCTTTAAAATTTGCCTTTTTGATAGAACTTGTATTTAACGCAATAAAAAAGATTTTTTTTTCTTTTTTTGACCGGCATTCACTTACCTGGTAAAGTATTCATGTTGAACTTTCTGCTCTAAGCCTCTGATAATTGGGAACAGGCAAACACTTTAGGCAAAAAATTTGGTTGGGTTTGTGCGCATGAAGTGTTGAAGATGGAGTAGCTTATTCCACGTTAAAAGAAAAAAAGAAAGAAAGAAAGAAAGAAAAGAAAAAAAGGCTGTATCGCAAGTACGCTTTACCCTTAAATTAGAAAAATTCATATTTTAAAGCGTTGCGATTTGAAAAATGCTTGAAGAAGAGGCAAAGCTTATTTTTTCTTTCTAATAGGTGCACAGCGTACCAACACTGCAAAAAAATGGAGAGCGGGGGGGGGGGGGGGGCTAAGCTCGACACCCTTTTAAAAGACTTCAAACATAAACACTGGCTAATATGAAAAAAAAAATCTTTAAAAAATTAATCAAAAAATTCAGCTAATTAAATTTTAAAATAGTAAAACATATCCGAAAGTTCGAATTTTAAAAATGTTTTCTCCATTTTTTAATTACTAATAAGTACAATTAAACTGTGCAACCTGTTTTTTTTTAAGTTTTAACAGTTTGTTGTACTAAAAATGATGAAAAATTCGTCTCAAAAGTCAATTTTTCTCAATTACGCTTTAGCATGCGAACACAAGCCAACACATTAAGGATTCCACTCCTGGTTAAACCACTCTGAAACAAAACTTATTAAGGTAATTAATGCTGGCAGATTACATCCGACAGACGCTGCGAAGAAGGATGTAGGCGATATCAAAATGCATTTGTTCCTCGAGTTTTAGCGATTTTCGGCAGTTTTCACCAACAGACATTTTACTTAACCCTTTAAGGCGCAGTGGTCCCGCTCTGGGAACACCCAACTCTGACGTTTTGACTGTTGCCAGTCACGAAGAATGCGAGAACAGCTGGATAGATTGCCCAATGCTGAAAATGCTTTTTTGAGGACAGCTGGCACAGCCAGCTGTCGTCAAAAAAGGGTCTCTAGATCTGTGACACGAGATGAACGTTTCGATCGTCCGTCATCTTTCTGGTAGTTAAGTCGAGCGATGGCAACGGATGTCCTTTTTTCAGCATTGGGAAAGGGTTGCGCCTCAAAGGTTTAATAACTGACAGAATGTATTCGAAATACATTTTAAAATACTTTCGTGCCTTGTATTTTCATCAGTGTAAAGCAATGTATTTTGAATAGGATTTTTAAATGCAATTTTAATGTATTTTCTATTTTCAAAATACTGAAAATCCTTTTTATACTCTGGGATTAAATTTCAGCCATAAAGAGCTCGAATTAAAATGGTAAAATTACTGACATTCGCTTTTCCCTTTTGATATAGTTCATGAGATGTGCTGCATTATTCAAGCATTGCGCATGAAACTGAAGACGTGATAGGTAAAGTAATTAAAAAACTTTGTAAAAAACACACATAAGAAGTAAAATTAAAGAGGACACGCGTTTCGTTCAAAAATTGTTTTGAACTTCTTCAGTCCAAGCCCTTCGTCGTAAAGAACACAGGGAAACTGAAAAGAGAAAAACAAGCAAGATGCTGCCACAAGGGGCAAAGAAAAGTCCAACAAAACCACGGAGAGGGGAGAAAAAAAAATTAAAAAAGGGGATAAAAAGGAAAGGAAAGAAGCACAAAAAATACAGAAATAAAAAAGGAATAAAGAAAAATAATAAAAAAGGGAACACACAAGTACAAACACACACACAAAAAAGAGAAAACAGAACAAACAAACAAAAAACAAATAGCACACGTTTTTTTTTTTTTTTTTTAACCACGAACAGGACAGAACAATAAATATATATATAAATAATTTTTTTTTAATAAAAACGAAAAAGAAAGACAGTAACACACCGATCATCGATTTCAGTTTTCTAAGGCTAAGATTTTGTGCACTCCTCAGTCTTTGTCCCATCTGGATTTTTTGGAAGGTTTTTCCATTACCCAGCACTTAGATCGTCTTGTGAACGATGGTTCTTCCGTTCCTTTCGTTCATTCTGCTTGGAAGTTGCTGTTGTAAGGTTCTTTTCACTTTCTTCGTCTACCCCCCCCTTTTTTTTCCCCTGTTTCTTTAATGTGTATGTACGTGTGTTACTGTCTTTCTTTTTCGTTTTTATTAAAAAAAAAAAAAATTATTTATATATATATTTATTGTGCTGTCCTGTTCGTGGTTAAAAAAAAAAACAAAAAAAAAAACAACGTGTGCTATTTGTTTTTTGTTTGTTTGTTCTGTTTTCTCTTTTTTGTGTGTGTGTTTGTACTTGTGTGTTCCCTTTTTTATTATTTTTCTTTATTCCTTTTTTATTTCTGTATTTTTTGTGCTTCTTTCCTTTCCTTTTTATCCCCCTTTTTTAATTTTTTTTTCTCCCCTCTCCGTGGTTTTGTTCGACTTTTCTTTGCCCCTTGTGGCAACATCTTGCTTGTTTTTCTCTTTTCAGTTCCCTGTGTTCTTTACGACGAAGGGCTTGGACTGAAGAAGTTCAAAACAATTTTTGAACGAAACGCGTATCCTCTTTAATTTTACTTCTTATGTGTGTTTTTTACAAAGTTTTTTAAATACTTTATCGTTTAACACCAGTATTGTGAGTGTTTTTTCAGTTCACGTGATAGGTTTCTTGTGACTGTGAAGTTCAACTAAATAGGAGTCTTTCTTGCTTCTATTTAAACAATATATAATATTAGTTGATCTCGGATTTTTTTTTTTTCTGGATTACTGTTAATTCACTAACAAACGTACATGAAGCGAAAAGAGAAGAACGCATGTTTCAGGGGCATTTATTGTATTTCTCTGAGGGAATTTATACCGTTACATACCGTTAATCCGCCCCTCCCGACTACACCCCCCTCCCCACTTTTAAACAAATTGGAATTTTGAAGAACTCCGAGAGAGCGTCGCCTCCTCTCAAAATAAACCTGTTTCGCAAGTGAAACTCAGTATTAACTCTCTGTATTTTATCTCTCTACTTCCGGCGCCTTAAAAAGAAGTCTGTTAATTTAAGGGTGGTTTTCAAAATTCGGTGCCATTTGCTGTCCGCGTGTAAAATATTTTATTTTTTATTTTTTACAAGGTGTAAGAAAATTTAAATGGTTTTTCTTTTTATCAGACAGCTTCCATTACGGAAATAATAGATTAAAATACATACGATTTAATAATTAAAAAAAAAAAAGAAATGAGTAGTGAAGATACCGAAATATACTGTCCGAATCATAGAACATAAAACGTATTACGTGGAATTACTGCCCTGACAAGCTTTATCGTTGTGAAATAGAGTTTAAATTACACTACAAAAAGGGTTTTTATAAGGTTTTGATAAAAATAGAAGACTTTTGATGGTTTAAAAAAATGCCCGTACATTGATGTCATGTCTGTTACCATAGATCAACTTTTTAATCAACGAAATTGGAATTTGAGAATAGCAACACCTGCTTACAATTAGAATGTGGTCAAAAAGGATATATTAGCAGACATCTTAGGTTTTTGGTATCTTACTGAAAAAGCAAGAGCCTATTTGTGATAAGTATTTTTATTGCATGTCATGTCTGTTACCATAATTAGTTGTATAAAATGTATTTATTTATTTGTTAATTCAATTAATTAATTTAGATAATTAATTTTTTAGTCTAAATTAATATCTCTTTTCATATTCTTGTGGAATTATTTAGACTGATGAATATTGTTCCTTTGAAATAAAGTAACAGACATGGCAAATTTGATAACAGACATGACAAACAAAAATTTACAAAAATATAAAAAAATATTTGTAAACTGAAAATACAACAGTAATGGACAAAAGGACTCTATACCTATGTAATATATCACTTTGCATTATTTTGTGCTAAACATAGGTGTACAAATTTCAAAGAAAATATCCGGTAATGGACATGACAATTTTCATCAAGTCTGTAGTGGAAAAATCTATTAAAAAAATTAATAAAAGAAAAAAAAATTCTAATGGCCGGCTTCAGCCGTGGCCACAACAGGCTGGAATTGTTGGCCTCTTTATTAGGGGGGCACCTAGTAGGTAGACCAACGTCGCCCCTACGAAGGGACGGACACAATTACAACCACGCCCATTTGGGAATTGAACCCCGACAGCCGGGAGTTGAACCCGAAACCGGAGTACGGTGCTTTACCCACCATACAACTCCGTCGGCTATAAAAGAAAAAATACATGAGCAATACTCACACAATGTTCATAAACAAGGTATGTTTTATATTGGGGGGGGAAAAAAACTACGAATTTTTTGAAATTGTGTTTTTGTTTCTAAAATTTCCAAATGACATCATCCAATTTTGAAAATGACCCTTAAATGAGGAACTTCTATTGTCGGATGATAAAATTAACAATGAATCTTTGAACGAGAGACGAAGATTAATGATGTATGTATGTTTGTAGATACATATTGTAGTGAATGCAGCCCACTCATAAAAAGCTTGTCGAAGGGGATATAAGCATAAGCCACAGTAAAAAATATGGAGTGCCGTGAGCAGTGGGGTTTTACGTCTCGCACCGTACTCTGGATGGCTGTAGCATATGGCCAACCAACTCCTCCTTCCTTTCGATTTGAATTTGATTTTGGGAATGCGGCCAGTTATCTGCACGAGGAATGTAGGTCAAGGGGGATGGGGGGGTGCCTTCCGTGGTGGGTCTTTCTTGGGTGTCCTAACACGCATTTACGCTAAGTTTTGGAGAAAACGACGAAAAACTCCGAGCGCTTGGTCGGCGGACGCGACCTGAGTTTTGAACCAGACACTTTCCGCCTCTCAGTTGAGTTTTGAATTGAATTTGTATGGTTAAGGCAAAGCTACACTTCTACGGTCTGCCTAGGATGTGGATTTGGTCAGAGGAATTTCTAAGGAGTTTTTTAACTCCTTAGAAATTCACGTTACATCTGGAGAAAACCGACCAAAACTCCAGACCATTAGATCGACAAGATACAACCTCTGGCGAGCAGCTCGCCTTTTTGACTTGGAGCTACTATTCCTCAGAGGATTTAGGCTCTATCCACAGTAGTATATTACTTTTTTTTTCAAAAATACATGTCAATATACAGTTATTTATAAAAAAAACTTGAAACAGAGCAATAAATTTTGAGTTGTAAGCAAACATAAGGCCGAAAATTTCATGCTAAAGAAAAACATTTGGATTAGAAAAACCAAGAAAAAAAAGAGGAGAGCATAGCAATAACTATATACTGTAAAGTGACAATTTAAAAATCCTCAAAAGAAGTCATAAAATTATAAGCCACGCGATAGCATCCCAACCCGGGACCTTCCCACATATATCACGTTGAGTGGCTTATCCACACGCCTACGGGTCGAGCCCCATCATCGTTTTTATATTTAGTACTAAATAAATAATGTTTTAGCATTTCCTCCATTTATACAAATATCCAAACTTTGAAACGACCGGCAATTCACATATCTCTAGAAACACTACGTATTTCCCATTTTATAACTGAGTAAGTGCACCATTCAAATTTTTACTTTCCTAAAAATTCATACTTGAGGGAAAGGGGGGGGGAGTCATCAATGGGATATTAAACTTCTTTTTCCCTTAATACCCGTGTAAACATCCCCCCCCGTTTATTTTTTAACGAGTTTTGGTGGCGTTTCTGTGTGTGTGTAGGGGGGGGGGGGTTAACAGTATATATTAGGATAAATAATTTGATCTGCACCATTATGATAGAGAAAAATAGGACACTCAATACTTTCGCAATAAATGAACATGATATATCAAACTTCCAGTCCAGATGAATGAGAAATCTTTCAAAACCGCCCAGTTATTAACCCTACCGTAAATTATCTCTAAAAATATTGTTTATCCCATAAACTGATAATTTCTTATGTTTGTTTAGTTAATAAAACAGTAACAGATTAGCATTCAAGTGAGTTTTAGAAAACGGATTTTGAAAAGGCAATATTTCCGGGGGCATTGAAGTTTACACAGGAAGCACAAAAATTGCCTTCAAAACAGGCCGAGGAGTTACCCGTTTTCAGGAAATTCCGTATGTTTAGCAATTTTTCCTGAGTGTTTCGTAACTCGTATAAGTTCATTGTTTGTAACAGTTCACAGTACAACTTGTAAAGTCACATTCTAAATTTTTTGCGAGTCTCAAGCGCAATTAATTTTTTTTTAAGAAAGCTATTCGAAATTTGCATGATCTTCAAGTTGAACAGCCCCAAGAGATAGCTGTATGGAGGATTTAGTGTATCTAGCGTAATTCAGGACGATTCCAAACCAAGTGGAAACGCACCTTTAGATTGATACATTCACTTTGGGCTGGTGTAACTGTATATTCATTTTGAATGTATATTTAAATACATGCAATGAAATTAAAGTTATTAAATCAATACACTATAAAATATAAACAATCAACGTTTCCCCTCTTCTGCCAGCCGGGTAGAGTACCCACGAAAATCCATCCGAGGAAGCACCCACGTCGTCCCAGTTTAAACCTTATACTATGTACTTGTAGAACGTTAGTCATTACTTTATGTAAGAAATGGTAATACAGTAGATGCCGCTTAATGTGATCACCGCGGGACCATGGGTTTTTGATAACCACATACGATTGATAAAAGTAAAGGATTGAATAAAAACTTAATGACAGAACTTAGGATTATTCAGAAATCTAATTACTTAGAATAAAATGGAAACATCCACGTTAAAATGGAATTTTCAGGCGGAAAACATTTATTAGAAGAATTCGGTATTTTACTTTTCCATGCATAAAATTCTTTCTTAAAAGTTCATGAATAACGAGCTCATATTTATGCTAGTTTTGGAAATTATCCGAACGATGGAGTACGCCTCGTCTCAGAATTATCGAATATTGTCAAGCTCTTTCCTCTAGCTTCTAATACACGTGTTGAACACCGATAGGCAAACCATACACAATTTTCCTTTGAAATCATGCTTGAAATCGGTTTCTCAACAAAACTCAATTTCCTAGTGTATTTTTGAGGAATTGATCTGAGAAAAAAATATAACATTAACCGAAAAGATCATCACATAAAGCGTTTGATTTTGAATGGAATGGAACATAGGCGGTCGGTGCATGCTGATTTCTGTAACAATAAGCGATTGATGACAATAATAACCGGGATCACAGTAAGCGTTTATTGTGTATGTATATACGTATTGAATGCCTTAAAACGGTCTTAGGGGTGCTTATAAGTATCTAAAGCAGCTCTGTATGCTTTTCAAAAAATCGTATATATATATATATATATATATACCTTATTTCACGACGCGAGAAATTTTCACTTACGCGACGGATTCTTGATTCCAATGGACATGCCAAATTTTATATTCTAAGATTCAATAATTTTGCTGTTGTTGTTCTCATGTTTATATATAGACGATTGCCCACTATCCATGGAAATGGCTGCCCCCGAGGAGGTTGGACTTCTGCCGATTGGTCCCTGATTTTGAACCAATTACAGATAAAGGATCAACCACCGCCATGAAATCGGCAGCCCCAGAGGTATCGTTTGAACATTTAAGACATTGGAGCCGAGATGGACTTTACGTGCACCAGCTCCTATTAGCGTGCATGGTCCCAAAGCAGCCCAGCCGAGAAAGGCGTTCAACCTCCCAAGCACTGCCAAGCCGGATGCTGCTTCTCTTCCCGTGTTCTTACGGGAACAGAGTTTAATGACTAGACCACCGCGGGACTTCAATAGTTTCGGCCTGGCGAAATACTGTCCCACGACAAAAGCATTACTTTCCGGTCTTTCTAACATTTGCCAATATATGCACTACTGGCCAAAAGTATTGCAAGTTTCAGAAATCTAAATATTTTCAAGATTAAGCCCCCTCTCCCCCGTCAAAAAGAAAAATCAATATAATTGATATTTTTTAATGTCAACATGTCAAATTAATTACTTCAAAGACAATATAGCATTAAGTTAAAGAACAAAATAATTATTTAATTTATTTAAAAATTAGCATAAAAATACATGGGTTATAATAGAAATCATAATCCATGTTGGCTCGTCGGAATAAGATTAAATAAAGAATTAATTTCAAGTTTTGCAAAAAGAGGATGATAAATAAATGTGATTGAACTAAAGATCATTTATTATGTTCCTGGGTAGCCTTGACTTAGATCACAACAGCCATTCTTTTAGATATGGAATCCGCAATGTTTTACAACACTTCTTTCGGTGTTGCGTGGTGCCAACCTAAATAATTGGTTCCTGAAGCTGTCATTTTGTTTTTTGTTGATTTTGAGATGTGTTCTTTCCAATTATACTACATGAATTCTCAAAAATATTTAACTATGGCAAATTTGCTGTCCATTTTTTCTGTGTTTATTCTTGAAAAGATGGTTAGATTTCTCAAACTTGCAATACTTTTGGACAGTAGTGTATAATCCAACAAATCTTAACTACAGTCAAACCTCGTTAGCACATCCACTTAACGATGACTTACTAAGCGGAGTGACTTCTTAAACGGAGTTTATATGAAATGCAAAACAAAATTCTAAATATTCATATAAGTGTACCTGTAATTAACTTACATTACAATTTATATAAATTGGTATAGAAATTTAAATTAATAAAAATGACACATTAAGGAAATCATAAGTAAAGAGGGTACGTAGTACTCAAGTTTAACCGTACAATGTGTCGTATTTAATCTGCCATCTTAACATAAGTCGAAACGATAGTCCTGTATTGCGTTTTTCTGAAATTTGTTGATAAGGCAATCATCTTTGTAAGGAAAAATGCTGAGAATCGGGCTTAACAAAAATTGAGTACTTTTAGCAGATAACCTCGACACAGGCCATATTCGTGAACGACAAACCAGTTACACTTGTGCAACGAGTTTCCATCTAAGGTGTTCGTAAACGAAAGAGTGCATTCAGTTTATAAACTATAGCTTTCATATATATAACTAAGTACATTTAGTTTCAAACTAAGTAAACTGAGCACGGAGCAGGTTCATCTAGTTCCCGAGAAAATACACTCGCTGTAAGTTGTTATGAAATGGCATCCGTTGCTATGAAAAATATTTTAAGTTTACTGAAGCTGAAAATATTATTTTTTCGAGGAGGAAATTCATGCACACACTAGAAACTGCAATGAATGTACATGTGCAGAATTTTTCGACGGTAATCATTTTCTTGTATTTTTCATTTTAGTAAATTCAAAAATGCATACTTTTAGTTTTGAAAATGAAATTGATTTAAACCGTTATTTGCGAAATTTGAACTTCTCTTGCTAAATACTTTCGAAAAAATGCCAGTTTAAGTTGAAATTTCTAAATTTTGAGCAGTGCACTACAATTATGACCATTCTTTATTTCAAAATCTTGTTGATTTTATATTGAGTATGTACTAAAAACTCTCCTTGACAAAAATAACATCAGATGCGAATTGTAAACAAACGCATCTGCTAGGCGACAAAACTAAATAAACTAGTTGTTCGTAGAGGCAACGCAATAGTATAATATGAAAAGCCGTATTTAAAAGTTCGGGACTTCTGAAAGATTATGTAATATGCGAAGTGACGTTTTGTACAGGTGACTTACTAATGAGGTTTGCCTGTGCACTATTTCGTTATCTTGAGTATGTTATTTAAAGAGTTAAAAAGCTAAGTGTTCATATTGATCCTTAAAGAAAAATCGCTTCAATTTTTTTTTTTTTCAGCTTGCCTCGACGAGTCTTTAATTAAAATTACCACGTCTTTGTTAAAATAACAAAGAATGCATATTCTAGAGTAAAAAAAGGTTCAATGTTCACTCATTAAATAAAATTATCGAGAAAAACTGAAGAACACTTGAGGAAAATCGCAAATTAAAAATAGTTTTTTATTTAATGTAAATCCTTTTAATTAGTTTTTAGAGCTAATTAATAACAGTGATTTATTTCAATGCGTTTAAAAAATCCATTAATTCGAGTATAAGCACACATAATTTACAAAGAGTATTTTACTAATCAGTAAAAAAAAATATAGAAAGAAAATATTGTATATTTTTCACGATAATGCAAAATAAAAGAATGTTAATCAAAGTGCGTAAACACGATTAATGAAAGAGTTGTAACATGGCGTGAAATTCTCTTAGAGTTGTTAGCTGCCAGTCGGTTGTTAATTATTTAATCTCACCCAGATGTTAGTTATCGACTGTCTTAAAGACTGGTTCAAACATTAAGAAAAGGATAATTTTTAAAACTCATGTAAAATTTCGTCTATTTGTTTCATAAGATGTATTTTTCTCAACTAAGAACTCTAAAAATTAGCTTATTTTTTATTTGAATATTGAATTTCGCAACTTAATTGGGAGTGATGGACAGGATCGTACTCAGAAAAAAAAAAAAAAAAAAAAAAAACTCGGATGGTGTTCAAATAGTGGAAAAGGAAGAATGTTTCACAAAAAATATTTTACGTTGTTAACAAAAATTAAAATTTTGGGTAGGAGGAGGAAGACCGGACCCCCTCCTTAAGTATGTTTTTGGTAATGGATTCTGTTACTATGGTAACAATTATGATAAACATGAAATTAATTTTTTATTTTAAATTTTAGTCGTAAATGAATTTGACTTTATTTTGATGTCACGAATTTCAAATTGCAACAAAAACTTAGAATAATGCGCTTTATTAAAATTACTTCTCAAGGGTTTACATTTACGACAGCCGTGATAGTCAAATAGTTCACGAAACAATGAATGTTTCAGGTAGATGTTTCTATGTCTAAGACATGAACAATATTTTAAGACTATTTTGTACGTAAAGTTTTACCAAGGTGTTCTGTAGAATGACTGAGTTACACATCGTTAACACTTTAGGAATTGGAAGACAAAAAGAAGCAGTTGTACCCACCATGTGACGTTATTTTAGTACTTGAACCTGAAAGACACAAGTTTATCCTGCAGAAGCACTTTGAAAGTGGATAGATTTGTTTCCAAACCACTGTTTGCGTCCTTTTTTATCCTAAATCACGCTGACATATTACTTTTTGAGTTATCTTTTTGCAGTTTCACTCTATACCATTTCAAGTAAGTATTTGTAATGCAAAGCTTGTCTCGAATGATAGAATTCCACATATTTTGAAATTTCATAAAGATGGAACTAATTTCATTTACATGAATAAGAAAAGCATTTGATTCCTTCCGTACGAAGAACGGGTACGCAGTTAGTATTTATAAACCTTTGTAAAAAAGAAAAAAGTATATACTTTGTAATATAATAATTTCTAAAAACAATATAATACATGAAATTATAAAACTGTATGATAACACACATAAAAATGTACTTATCGTCAGAACACTTGTTTCAGAAAAAAAGAAAAAAAAACATTCAAAATTTGCCAACTGCAAAAAGGTTACAGACACCACAAGAACAATAACTAACACGTGTAACCCAGACAGCACATAAGCTTAAATCAAGTTTGACATTTCTTTGAATTTGACGCATTAATGCAAGCTTGACAGTTCAACTCATTCTAAGCTGGCAGCAAGCTTGCAGGAGTCAAGTTGAATTGTCAAGTTTAAATACAGCTTGATTTAAGCTTGAAAATTGATACTCGCGTGATTTTTCCTTTTTAAAGGAGCGTTGATGGCGCCATCTGTGAAAGAGAATGGACATTAATTGTCTAGCGTCCTAATATTTGCTGAAAGTTCGTAAAAGATGTGTTTTATTATATATTACCAGTGCCATATTACCGGCAGGGCAAACGGGGCAACTGCCCAGGGCCTACAGATTTTAGGGCCCAAAAATCTTACATCTTACACTTTTGTAATTTTAAAATAAAATTACAAAGGATTAAAAAAATCAGAAGTTAAATAATTTTTTTAATTATAATGTGTGAACAATGAAAATAATTCAAATTTACATTTGTATAAATTAATTTTAACTTATTTTTAATTCTTCGAAATGCTCTATATCAATATAGCATACCAATATGTAGGAAAATAACCACATTTGTAAAGAGAATTTTTAGCGTTAAAAAATAGCAAAATTTTTCAATTAATTGTTATTTTAAGAAATATTTACAAAAATGACTAAAGTGTTTGTATTCCATACATGTTAGCAACTGTGATATAGCATTTCGAAGTAACGTTTAACTATCTGTTTCTTTCATTTCAGATTACTTAACACAAAATTTGTGTTAAGTAAACCCATTCTATATTTCCAAATATGGAAATTCTTCAAAATAAAATACAATTATACTACGAAATTGATTTCAAAATCAGTCGTTTGTCTCGATTTTGGCCAGCAGTATTGCTTCATGAGTGTTGCGGTACTGAAAGTTTTAAAACGTGTTTTTTTTATTTTAATTTTAATTTTAATTTAATTTATTTTGATGCATTATTTTAATTCTGATGCATCCCATGGAAAAATAAAAGAAACAAATAACACATCGCCCACTTACCAATTTGGCGAGAAAACAGCGTGGTAAGTCACTTCAAACTTTAGTCATAGCTGCACAAGGCTACGGTGGCGGAATGGATAGCGTGCTCGACTGCGAAGCCAAAGGGCCCGGGTTCTATCCCAGCGACGAACACTTGATGGAAACAGAGTAAATGAAATTGAAATTTCAGCGTAGAGGGAGAAAATGAGCGGAAAATAAGTTATATGGGTCGCGTTAGCCAACGGGCGTCCCGTGTATTTAAAAAAAATTATTTTGGAAAATTTTTTAAGCTTGAAATTAAGCTTGAAATGTCAAGCTTGATTCAAGCTTGAAATGTCAAGCTTAATGCAAGCTGGGCAAGTGTAAACTAGAACACTTGATTCAAGCTTGCATCAAGCTTGCACGATTGGAATTTTCAAGCTTAATTCAAGCTTATTGACTTGATAAATCAAGCTTGCTGCAAGTTTGATGCAAGTTTGCTGTGCTGTTTGGGAATGACGAAAAGTACATTTTTATGGGTGTTACTTTACAAAGTTTTAATTTTTTTGCCTTTTAAACAGCAGTTTTCTGTTGGGTGTTTCCTGTTATGTATAAAATGATTTAATTTAGTACACGACTATTTTTATCGCAATAGACTAATTGGATACTTAGAATGAAGTAAAAACATGAGAAATCACATAGCCACGGGTGCCCAATGGGAGAGGGGGGGGAGGCAAGGTAGGACACTCGAATCCCCTCCTATAGTTTTAGCCTATTGTCTTTGTAAATAAAATTGAATCACAAAACAAAATCGAAATCGAAATTGCTACAAATTCGAAATTTTGCCCCTTCCAAAAATTCATTTGAAGTTTGTCCCTCTTTAGAAAAATTTCAATGGGTACTCATGTCTTCAGTATTTCTAGAATAAAACAACAACCAAAAAAAAGCATATACGTATTATAAAGCTTTTGTGTATTTACTGCACCATAATATAGCCGATATTGCATGAATTTTTAATTCAAAAAGCAGGTTAAAAAAAAGGGACTGAATTGCTATCGAACAGAGGTATGAATACTGAATGAAAACTGGGTTTATGCTTCCTCAAAATCGATCGCATTGTCCCCGGAAAACCCGTTTGCTAATTTTATTTTAACACGCTGTAAAAGTCTGACACAACGTAAAGTCGGCGGAAAATTTCATTCCGTCCTGGAAAATTTTAATCCGCATTAAAAATTCTCACTTCGTCTCCTTATTCGCTTGTGATATGCGGCCTCGCAATTCGCAGTTTTGAGAGTTTACGAGAACAACCAATCCCATTTTGTGCAGCTCGTTAAATATTTAAGGCGAGAATGCAAAGAATTTTTGCGCGCGGATGACTCGTAATAAATTTTGTTTCAGGAATGTAAAATGGAGCATATTTCAGTTCGTTTCCGAATAAAGTTTTTTGGAACAGCACACTAACTTAATATTTTCAATTAGGAAAACGTCCAAAAAAATGTCTAAATGTTTATTGCTAACTATGAATACGAAATAGTAGTAATAATGGTAAGCTGTAGATCTCTGGATTAATTGGGACCAGTCTCTATAGCGGTAGTTGAACAATGAACAAAAACAACAACACAAATTATTTCATTAAAAAATATTTATAGATATTAATGTGTACAAAATTTACAAAATTATTATTAACAAATCGTTTGAAATTTTACTGACACTTTCCAACCAAGGTGAAAAGTGTTTATGGGTTATGCTTGTCTTGTCTTTCTGATCGTCTGTCCATTCATGCTCTAATGAGCATAGGTTACAACAGTCTTTTAGAGAGTATTTCAGATTCTGCGGCGTCTTCTGAGCTAAAAGTAGAATTTATTGCGTCAATTTGTAATTCGTAACGTGTTTCTCATCCCCCCCCTTTCGGCTATTATTTTTGCATACTTTATTTCAATTATTTTTGATGCCATACACCTGCTTTCAAAATTATCCAATCGCTGTTTGTTTACTTTAACTTCCTTGGTCTGAATTTATTGTAACTCTGTAAATAGCGCTGCTTATCTCGGCCAAGTGTTTGTTCCCGCCAGAGTCAAATTCCGTTGGAATGTGATTTTTCTCCCTCACTTAACCTCTATTCGATTGGAAATTAAGACGATCATATACATCACTAGACCGTGAAGCGATGTGTAATTGTTTATTTAGTTGCACATCAATAAACAGTTTAAAAATAAGTAAACGTCTTCGTCTTTTGTTGTAACTAAACGTTGCAACAGGTTTTGGGTTGTAACATTTGGGAAGGTTTAACGTAGACTGTTCACAGCATCTGTCATAAAAATGAATCTCGTGCAATCGAGATGCAGAGTATTGAAGAATCAATCATCACATATTCTAGACACACCGATTTTGGTAGGGAGCCAGAATGTGAATCTTCAGCTAGTCATAGAAACGCAAGTAGTGGGTTGGTAGCGTAAATCAACTTTCGAAAAAAAAAAAATCTTTCAAGGAAAGAGCATAGACAATCATTAAAAAGCCCGTGTACGGCTCATTCATGTTAACAGCACAGCGGTACCCTTTAAAAATCTCAGACAGTAAAGTAAGCACAAAAATCACAGCATCATTGATGAAAAAGCCGCATTCATGAAATCTCCGTTCTCCATGGAAACGCTAGTTTTAATTCAAGGAGAAATAATATTGCTGCCCCCGGAGAGTTGACTGTCTAGCCGCCAGGTAGAAATGCAGGGGCTGGAGAGAAAGCTGGAGGAGATTATTTTTGCCCAGCCACCAGCAGAAAAATAGCAGAGTGCTATCGGGCAGGCTTTTTCAGCCATGTCTGCCAGATGTGTAACTGCACACAGGCGGTCTATAAAAGAAGGCGGCCAAAATGTACTTACTGTTATCATTTTTGTTGTAATGTTCGTACTACATTACTGAAACATTGCTTCAGTTATTCTTTATATTAATGCATGATTTTATTTCATTAAATGTTGATATACATGATCTCATAGCTGAATTTGCGCACAGTAAAACTCGCCAAACATACTTGATATAAAATAACATAAATAATTTTTCTTCGTGTATATATTTTCTTTGTGTTCTATAAGAGAAATTTTATTTTCATATATGACTTTTTTGGAAAAATGTTGTCTAATAAATGCAAACAGGCGGCCGATTATCTAGAATCTGTGCCCGTGTTATGCTGTAGGTTTATTTTCCCATGGACACGATACCAACCAAACAATTCAACCAAGAATTTCGCCCACACACCATTTCATTTACACACCGTTACTTTTTAGTTCCATGTAGATACTAAGAGCGAGGAAAAACATAGTCTTAGGATTTGTCAGCGTTGTTTATAGGAAAACGATCACTGATTTAGCGTCTTTTGTTTAATTCTACTTGGCTTATGCAGAATGGCAGATACTAAACAATAACTGCTGATGAAGATCGAAGTGTATTAGCCAAAGCATACTGTGTGAAGAGAGGTCCTTTTATGTTTCCTCAATGAAATCGTTTTCTAAATCTAAATTCCATTTGGCACACTCTTATTTCGCTTGAGGATTGCCTTAGTCAGTCATCTAAAAATCGGAAAAAATACTCTGATTAGCAAAATTTCGAGCTACTCCTGACTTTTTGAAGGAAACTTAGAGGAAAAAGTCGGGGATCTTCGCTGTCTTGGTAACAAGCGAAAAACTCGTCCTAAAAATCGGCCGAATAAGTTGGATTCTATATACGTTAATGTGATTCCATGAACATTCAATAGGACCGGCACGACTGTAGGCAGACAACGAAAATAGCAACGCACTAGTAAAAAAAAAAATATTCTTTCCCTAAATGCTAGGAACAACGACGTCTAGCTATTCATAGCATTACTGAGACCCTTTTTACATAAAAACCGTCACAAAATCAGTTTAAGAGGACTATCCTATCACGACGAGTTTCGCCCAAAAGAATTTCACCGTCATGACCTCACCTAGGTAAAAATTTGTGTGAAATGGATGTAAAATTTCCCGTGAGCAAATTCATCCTGATTCCTGGATAAAGCGTCATCTATCAGGAAACAGATCGTTAAACTCTCCCCGGATATGGAGGTAATTGTCCTCAGGATACATGTTCAGTTTCAGTCTCCAAGCAATGGACCATCGACATTTAGAGGTTATGGTTTTAGTATTGACCAATTCCAATATGCTACTGCTTTCCAAACTTGTTGATATTTTTTAAATGAATTCATTTGCAAAAGTGCTTTTACTGTCTTGAGTTGGTAGTGCCACTTACAAGTAGGTTAAGGCCTTTCAACCATTCCATTTAGAGTTCTGGACCGTTTTCAGAATAGAGGCGCTTCTTTTATATAATTCCAGACAATCAGGTAAAATGATGCTCCCATTGCTTAAAATTTAAGTTCAACATAGCACTGAGTACATTAAAAGTTAACTAAAACTACGGTTTCTATACATTGAAGTAGGTTGTCAAAGACAATGTCAGACAGTTACATAATCGAGTGAATCTTAACTTTTGCTACAGTATTTAGATTATCAAAGTAGAAGGACAATTGGATAGGCTGCTTAACGCTGAAAGAGTATTGTCGTTTCTATCACCTGATTTAACAACCAACAGCATGGCGGTTGAACGAATCATCATGTTGCTGATAGTTAAATCGGGTGATGGAAACGACAGCACATTTTTAGCGTTAAGCAGCCTATCCTGTTCTACATTGATGAGGTACTTACATATTATACGGTACTCCGATTTAATCAGTATGTTTTTGTTCCAGAACTGCCAGCTATGTCAAAAAAAAAAAAAAATTCTAGCTTTGTGAGAGCAATTGGCGATTTGACCGACCGACCACTCTGTTGCTAGTAGTTCGAATCAAGCAATGGCAATGGCAGCAGCGTTTTGCAGTCTATACAGTTGTTGTTCTTCATCAAAGATTTACTGTTCTCCCAGCTTAAGCATTCCCATAAGCGCAAACACGCGTGTGCTAACTGAACGAGTCCAATGTTAAAGTAGAGAGAGATACACAGCAGAGACGCAATGTTTACAAAAGTTATGTCCAGTTTCACAATAAAGGAAAGCGATAGCCATAAAGGAGCAGTTTTGTTCTCACTAGAAGGAAATTAATAATGATAGTTCAATAGTTAAAATTTGCTTTCCTTCACTTCATTAAACAATTAATCTCCTGTCTACCTATAGCCTTTTCTGCGCTTCAATTCACCCTTCGTAGCCGGGCGGGCTTAACGTGATGGAACAGTAGATTGAGTCGTACTGTTTGACTACCAATTAGATAATAACGTAAACATCCAGTTTAGAGGCAGAAACGGGCCCGTTCATAAGCTCTTAAGGGCTCCAGTCAGACGTTCGCTTGCTGAATTACTCCGAAACGTTTAATTCTTCGATGTTCCAGCGATTTTCCTCTTTAGGAATACTCTTTTTATAAATACAAACACAAAATTGAGAAAGATATTATCAAATCAATTTAATTAAGAATATGCAGGCGTCGCTCTTGCTTTTTTTAAAGTTTCGCCAATCCATTCGCCAAATTAGATTTTGCCGGACGTCATTAAGAAATACAATTGCCAATATTTTCGCCAAATCGTATTTTCTTTCGCCAAACTAATTTTATTATCGCAATTTGCGACGTTGGCGATCGACAGCGCGACCCCTGATGTGAATTCAATAAACAAGACGAAAGACGTGCATTCACTTCGCTCACGTTCTCCCCTACTCGGCCGTTTCATTTGGATACACCTTTACTGGCAGCTTGCCAATTTTCCACGCTAAAAGCAGTCGGACGGCTCATGTTCATGTGGGATTCCACTGCTCTAATTTATGGTATTTTTCTCTTCTTTTCCACCAGGTCCAAGAGGAGCCAGTCGCCAAGTTCTAAGTCCCGACACTCACACCGGGCGGACGAGGAGTCTCTGAAGTCCTCCTCCCACCACTCCTCCTCGGGCCACCACCGGAAGAACAACAAGCGGAAGAGGAGGAAGAAGAGGGAGGGTGACCTGGAGGAAGGGGGATTCGTGATCGACGTGGAGGAAGGGGAGCGGAGCAAGGCGACGTGCGTGGTGGTGACCATCAGCACGACAATCATCGTCATCGCCGTGCTGCTCGTAGTTGTGACGCTCTATTTCACGCCGCACATCGACGAGGAGGACAGCGGTAAGTCGTCGGGTTCTGGACGCGTCCCCTTCTCAAGTGTACTGTCCCCCAGCTTAACCCTTTGAGGCGCAACCCTTTCCCAATGCTGAAAAAAGGGCAGCCGTTGCCATCGCTCGACTTAACTACCAGCAAGATGGCGGACGATCGAAACGTTCATCACGTTCCACAGATCTAGAGACCCCTTTTTTGATGTGATTTGTGACAATTTGTGATGATGAAAAATGATCGTGACATTTTTTTACGGGAAATGACGTGCTAAAATGTAAAGGATTCTCGTGGAGCTATGTCACCCGCGACTATTTTTATAGAAATTAAATCTATTCTTCGAGACTGGCAACTGTCGAAACGTCAGAGTTGGGTGTTCCGAGAGCGGGAACACTACTCGTTAAAGGGTTAAACGCACCTAGTGGCGTAGCGAGCAAAACTGGCAAAACTGGGGCACAATAACTCTTTGACGTCCCTCCCTCCTATTTTTTGTCAAATTTTCTTTGTCTTAGGGATGATTTGGCGCCTCTCTGCCAGTGATGCCCTGGGCATGAGAGACCCACTCGCATCTCCCTCACTACGGCACTGAACGCACTCATGGGCGCAAACACGCATGCTCTTAAGAGTCTAGTGGCAAAATAGAAGTGAGGATACAAAACAGAAGGAATATTTACAATTTGCGGATAGTTTCGGAATTAAAAAAAAACTATAGCCACAATCAATTTTGTTTTCAATAAAAGGAAATTAATAATGATGTTTTAATACCTAAAAATTGTTTTTCTCCACTTTTGATCGTAACCCATTACAATCAACTCAGTTCATCTTCCTACCCATACCAATTCTTCATTCGTTCTGCGGTCGATTTCATCCTTCGTAGCTGCATGTGATTAACGTTGGGGAATAGTAGTACAAGAAAGAGATTGGCAATTCATTCGACCGCCATGTTGCTGATAGTTAAAGGGAGTGATGGCTACGGCAGCACTTTTGCAATCTATCCAACTCTTAAAAACTCCGGTTTGTAAAAAATTCAACACCATAAAGGATTCCTCAGAATCAAATGAAATTTAAATCACAAACGACCTGCATTAGTATAAATGAATGATTAAATTTTCAAAGCAAAAAAGAATATTAAGTGCCACAAATCAGTATTTGGCGTGGCAACCATGCACTGCAATAAATGATGCTATACGACGTGCCATAGAGTCAAACAGATTTTGAATGTGTGCTTGGGGAAGAGCATTCCATATTTCTTGTAGGCGTACCCAAAGTTCATCTGTTGAAGCTGTAGGACGAGGATCACGAGCGAGAAGCCGACGAATGAAATCCCACACATGTCCAATAGCTGACATGTCAGCGAATAAGCAGGCCACGAAAGCAGCTGCATGCTTTCTGCTGTAAAGAAGTCTTGCCTATTCCTTGCCACATGTGGAAGGGCATTATTCTGTTGTAAGATAGCTCCAGGAATGCCTTGAAGGAAAGAACGTCTCTGAAGTACCTGTTGGTGTTCAGATTACCCACAATACGTAGCAGTTGAGGTCGTCCATGATGTGCAATCGCACCCCAGACCATTATTCCACTAGGACAATGCACTCCGGAAGATAGCGTTCACCAGCATAGCGTCTAACATGAATGCGGCTGTCATGGTGCCACAAATTAAAGCCGAATTCGTCAGAAAACACCACTTATTGCCATTCTCTATGTTCATGAGCCCATTGCAGCCGGAAGCGTCGATCTGTTCGCTTGAGGAGGATCCAGAGTAAAATAGTTCCTACACGCAGTCTACGGCGCAGCAGACGTCGACGAATTGATAAAGCTGACAGTGATACACCTGTAGCACTGGACCAAAAGCGCTGCTAACTGTCTAGGTGAAGCTGTTTGCTCCAGCAGCCTCATGCGGGCCAAGCGTTTATTGTCGCGCATTGACGTCATTTTTCGGTGTCCACTACCTACTTTTCGAGTTGTCCGGTTCTCGTCGGTCCATTGCTTCCAAACTTGCATCTCTGAGCTTCTGTTACGCTGCACACGAGATACTATTGTGCGACAGGAAAATCCTCCTTCACGAAGGCCGATGATTCTTCCCCGTTCAAACTCTGTAAATTGTTCAAATTCCGTCCTCTGTCGTTGGTGAGATACGTTTCGCTTCACGTTTACCGCAAACAGATAACACAGAGTATTTTAACCCTTTGAGGCGCAACCCTTTCCCAACGATCGAAACGTCACAGATCTAGAGACCCTTTTTTTGACGAAAGGGTCAAAAAAGGGTCTCTAGATCTGTGGCACACGATGAACGTTTCGATCAACCGCCATCTTGCTGGTATTTAAGTAGAGCGATGGCAACGGCTGCCCTTCTTTCAGCATTGGGCAATCTATCCAGCTGTTCTCGCACTCTTCCATTTTTCAGCAGATGTCAGTGCTGTTAAAAATAATCGTGACCATTCTTTTACGGGAAATGACGTGCTAAAGTGTAAAAGATTGTCGTGGAGCTCTGTCACCCGCAACTATTTTTATAGAAATCAAATCTATTCTTCGTGACTGGCGACAGTCAAAACGTCAGAGTTGGGTGTTCCCAGAGCGGAACACTGCGCGTTAAAGGGTTAAACATGCCGCTACAGCCCTTAACTTATACGGTTTTAGCAGCAGTATAGAGGTGTTGCTGCTCAGCCTACGCATGCATGGTGGCTTTGAAAGTTTAATCTACAAAGTATAAATTGCATTTCCTGAAAATTGCAGCTCAGTTGCGTTATTCTTTAATGCTGTTGCATTTTTTACAAACAGGAGTATACATGGATTATCTAAATACTGTATCCGTAACAAAATATTTGTGTCCTCTTCGGTTTTTTATTTCCGACGCATCACCTTCTCAAAGTCCCATATATTTTTTCCACTCTTTGAAGAGCAACCATCTCCACATCGATACACAATAATTGAACAAACTGCCCAACACTAAAAAAGTGCACCCGTTGCCAACTCTCGATTTAATTACCTGCAAGATGACAGTCGATCGAATCTCTAATCGTGTGCTACAGACATCGTTGTGATGCTGGTAGTTAAATCGAGCGATGGCAACGTTATAACTGATGCACTTTTTCAGCGTTGGAATAGTTTGGAGAATCACAAGTCCAATAATTGCCAAAAAAACACGGTCCTTCCGTGATTGATATCCCTGATACTTCAGACCTGCACGCCCTTGGAAAAGACAAGAGGAACAAGCAGTCTGTTTTGATTGGTTGATCGCTTAAGATACTCTCACTTCCTTTTGGGCGCAATAATGGTGGTAGAGTCAATTGTGGGTTGATGGAGAGTATTCACTTAAGATACTCTCACTTCCTATGGACGCAACAATGGTAGCAGCGCCATTTAAAGGTCAAGGCTATTTATCAGGAGAATTTGAGTATCCGTGAGTAAGAACAATCCGCCATAGACACATTTCGATAACATCATGATAAGTGGGGGCTCTGGTCCTAGAGAGAGTTCCTTATTCTGTAGACATCCTTAAATTTGGGGCAACCTTTGGTAAGTTGCGGCCCAAATTTAAGGATGTTAGCGGAGTCACGGGCTAAAATTTAGAATGTTAACGGAGGCGCGTGCTGTATAATTGGGATTTATATGGGTTTTGAATTGTTTATATGACGTTTTGATATGCTCCGTAGGGCAGATCTAAACGGCTGTGGCCTTTGAGGGCCACACCCGACCAGCGGACCGGAGGTTGCCCATATGTGCTCTAGACCAAAAATTGATTCTTCAATACACGGTTGATGCCGCTCAGTTCAAAGTATTATCTGAAAATTATTCATAGCCGGTTGTAATAAGTAACATGCCGGTCCGAATCGGTTTTGGCAGGGCTGATTTGGTTTGAAGTCGTGAGAAAAATGATAAACAAACATGCACGTGATAATCTCCAGCCCAATCATATAGAGTTTTATCTACTTCTTTAATAACACTGACAAAATGAATGACTGATCCTAGAATAGTAATTGCCCAAGCCTCATTCGATCCGCAGCGAGGAATACTGAAAAAATATTACCCTATATATATATATAGCATAATCATTGGGGGAAGGTTGATCTATCCACGATATGCTTTGGTTTAAATCGCTCTGTTGAATATAGGCGAGATTTGATCGACGCAGGTCAGAGCATTATGTGCAGATTATCTGTAGCATGTAAGGGCCTTATTACACTGGTATAATTTCCAGCAATTTGGTTACCGCAAAATCTTTTCTGGAAATTTCCGTCGGTTACTCAGGGACTCCAAGTTTTTCGTTCAGAGGCGAAAATGTTTCTGGTTACTAAATTGATAGCCAGTTGTAATGTTTCCTATTTCTATGTCACAAATAGTTCAGCGAATCTCTGGCGTTTGTGAGCACCCACAGAAATTGAAATCACAGCTCCGAGTTTGTTTACTATGGGAACCCTGCATGCTCATCCGGGCGCATCGACTTGCCGAACAAATTGTCGCATTACGGAAACCAGATTGCAGGAAATGATGGGCGTGTAATAAGGCCTTAAGTTACATGGCAGACAGAGCCGATTTAGGCGCCACTTACCAGCTGTGCGACATTGTAGACGAGATGGTAAACCATTCTTTCAGATGGTGCTCCCCTGACTTATCACAGTGATTATTATTATTCTCTGTTTCCCCACCCTTTGATTAAAGTAGACACTTCTTAAATTGTCCAAAATTTGCTTAACTCGAAGTAGTAAGTACAAGAACTATTCTTGGCACTCTAAGCAATCTACAACCTCCGGATAATCTGTGGTTGTAAAAGATTGATTGATCGGCGAATAGGTCAAACCGCTCTTGTGAAAATCGCTGTAAGGTCGAGATCGTACGATAATGTGAGATTAGAAATGCCACCTCAGCAAACACACAACTACCCGCAAAATGACGGCCGGGTACCCGTCGTGCTGGCGAAGTGCCGTATACCGGGAGCAAGATAGATTGCCATCGTCTGGAAGTCACTGGAGTACCAGTGCCTGAAAAGTGCATATGCACCGGTACATAACTAGTAACGGCGAACTGCCATGTGTCTGTGACATGCACAAAAAAGTTAACGGCGTGGTACTGCTTAAAATGTACCGGACCAGCACTATTTGGCAGTAATGGGCCTGTATATATTTCGTAGTGTTGACATAAAATTTCGTTATTTTAATTAAATAATATTGTTTCACATTCATACGGTGTAGAAGTGTTAGCGGATATAAGTTCCGGGCACCCAAAGGCAGGGTCACTGCTAAGATTTTTTTTTTTTTGAGGGGGGGGGGCAGTGGCTGATCCAGACATTTTTTTGGGAGGGGCTAAATTTTTTTTAAAAAAGCTTATTTCACCCAATTAAAATGTACTATAATTCAAAATTTTAGTCTAAATCAATATGCATGCTTTTGGGAGGGGCTAAGTAATAAAATATGATCATTTTAGCATTTTAAAGTGTATAATAAAGCAGAATGTTACCCTTCAGCAATCTTTTGGGGGGGTGAAGCCCCCTAGCCCCTCCCCTGGATCCGCTACTGAGGGGGGATGTAAGGGGAGAAGTTCATATTGTGCCTTCAAATATTTTAGTACTAAAAACTAAAATAATACAAACGAGTTCAGTATGCTATAAAAATATTTACTACACCGACAGTGTAACCTCCACTCTGTATATGACAATATATAACCTCCACTATGTACAGAATTATGAATTTTAATTTTGACATTTTTATAATTTATATTAATATTTTACGATTTTTCTGAACTTTTCCTGAAAAATATATTTGGAGACGTTTTCTACGTTAAGCCCCTTTCAAAATCTACCGAATTAGGGTGCAGAAATATGTTAGAGAGTATTACACGAAGAATATTCAGGGTTTTGCATGAGAGCTCAGCTCCTGTAGTCTTTTTTTCATCAGAGAATTTTATATTAAATTAATAATTTTAACAGCCTACATAATTGCTTCTATTGACATTTTTTTATTCAATTAAATATAGCAGTAGTAAAACAAAAGATAAATATAAATTAGGTAATTAATGCTCAAATTTACAATAAAACAAATTAGAGCTCCTGCAGCTATTTTGTTAGAAATTCAGCAATGAACCAATATTTACATATTATATTATTTCATTTTGTTTCGATTACTCCTGAATCAAATGTTCTATTTCGCACCCTTTAACGGCCTCCTTACGGAAAGCAAGAGGTCAAAAATATCTACCCAGGGTCAACTAATATCTCACGGTTGCACGATAAGGCACCAAGAATTCGAACTGTTATCGTGGATTTGGCTATATTAATTCAGATTATTTATACGAAGTACAAATGAATTTTTTATGCATTTGAAGATTGTCGAGTTTTACTGTCGATTGAGTATAACCCATTCTTTTTTCTCTCGATGTTTCATTTCGTTTTGCAAATCTTGAAACGTTGAGCGGGAAGCCAGTTATGAAATACGCTTTTTAGGATAAAGTTTTGGTTGTTGTTGCAGATTTTCGAGAACGTTATTGCTATAGACTAGTGAGATATCTCTGTTAGGAGCAATAATAATTATATTAAGATTTGCTTCTGCAGTGATATCTTGCTGGTTATGGATACAGAAAGAAGATTTTACTGTTGGATTTAAGTTTTTAAACAGTCAGGAAAATATTACAGGTAAATTTTTACTTTTACTCTTTTGTACAATGGACTTTTGCAACTAATTTAAAGATTAGGCGACTTTTTGAACCAAAAAAACGGCATTTACATACTATTTTCATGTTTTACCTTACTCCAGCGACTCATTTGAAAATCTGGTGTTGGTTTTTGTCAACTCCCTTTTTTTTAAAGCTGCTACTGAGCTTTCGGAAAACATTATAATCTTTTTTTTTTAATCGTTATATAAAAATAAATGTATTATATGTTCTGTTATATATATATGAAGTTTTTTAAATTTATCATTTTATTCAATCCTTCTTAAATGAAGTTAAATTAAGCATGTTTATTTCTTAACTACAAAATCATTCAAAAATGTTACTACTTTGGGAACTAATATTGAGAAAATGGCTACTAAACCGGTGACTTTTTTTAAGTAGGTGATGTTACTAGATACTTATTTGAGTGTTATAAAAGTACTTTCCTCCATATTATTTGAATCATGCAGTATACAACAGATATAGATACAGAAAATTTCTTTTCAGAATAGCTAAGATTAAAAAAATAATTTGATCTAAACAAAATGTACAAGAAAGCAAAATGTTACCCTAAAGTTATGTGTGTAATCATAGTACAATTTTATTTATTATTACTTCCTGTAAGATTTTGATTAGTACATACACACACACACACACACACACATATATATCAACCATAAAGTACACTGCTGGCCACCCAAATTGCAACACCAAGAAAAACAAGAGATATCACAACAAAATTTATTGTGTAGATAACATGTTGACCAAGTAACAAATGATTAAATTTACAGCATTCTATGAAGCGTGGTTCCTGCCAAAATCAGTACCCAGAGTAGCCGCCGTTGTTGGAGATCACAGCTGCCACACGCCTCGGCATTGATTCAAAGAGACTTTGAATGTGTTCTTGGGGTACAGCAGACCAAGCAGCTTCCACACGTTGCCAAAGTTGATCTGGTGTGACAGCTGGGGATGAACTCTGGGTCAGTCGTTGAGCAACCATGGACCACATGTTTTCTATCGGCGAAAGATCCGGAGAGCGCGCCGGCCAGGGAAGCAATTCAATCTGGTGATTGACGAAGAACCCTTGGACAATGCGTGCCACGTGTGGCCGTGCATTATCCTGCTGAAATATGGCTGTTGGCAAGCCCTGAAGGTAAGAAAGGACAACTGGCTCCAACACCTCGGAGATGTAGCGCTGGCTGGTTAAAGTACCGGCAATGCGTACTAGAGGAGTGCGAGAGAGATATCCGATACCGCCCCATACCATAATACCCGGTGCAGGACCAGTGTGACGGTGCATAATGCAGCTGTTCAGCATCCTCTCTCCACGGTGTCTCCAGACTCGAATCCGACCGTCGTGGTGTTGCATACAGAAGCGTGACTCGTCAGTAAAGAGAATTTCATTCCATTCTGTCGTCCACATCCTTCTTTCATCGCACCATTGGCGGCGGAGACGTCTGTGGTTCCGCGTCAGAGGTAGACAAAGCAACGGACGTCTTGCGGACAGACCATTCTGCTGTAAACGACGTCGAATGGTACGCGCAGACACTGGATGATGCGTTACAGACTGAATCTGCTGTGATATGGTTCGTGATGTGACTGAGCGGTCCGTCACTGCCATGCGTACAATCTGCCTGTCATCACGTGACGTGGTGCACTGAGGTCGATGCGGTCGATCACGTCTGTCCGTCGTACCCTCCTGCACCCAACGATCACATATCCGCATCACAGTTGTTTGGTTTCGTCCAATACGACGACCGATTTCCCTGAAAGATAACCCACAATCTCGGTATGCCACTATCCTTCCTCTGTCAAACTCGGATACTTGATCAAAAGATGATCGTTGTTTCCTACGAGGCATAATTTATCGTTTTTTTGAAAAAAAAAGCAAGAAAAACACAATTGCTGTACTTGAAACCGTCGAAATCTCCAAGCCTTAAATAGCGCTTTGAGGTGGCGCCACAGGCGCGCTTGATGTGCGTCTGCGCTGAAATTCTAATCATTTGCATATCTCACCTCAGCTAATGCATGTTGTAAATTTCATATTATTTGCATGCTTCCTTCAGGGTGTTGCATTTACGATGGCCAGCAGTGTATTATAACTCATTTATAAAATCTCTAACTCTGAAATATTGAAATTAAACTGTTTATAAATGATTTTATGTTGGTTCTGAAACGTGTTACCGACTTTCTCACAAAAATATCTTTTGCGACTGCACATTTGTAAGAAAATTGCAGTTTATGAAAACTGCACACAATTCACTAATGATAGGCGCACATAATTTGCAAACGATTGACCAACGGATTTTGCTGTTTTTTATCTTTCATTTATGTTGTTTTTTATCTTTCAAAATGTTACCCTTAAGGAATGGGGTTTTTTTTCTGGGTGGGGGTGGGGATTGATGAATAAGCCCCCTACCCCGAATCCGCTACTGGCTCATATTTTAATTATGGCAGCATTACTGTAAATAGGCACTAATCCGGTACCGTACCATTACATTGTAATCACTGTTAATGTACCAGGCCAGTGCCTTTATTTTTAATAATAGCTGGCACCCGGCCGTTTCATTTCGGGCATTATAAACTTAATGGGCCGGTGCCTTTATTGTGAGTAACGGCCGGAACATGCAGTATGCCAGCAGAGTGCCGTTGCCTTCCCAGGCTTCTGGCACGGTACTTCTCGGGCGACCACTTTTGGTACGATTCAGTTACTTTTTGCAGTGCCGGGCCGGTACTGGACGTAAAGGCAGAAAGGCACTGGCAAGGTACTCCGCCAGCAGGTGTGTGTTTGCTGGGACTATTCTTACTTTTCAGTCAATGAACTAACAATATTCTCTATGAAAATTAAGCTCTTCTTTTCACCACTAACTGCGTTTTGTCGTGCTTTTACAGAATTGTTTTCAATCAAATTCAAGGCGAAAGTGTCTGATGAAAGTAGCTAGTGACTCTCGTGCATTTTGAAGTGTATAATAATGTGATTACTTTTACAGTACTCCTTGACAGGAAAGTAACAAAACAAAGAACTCATCCAAACTTAGCAGAACAACGTTTTAGTTTAATACGTAACTGACTACACTCATTTTCTCCATTCCTCAAACATGTCGATTACAGTCTCGAAAGACTCACTGATGCATAAACAAGACAATAAAGTATCTCTGAAAATTTATGTTCGTTTATATACTAATTAATGCAATAAGTAACGTTTCTTTATTTCATTAAAGATATATTTTATGTTCCACAAAAAAATGACAAAATTTATTTCATACATTAAAATAAATTGGATACTTCCTTTTCATTAAGGAAGTATCCAATCCTTAATACTTATACTTTCAATGAAGTTCTTATTGAGATGTACCGTAGTGTCCCAGTAACTAATGCTCCGTTCCCGTAAAAACACGGAAAGTGAATCATCACCGGCATGGTTGGTACTTGGGAGGGTGAATTCCTCTTCCGGCCTGACTGGTGAAGGACCGTGTACGCTGATAGGAGCTGGTGTATGCAAAATCTGTTCGTGACTCCAATGTATTCCATATTCAAACCATATCTCTAAGGATTTCAGGAGCTAGGTCTGAAATCTGTAATTCTTTCAAAATTAGAACCACTCACAGGGCAACGTTGGACCACTCACAGGCTGTTTAGACCACTCACACACAGGGGTCAACGTTGGTCTGCCTAATAGGGGTTTCCATAATGAAATAACCAACATCTGTGGCCTCTGTTGTGGTCGAGCCTCAAGTAGGCCGCTGACCCGCCCATTAGAAAGAAGTTCCCATTGAGATTCACACTTTGAGAAAAATTTAATCTATTACTTGTACAGTCTGAATATCCACCATTGTTATTGCGCTAAAAACACTTGCAAATGTGCTCAATAAATGAAAAATGTAAAGAACTTTAAAATTAAATTAATTTTTAAACATACTGGTTAATTGTTTTGTGTGGTGTGATGCATTTTTCAGCGTCTGCTAATAATTCTTAATTTTTTACCTGCCTGAAGTTATTCTTATTTTTTCGTTTGCAGACTACTACTGTTGCAACAGTACAGACGACCTCTACAGAACTATGCATGGTCAGCACTGACGACGGCACTTTTTATACTCAAGAACCGGGGTGTATTTGTTCAATCCATGTGCTTCGATGAGCTTAAAAAGCTGATATTTTCCTTTTATACAAAGAAAAATTAGTATTCAGATAATGACTTGTTTTGATGACAGATATATATATAGTGCAAATGGAACTTAGATTCATAAAGAAATTTAGAAAAGAGGACATACCTGTTTATAGATTATACAGCGAATGATGAACTTTAGAAAAGGCATATAGAAGATGTACGATTTCCTCCACCCTAAATGTTATTAATCTATGTCAATTAAATGTCCTGGCTTGATGTGAGTTCACAATAGTATGTAAGTATCATAATCAAGATAAAACGGCAGCTGAAACCGCATTTGTGTTTGTGCAATGCATATTATAAGTATTTAATCTACCAGAAAGCCACATGAACAAATATTTATAAAGTGTAAATAAATGTTTCTTATGAAATTGCAATTTCAAAATAACTCTTTTACCTGAAATATTCTTCCGATATATAAGTGATAAAGGCAGAATAATGCGATGTTTTGTTGATTAATGTGGTTGTCAGTTGATTTCAATTCTAAATTTCAATTGCATGAAAATGCTATTAAACTATGCACTAGAATTTCCCAGAAATAAACTTCAATAGTGTTATTTGACGCACATTGTTCTTATTTTGTTTAATAATTGCAATAATGATCGAAAACTGAATAAGAACAATGCTGTAGGCATACACGTTTTAAAAGACGGTTTCTAGAAATTTATTTCTCAGGATTCTAAATTTTAAATTAACTGAAATTTAAAACAGTAATATTGAGACTATTATATTTTTTACGTAAATATTTCAACGAAGTAGCTATTTTGCTTTCAAGATACTTAAAACAGTTTTACTAGTTTTAATAATTCATTTAAAAGAAATCTGAATAAATCATTCAAAAGAAAGAGAAATCTGGATTGTAAATTTTTTTTAACATTAGCTTCCCATTTAAAACATAAAGCGAAATTTTCTTAATACGATGGAAATAATTTTTAAGTAATCAACATACTTATAAAAGCGACAGGTTGAACTTTGTTTTTTATTTGGAATTTTTAAACGATTCCAAATTCTCACTCTTATAAATGTATGTTAGGTCTCACATCTTCCACGAATTCATGATGCTATACTGTATTACTCGGATGTATTACTCAAATTAATAATTGAGGATTTTCATGTACTAAACGTGACTGATTTTGCATGTTTCTAGGAATTTGTATTTTACTGTGCTTAAAGTTGAGGGTGTAAAGCGTTGTTGAATATAAGTAATGTATGCATATAGCAAATGATGTTTCAATGCTTTTTCAAAAATGAGTTTTTTCAAAGAGAGCTATCATTATGAATGTGCTGTTTCTACATTTATATACGATGTCAATTAAAATGTGCTGTTTCTACAAAATATCGTAACGTACTTGGCATATTTAAACGATGCAAATTAAATAAATAAAATTAAGTTTGTATTTATTTGCGAAAAATAAAAAAGAAATTTACTGTTTTTTTTTAATGCATTCTAATAGAGCGTTTTGAAGAGCCTAATAACCAAAGGGTATCTGCTGCTAGAGAAGCCTACGCCATCTAAACAGAAAGGTAAATATCTATGACGTCACGTACAGTAGGCATCTTCACTAGAAACCATTTTAGAGTACCGAAGGTCAATGCCCCTTACCTCTGATATAGCAAATCGGAAGTATAGACTTACTTCGAACATGGAATGAAAATGCTGAGGGCTAGCGAGGAAAAGTAAAATATTCTAATGGATATTTTTAATATCAGCGTTTGCAAATGTTCCGGTGATTCTACTTGGACATTATAATTTTTCTTTTAATTTAGAAAAAAAAAATTCTTTGCTATTCACTTTAAGCATCATTTTATTATGAGCTATATGTTTAAAGTAGTTTGCGATTATTAATTACAAAGCAATAGTTTATTTTTAAATTTAACTTTTTCTCTTCATTTTTAATGTTTGAACAAAACAGCTACGTATTTCATAAATAATTTTTCCCCAATAATTGCTTAGTAACCCAAAACTAATTCTGCCAACATGGCGTAGTAAAACACTAAACGATCATGCCTTATGTTTTACTTGGTGTTGTGACAGACAAGCAAGTAGTTCTCGTAAAAATATCGTAACGTACTTGAGTGTGAGTACCCGCGATATGTACATCAACAAACCAGTAGCGTAGTCCTAAGAAAAAAAAGTGGGAGGGACGCTCATTTTTGGCGAAGTTTAACCTAAACTTATCCGATGAATTAAATGTTGTTATTCCTTAAACGACAAATAAACTAATTTCACTATCATTTGTTTATTAATTAATTAAAATTGATTGTTAAATTATTAATTATTTGTTAATAGTAAGAACAAAGTCATTTTGATCGACAGTGTAAGCTATTTAATTTTTCCATCTACATTTTTCAACAATCCAGTGTCCAACCATTCTATCACGCTTTGGATTCGGGTTCGAATCGCTGCTTGGGCGTGGATGTTAACTTGTCCGTCCCTTCATATCATAGGGGGGTGACGCTGGCCGCCCACTGGGTGCTCCTATAATAAAATAGACAGTAATTTGGGCCTTAGTAGCGGCGAATGCTTGATGAGCAAATGCCCGCCCTTTGAAAAAATAAAAATCCAATGTCAAAAGCGACATATTTTCTTTCGGATTTGTGTGCGACTATTCGCTACCCCAATTTCTGTCACTATCTCGGCCATTAGGGAAAGTTTTTTTACCAAGAGTGCGTTTGGGAAGATTGGAGTCTAGTCTATTTTTCAATTTCTACTATTAGTTCACACTCTCCCTATATTTATATCTTGTTCAAAATTTCAATCGTTAATAAAATACTTTTTTATTCATCCATTTAAGTTCAAATACATTTTTTTAAACTTGTAGTGCATGACACAGGATGTTAATACAGTTTTTCAAATATTAATTCATTAGTTAAATTAGTTAATTAATTTTAGATCCTGTTACGTGGGATTAAATATAAATGGTAAACTGGAGTTACAACTGGAGTTACAAACAAGTAAACTGGATTAACGGTATCGAACCTTGCTTCACAAACGGCCCTGAATTAATTAATTAATTAATTAATAATAAAAAGTAACTAAAATAAAACTTTCCCTAGTTGACCTAAGTAGGAATTCACTTAATTTTTGTTTTTTATATTACTTGTTTAGGATATGTTGCCACTACTGGAGTATTTGCAAATGGGTTAATTTTAATTTTGAAAATACGGCCACTTATCTGCACTACGGATCTAGGATGAGGGGGGGCACTCCATGGAATCTTTCTAAGGGGTCCCAACACCTATTTTACAAATGGGATTGTGAGTGATTCTTAAAGTCTGTTCAAGCAGTCCAACAATTCGCTTTTGATTTCTATGCTGATGTACTTCCTCTCGCGAACAAAACAAAAACTAATTTCATCGAGGAGTTTTTGAAAAACCCAGAAAATGAGCGGAGCGTCCCTCCTGAGAATAAAAAATGGAGGGACTCGTGGGCTGAAATGAAAAATTAGGATGACGGCGTCCCCCTTCGACTACACCACTGCAATAAACAGTGTGCAATCCGAAATGATGGGTGATGTAATGAACTGAATTTAATAAGCAAATTTTTGACTTCGATTTCTCACCGGAATATTATGTTTTAAAGTGATTACAGATTATATAATTAATGTACAATTGCTGTTTAGAACACACTTTTTATGAGGTAAAATAAAACAAGAATAAAATAGGGAAATCTGCGCAGTTGATTGTCATCCGGGTGACATTTATGAAACTTCACTTGAAAATGCAGTAATGGTAAGAACTATTGATAAAAAAAATTAAATAAATTAGTAAAATAAAATAAAATAAATTAATAATATAGAAGAAGTTAACAAATAAAAGATAAAAATGTACAGTAGACTCGCTCTTAACCGGACGTACTTGATTTAAACACAAATAAATAAAAAATTGAAAAAATTGAAAACGACCTCCGTGTTATCAAGTATAGATGGAGCAAAAGCGCTAGAAAAGGCTTTATATTGTGAAGCCCACAACAAACATCGGCTGCCGCCCAGGTGGTACAGTGGCTAAAGTACCATTCTATCACGCCTTTTGTCCGGGTTCAAATCCCGGCTTCGGCATGGGTGTTAACTTGTCCGCCCCTTCATAGGACGTAACTCTGGCCAACCATTGGGTGGCTCTATAATAAAATGGCCTGTGAATCGAGTCTTAGTAGTAGCAAATGCTTGATGAGCAAGTGCCCGCCCAAGGAAAAAACAAAACATCGGCTTCATCCATCGATGTGAGGTTCAAAAAATAAAAGGCGCAACTTCAGTAAGTTGTCAAATTTTCCGTCTTCAGCGAAAAAAAAATGATGGGTGTTTTTAAACTCTTCTTTTGGGTACATAGAACTTTTGTAATAAATGGACGTATTTAATTATAGTGCAGAGTTCCATCAATTAATTATATACATGTTTTTCGTTCTCCGCTATCACCGGAATTTCGCTTAACTGGCTCACTCTCAATCCCATTTAGGCCGGTTAAAAGGGAGTCTACTGTACTTCGTTTTCGCTGTGTGTTTTGTTCAATAGTGTTACATATGTATGTTATGTTCATCAAATTACTAATAAATGTTGTTGATGACAAAAAAATATTAAGGACATAGTAGCTGCTTTTACAAAGTTTTAGCAAATGCCATTTGTTATTTTAAGCAAAATGTTGTTCTAAGTATCCTGTCTTTTATATGGAACATTATTTCGTTATTTTACGAATTAGTTTAGTGTGAAATGAGTGTCTTTACTGGCCTTTTGAATCATGAGCTCATGAATATTTCGCTCCGGAAGGCGAAATATCCCATAGGCGGATCGTGCGAAGAGGTAAAGCTTTCGTCTGCCCTTTCAGTTCCAAAAATGAAGGGGGCCTTGCCTCCTCACTTTTGGAAGTCCAAAAGTACTTTTGAAAGTCTTACTTTTGAAAGTCCAAAAGTAAATAGTCATCAAAAAATGATGGAGGGAAACCCAATACACAAACCGGGAGAAGAAGAGGAATACGGTCTAGCGAGAGTTCGCCTCTGAAGTTCATTGAATCAATAATTAGAGAAGGTCATTAAATCAATAATGGCTTTAAAATCCAATAATATAGCCCTTTACAAAACAAAAATCAGATGCAATCAGCAAATATGTCCAATACTATTACATGGGAAAATCTTTGAATTATCATTGTTTTAATAGAAATTTAGTACGGACTTCGCGTATTGCAGAGATCGCCGGTGTTGACAGTATGCCACTGAGTATTAACATGAGTTCTAGATAATATTAATGCTCCGGCACATCTTTTGCAAGAAATTAACCCCTGGACCGGCTTACGATACTGACTACCAAAAAAAATCTAAGTAGACTAATTTTGTTACTTAGCCATTATATTTGGCCCGCATCGCATCTCACAGTCCGACGTTGAAAGCCGTACGGTCGGAGTTGCATGCCATGCGACGAAGAGTAGTTGCCAACCTTTACGGAGTAAAATTAACCACTTTTTGTCAGAATTAACTTTTATTTTAGAGCATAGCGAAAACATTCAACGTAGCATTTGGGTTCACTGACTGACAGAAATATGTGGCTTATGGGAGCACTTGCGCGGTGCTCCTGAATGTATCTTATATCCTTGTCTAAGGTGTAATGAAATCCCACAGTGGTCTTGTCACTAAGCTCTGTTCCCGTAAAGTGAAGCAGCATCCTGCTTGGCCAGTGCTTGAGAGGGTGAACTCCTCTCTCGGCTGGACTGTTGTGGGACAGCGTACGCTCATGGGAGCTGGTTCACTAATATCCGTCGTCATTCCAATATCCTCCATGTTCAAACGATATACCTCTGGGGGTGCCGATTTCAGGTGGTGATTGGCCTCTCATCTGGAATTGGTTCAAAAATAGGGACAAACAGGCAGGAGTCCAACAGCCCGTTAGTCCCTAATCCCTTCGTGGGCAATGGCACCTATTTCAGTGGATAGTGCAATCGTCTATTCATGGACACGAGAACAACAACAACAAGTGTAATGAATCGTAGCGTACTTTAGGAGTCGAGGCCTAGGCAACAAGGATCGCCTATCGCCTTCCGTTTTTCAAGGTTGTCGGGAACTTGGTAATGGCAAGGATTTATTCATCACTTAGAAAAAGTTTACTGTTCCCCCAGAATGGTTAATTATATTCTTTAAAGGTTGGCAACTCTGATAAAAAGGGCCTTTTTGGAGTCAGAAATTCATAATAAAAAAGGAAAAAGGAAAAGACCAAGAAGGAATTAAATACTGTGAACATATTTTTTTTATTAATCTTATCGACCGCAAATGAAATTGCAATCACGAGATCCATAGAAGAAATACAAGTCCTCTCCGACCTTCACACATGCATGAAAATAAATAATAATCACATTCATGCGGTGGAACTCGTTTGAGAATACGAGAGAATATGTGATTATAGCAAACTTCTTGAAAGATTATTCTTTACAAACGTAAATTTTTCTTCATATTTGTATAAGTGACATATGAATTTTTCCAAATACAATTGAAGAGTTTGCTATAAAAAGAAGCTATCCCTAACTATCAAGTTTTCGGAAAACTTTAAAAAAAGTTTGGGGTATTCGGCACACGTTAACGAGACAGACAGCTTCATCTCTTGAGTAACACAAGAACTAAAGATTGCAATTACAACTTTTTGGTATGAAATTAAAGAGATTTTTTAAAATTGTAAGATAGTACATGAAGCCCCAAACACTCGTAGAACGGAGCTGTCTCCTTTTTTCAGCAAATCCAATGGCGCACAAAAGGGAGGGGGTCCAGAGCGTCTGCACACCTCGCAAAAGAGCTATCAACTTATCATGAAATCATAATGCAGTTGTTGGTATTTTAATATGTGTTAAAACATTTTATCATATTCTTATTTTTAGCAGTCAAGTTAAAAAAATAAAAGTATAATTGAGAAACAGGTTGTTGAATAAGTATATATAAGCGTGGGGTATCATTGTAGTCTATAAAACGCATTTGTTCCGAATTTTTTTCAAGTGGTAGGTTCGTGTCACAACTTTATAAGCTTGTCCCCTGAAGAGAAGAAATTTTGTTCCACATTTTTTCAAGTGGTTAGTTGGTGCAGTAACTTTATGAGCTGGACCTCCTCCAAGGGAGAATCCTGTGTGCGCCACTGAGCAAACCCTTATACATTTAACAAGTCACAAGACTCAAAATTGTGTAGCTATGCAATTTCGTGTATGCAATTGCATACTTAGGCAGTTCTTGACGTTTAAACATAAATTCGTACAAAATAATCAATTTTACTTTCACATGTATATTTTTATTTTCCTCTTTTCATAAACGCTTCAAAGCCGACGCTTGCGCAACACTGGGCTTTTCCAATTGCACTGAAAGACTGAAAACAACTCAAAACTAGGCATACAAAGGGAATCTGAATATCGTCTTGTGGTAATTAGTTGAGTTCATGCAACCACTGGGCCCGTAATGTCTATGAATTCTTTTGAGGATAAAGCTAAAGATAAAGCTAAGATTAAGCATATCTCACATCACTCTGCGCTTAGTGTAGAATGAAAATAATAAATTTTTAGTCTTCTCTAGCATTCTAATAAAGCTAAAAATAAAAATTAATCTTGGCTTCAGAAAACTTCAAGCGAGTTCCACCGTTTGAAGTAACAACACCACCATCAACAATAACAGCAACAACTACAAGAACTAGCTTTTACATAAAGTTCCTTCAATGTTGTGCAATGTGCATACTTACTTGTAATGTAAATCCTAATAATTGTGGTACATGTGTAAAATGCGTGTCATGTAAGACTTCGCAACTTACTTTCGCGAAGAAATGACATTTTGAAGGCAGCTTCTTCTCTTCCAAATGTGTACACTTTCTTTTTATACCTCTCTCATCTAAAGCATGATAAAAATGTTGAATGAGTCAATGTTACAGTGTATTTCATGTTTGTATTATTGTGATTGATGTTTCGAAATAAAGATTATTGAATTTTGTAGTTGAGTAAATATTTCTCACAAAAAATAAGCCCACCAGGGTTTTGTTTGATTAGAGGAGATAAGCTAGAAAATTTGAAGGAAAACTTTAAAGGATGATAGATCACATCTAAATAAACAAATTTTGAAAGACGCACGACTGACAGCTTGGAGTCGGTGGAGGAGACTTTGAAACTTTTTGCGGCAACTGCGGAGTTTATTTAATGCACTTTTTTAAAGGATAAAGTTTTTTTTTTTTGTTTTAACACAGTTATGTTTCGCAGCTTATGGGTAAAGCGCGGCCAGACTTATTCCACGCAGGGACGCTAGCTTATACTTGTCTCTTTATGAAGATGCGCAGTTTGTGTATTTTCTTTACCATCTAACGACATGCTGAAATTTTTACCTGAACGGAGAAGCATTTAATAATTGCATTCAGAAATCTGATTTAGCAACATTAATAATAAAACTGCAATAAATTTACAAAATCTTACCTTAATGAAAATACTATATTAATGAAAAAAAAAAATGCAGATATATCAAAAATAATTTTTTTTTTCCATCAACACTAAAATAGCACTTTAAAATAACACACACACAATTAATAACCATTTAAATATAATACTCTAATGTTCACTTCAACTCTGAAAATATAATTTGCTTACTTCACTTAATCAATATCCACAAGTTGGAATCGTCATTCTTCAACAATAAACAAAACACACACACACAAAAAAATATCTTCTCTCACAAGTTCAATGCAGGCAGGAGGAGTTTCGGTCAACCTAAGTTATACGCACAAAAACAAAAATATTCGGCACGGAGAAAAGGGGGAAATGATTCACCAGTTGCACACACTTCTCATGGGGGGCTGTTTTGGGTGCAATGAAGGCAGTGAAATTTGACGCACCGCCGCGCCGTAATGATGACAGGAGTTTCTCTTGGTTTGTGGCGAACGTGCGAAAAAGAAAAAAAAAAGGATGAATTAGGAGGCGCAGATTTCGGTATGATGAGCGCTGCAGAAATACCGCATGGGCTGTTCATCAATGCAGACGTTCTTCCATTTCGGCATTAACGGCGTAGAACGTACAGGATGTTCTGTGAAGTACTTCAGAAGATAACCTGACTCATCAGTCGGTGTTGAAATCTCCCAGAGCAGGGCTCGACGAAGTTGGCCGGTGGAGAGCGGACTCAAGGGAGTATGCCATCGGCTGGTCGGCGAAGAGGCGCGCTGCATCTCCTGCGAACGATGGGCGATGAACCCGTCTCCCGGACTTTTGAGCGTTAATTTTTTTTTTACAATTTAAAATTTTTAATTGGCACACAGGCAATCATCCTGTCGACTATTTGAGACGTCAGATATTTCAAGTAAAGTTTCAGAGTTAAGGCAGGTAATATGGTTTATTGAACATTACATTTAAGTTACAATTTAGAATGAGAAGAGGGGAGGGGAGACGGGTACAAGAATCAACGTGGACTCATTAAGCAGTTCCAGTGGCAGAAGTCCGACGATTTTCAATGTGCGGGAGTATTTACGCTTACCACACCACGTGGTTTTCGAAGACATAACTCCGCCTCTCTCTTATCTCTGATCGAACCACACACATTTACCAACATGACCCGCATCCGGGGCTACAAGGGCGTGGGGACACGTGTACATCTAAAGAACTCAGAATCGACGGCCTGATGTTTGACAAATAACAAAATAAATAAAACATAGCTCCAGAGCGCGCGTGGCAAGTACGACAGAAAAGTAAAACTTACAGTGAAAGTACCCGCTTGACCAATACCCAAACTAGTAAAACCCAAATTACCTTTTTATACATTATATATATATATATATATATTATATATATATATATATATATGCAGAGAGAGAGAGAGAGAAAGATTAATCATCATAAATTTTATCTTCCATTACATACTGTCTCGATAAAAAAGAGTTTACAGAAAAAACAAAATTTTGAGTAGTTAGCTTTAAAGTTATACCTTTAATTAATTTGTATTAAGCATTTGTTATTTATAATTACGCAATACGTTTTATATTTATCTTTTAATTGTTTTAGATACAGATATGTAGATATTTTCTACTGCTTTATTAATTAAATATTTGTCAACTATTCAAAAAATTCAAAGTAATAGGTTAAAAAAAAATGAAAAAAAAATGAAACCGAGAGCATATCTTTTTTAAAAAATTCGGATTATTATTATTATTTGTTGTTTTTAGAGCTGATTTCAGTTTCTGTGTTAGAAATTCAGCGGATCATTTTTCACTCATCTTAGGTAATTCTTGCATGAACAAAATAAACGTTGTGAGCAACGATAGATAATTAAGCCAACATTAAACAAAATTTTTATCAAGACAGTTCTCAAAAATACTTTAGAATTAAATTCTTTATTCGTTTTAAATTCATCTCTTTCAAATAGTAGGAAATAATATAATTCTTTCGTATTATTTATTCCATAAGCGTAAAGTTTTCAAAATTATTGGGGGGGCCGGGCCCCACAACCACATATATTCACGTCAGTGGAGTAGCCAAGGGGGGGGTTAGGGGGTTATACCCCCATGAGGAATTTTTTGCCATACAAAATGTATATTCCTCACTCCCTTATCATACACCAGTACCGTATACATATATGTGAGTTGCAGAAGTCGTACCCCACCCCCTTCCCCATGAAAAATTTCTGGCTGCGCCACTGATTCACGTACATATAACTTACTCTTAACTGCCAACTAGTACGGAATAGAATTAACCACTTTTTCTACATGATTTTTCGGCTTAAAATATAGCAAAATTTTTGTGCCGCGCGCTCGAGCTGGTTACTATTTTGAAAAAAATAATTAAAAAATATACTGTTTACAAAAAGTGGTTAATTATATTCCGTAGTAGTTGGCAGCTATGACTTACTATGTATAAGTGTAAATTATTGGAGGCGCCCATAAAGTGTCTCTATGGGTCCATAGAATTCTACACCTATGTAAGGTAAGTATCCATGTTAGTATCTTTCTGCCATGTTATAAGTTAAAAATAGAAGCAAAGAAAAAAATCCAATAGGAAAAAAACCACTTTCGATGAGATAGTGCATTTTAGACACATCTGAACTTTTCTTCATTACATACTTTACATTGCATAATCTGATTTTAATTAACCAGAGCCTGGCGAGGGCAGCTTATTAGTAACATTGTGTGTTACATGGCGTCACAATGAATACTAAATCATGATTGAAACCAAAAGAAGAAAATTTTTAAAAGTATGAGTAAAGGTTTTTTTTAAACGTTTGTAAATGGCGTAAAATACTTTTTTTTATGTCAGTATAAATTAGTTTTCTGTATTTAGTGGTAAATTATTGGGTGGGCTCAGCCCCTATTCACAATTTATTGAGGGGGCTCGAGCCCCACGGGCCCATATAACTCTACGCCTATGATTTATTCCATTTATTAATCATTCGTTTTTATCAAAACAGACATCAAAGACATTTTAAATTTCAAACAATTTAGTAGATGGCAGCACTGAACGAAACACACATTTCATTTTTTCTAGTTCAAGTACTATTTGGAAGATCTGCGATTTACACAACTTGCTTGTTGATTTGTGATTTGTTTGGAAAAATCCATTTATTTAAGTATGATAGAAATTTGTGATAGTTATTACCTGTGAAATAATGTTCGTTAGCAGTAGAACGGATATTTCCCTTTTTTTAAATTTAATTTATTGCATACACATTGTATTTTAATTCTTGTTGGTGAATAACTATTAATTATCCTAAATAGATGGGATTTTTAACGCTTTCACTTTTTGACCAAAAAATACTAAGAGTACAAGCAAAATTCAATTATATTAATTTCATAAGTAAAAGAATTTTAAATAATAAATGATCCATGTCTTGTACATATTGGCACACACACGTAAGGGGGTATAGGGCATATGTGGACTCAAGCTCCCATGAGCCTGGGAGCCGGCAGCATAGGGCAAGGGGTCAATGCCCCACTGTATTTGTGTATGCAGTGTTTTCCCTTGCTTTTTTGCTCTTTCCAATATGGTAACCATACGTTAAAGTAGTCTTTCCCCCCCCCCTGGAAAATATTCTGCCGGCGCCCATGCAAGCTCCCCCTTAAGGTGAAAAGCTAGAAGTGAAAAGCATTAAAAATTGAAAACTGTCTCTATTGAAATAGACTTCTTCTTTTTTAAATTATTTCTAAAGTACTTTTTACCAAAAGAAAAAAAAAGAAAAGAAAAGAAAAAAGTTGTCAGTTTTTAAAAAATTTTTACAGTTAGTGTATGGAACACAGATAAATTTGGTTACAACGTTACTGAAAAGGTCAGATAATTATTTGACTATACGGAGTTACATTGCGTGTGCGCATTAGGGTGTATCACGAAATTTTTTTTTTTTTTTTTTTTTTGGAAAATCAAACTTTCAAGTTGATAAAAAGTTGTTACTGTCATCACATACCTACCAAAAACAATTTTTTTTTGAAATCGAAAAATATTTAGGTCTCCCGGAATGCCCTGAATTTGTCAGTTTTTTAGCCAAAACGATATTTTTAAACATTCTTTTTATAAAGTATGTATAAATCAAAATTAAATATTCAGCAGCAAAAATGGCCAATTTCAGATAGAATCTATCAATGAAAAAATGCATTGCGACTGAAATTGAACATTTAGATCTCCCGGAATCGTAATGAAAATTTTTCCAATTTTTCCAATTGGATTTTTCCAAAATTTTTCCAATTTTTGAAAATTTCCAATTTTTTGTCAACTAGCCGTATTTAAGAAATGTTGAAGAATCTTTCAAATTTTCAATCATTGTATTTATAATACAGACACTGCAGTACAACGTTCCGAAATAGCAAGAATATTTTTGCAGGCGAATATGGGGCTCAGATTTCAAGGTGATAAAACTGTAGCTCCCCCATGACTTTGGAGATAAGGGAAGTGCAAGACCATCACATGACTACTTCTCTCTCCCTCGTCTCCACCCTTCCATTCTTTTTCAGTTTGTTTTGAGCGTTTTTTATGTACGAAGCGTCCATTTAGTGAGCATTTATGTTTTTGATTTGTGATTGAAACAATTTGGTTTTGTTGTTTTACCATCATGAGTAGAAAAATTCATTCTTCATCAACAAGGAAAACTACTGACGATCCAATTGTCGGCCAACCTCTAGATATAAGTGATAGCAATGTTTTACCTACTAAAATTGATGTACTACGTAATTTTGAATGGGTAAGAAAACTGTTGAAGTCTTATCAACCAAAGAAAAAGGTAATTGCAATGCGAGTGGCCCGTAAGCTAGAAGAAATATGGAAGAAGACTTCTATTCCTGTTTCATCTGCCAGCAACATTATCTTTATGGTTTTAAAACTACACGAGAGATCTTAAACGATGAAAAAGTCATCAGGGTGTAACGCAAAAAATGCCAAGAGCTTTAAAACGTCCGTTGAAAAGTTCAAAATCTGACATTGTAAATAATCTTTTTGATATTTGTTCATGTAAATGTATAGATTTAGAAAAATGTTTGTATCCAGCGCAAAGGAAGGTTCCACAACTGGAACACAAGTTCTTGAATGACCAACGAAACCTGAGGCTTATGTTTATAGGAGGAATTGACACAGTAGAGAGTAAAAAAAATCGAGAAACGTGCTAAAGGAAAAGTCCATACAATTCGAGTTAAACTGAAGTCTCGAATTAACAAATATCCCTACATTACGACATGAAGGCATTGTTAGCGACACTGACAGCGATTCCATTCAACAAGATTCAAGTGATGAAAGTGTTTTAGATATAAAAAAAATAAAATAACAGAAAATAAAAAGGAAAATTCAAGCGTTTCAGTAAAGCAAGTCCTTCCAGTAGATCTGCCATCATTTTCCAGAGCATATGATCGCAGAGCAATTTCCAATAGAGCGGGACCGCAACTGGCAAGTGCTCTTTTACAGAATTTCAAAGCTGTGACACCAGAAAATCAGACGGCGGTAATTGATAAATCGAAAGTTTTTCGTGAAAGAGTAAAGTACCGTGAAAGTATTGCAACTCGCACCTCAGAAATAATTTCTCTCTGTTTTGATGGTCGGAAAGATGAAACTATAGTCAAAGAAAATGTAAGTGGTAAATATGTCCGGAAAACTATGCAAGAAGAACACATATCTTTGGTTGAAGAACCAGGTTCAATATATCTTGGTCATATAACTGCAGACAGTGGCTCTGGGATAGACATTGTATCATCAATAATGAAACACATGGAATGTAACTGCATTGATGTGACAACTATCAAAGCTCTTGGATGTGATGGTACGACGCCCACAAACACTGGAGTTTCTAATGGATCAGGTTGCAGGTTAGAAAAGCTACTTGCATTTGTGATGCGCTGCCTACAATTATCAAAATAAATAGACAGTGAAATCAAGATTTATTTTGAATAACCTTAGCATATTCAATGTTCTTTATTTGTAACCTTTATGTGTGTGTTTATATTTTTTGTAATCTTTTTCATCTAAAGATCACATTTCCTGATTTTTAATTTTAATATATTTTTGTTCCTCCAAAATTTTTTTCTAATGTGTAATTATTTCTAATGTCACCCCTCCCTCCCCCCCCCAGAATAAAAAAGAAACTGAAAAACTAAAAAACTAATGAAAAATTAATATACATTTTATTTGCACTGTTGCTAGAAGTTTACCAATGTAAAATATAGTCTGGAAATTTTTGAATATTTGATAAAATAGCAAGGTTTTAAAAATTAGATTCCGGCAGACTAATATAGTTAAAGGTACAAATGAATTTTTTTGAAGTCTGTTGTCTTTCTAAACTTCAAGTTTTTGTACTTAAAAAATATAAATATACTTTATATTCATGTATATATATATTTTTTTAAATACACATTTTAGGTCAAAAAAGTTGAATTTCAAGTTAATTCCGGGAGACCTAAATATTTTTCGATTTCAAAAAAAAATTTTTGGGTTGATATGTGATGCCAGTGACAACGTTTTATCAACTTGAAAGTTTTATTTTCCAAAAAAAATTTTTCGTGATACACCCTAGTGTGCATGTGTTCTATGGGCAAGTCGAGTGGCATAGAATATTTTGACGTTATAACCCTAGCATCACAACAATACTGTTTCAATGTGAACTTTCAATGTCGGTTCCACATGATTTCGTTCAGTTTTCTCCACATTGTTTCAGCATGAACATTGATATAATACTGCAATAACATTGTGAAATCACAAGAGGAAAACAAATAAAGAAACAAGATTTTATTTCTATCATGCAAAATTATTAAAATCATACGGAAATTTACGAAAAATTAAATTGTTGATAATTATCTACTTGAAAACACCATTTTAATTCGTATTTACTGTTGTAAAAATGCATTGTGACGATCCTATATTTTAATACAAATTAAAAATGCGGGACTGGTCCCGCAAATATTTGTGCGGGATTCCGCAGGATCCCGTTCCCGCGTGATCGGGATTGCATTCCCTAATTGCATCGCTATTTTTCAAACACTCAGCTAAAGGCCTAATTTTTAAAAAGTACAATATATTAATTCGGTCACATTTCTTTTTCGAGCTTATCTACCTAAAGCATTTAATTTTTGTTGAGCACGGCTCTCAGCACTTTTCCTTACAAAGATTGTTGCCTTGTCAACAATTTTTAGGAATTCATCCAGGACTATTCTTCGTTTCGACTTCTCTGCGATGGCAGATTAAATAGGACAAATTGTACTGTACTATATGCCGTCTTATAATTTCCTTAATGTGTCATCCTTTCTATTAATTTAAATTCTTATTCTACTTACTAATATAAATTGTAATATAAGTTGATTACAGGCACACTCGTTATACAAACATTTAGAATTTTGTTTTGCATTAAATATAACACGGCTTCAGAAGTCACTCCGCTTAGTAAGTCATTGTTACGTGGCCTCGAGTGTGATCTACTAATGAGGTTTAACTGTATTGCTTACTGTTATTAAATTTAAAAATACATAAATCCTCGTGAAATTCATATCACCGCTGAACACGCTATCATGTAAGACTTTAAATAACAATTTTAACTAAAAGATAAATGTCCTAAACCGTAGTACATTTAATATTAACTTAAATCGCGCATTTCGGCTGCTAAAACTGAGCTTTGCGCTTAGAACACATTTGCCAGCCAGCCAGACATTTCGTGGTGATCAAACTTATGGTCGTTTTCAACTCAGCATCTTAGTCAGTCATTTATTATTTACGTGACACGTAAGGCATGATCGTTTGGCGTAAGACCAACTGCTCAATTGATAATTTACGGTAGTAGCGTGCTCAGAACTTACAAGTATATGCGAAGTTTCTAAATAACTAATGTACTACTTTTAGTCTGAACAACACATAAACGTGTAAAAAAAGGTTTTGTCTGGAAGGGTCTGTGATTTTTGATTTTGTGTATACTATTAGAGGGGATAATTATTTAATTTAACACCGCCAAGAATCACTACTGTCATGTAGTGTCGGCATATGAGCTGTTTCAGTAGCCCCCCCCCCTCAGAATATATGTGTATATATGAAATATTAGGCACACACAGAGAGAGAGGGGGGAAGGGGGGGACAGATAAACCTGTCCCCGTGCACACAGTGTAAGCATTTAAAATTTTTCGAACAGCAAATGATTATAAAAATTACCGTACAACTTTTCTTATTTTTTCCCTAATTATGTTTGTATTAAAATCCTAACTATGCTAATATTGATAATTTGCTCTATTACTAATCGAAAAGCCACGTTAAATTTTTATTTAGTATTTATGTTCTTTATAGCTGTTCGTTCATCATTTTTAAATGATCTCTTTGTTTTAAAATCAATAGTATTAACATGTGAAGTACATTTACACTTCGCGTTTTGTAAATCAAGAAAACAAAACATCGAGCACATAAAAAAAGTATTTCCTACTGAGCTGAAAATTTCTACTAAAGCTAGCTACCAATTGGCGATACCAATAGCTACCAATAAAGCTAGCTACCAATTTCCCCTTTCAGGCTGGAAGAATATCATGCCAGGGGCCGAATATTTCTATCCTAAAGACAGTGCCAATTAAGCCGCTTTGAAGCCAAATTGATGCCTTGCCAATATGGTTTTTGTTCTAAATGCCAAATACGCCAATCCATCAAACCGAAAAGCATACCAAGTTCAGGGCAAATAAGCCCATGACCCGTGCATGCTTTAACAAGGACAAATCATAACAATCGTTTTTTAAATGCTTATTTTGATGGATTCATTAAAATATTGAAAGAACTGTGTCACTTGATACGAAGAGATTTTTGATTGACGATCGCTATTGGTGGTTGGCTAGGATCCTCTGATCTAATGCGTGGCTGACTAGATATGCAGGCTACGATGCTGACATTTTGGATACACCCCTTTGCACCCTAAGATTTGTGTGACCAAGGGGTGCGTGATAATCCTAGTTTGAGATGAACATAGTAAAACGGTCGCATCCCCTAGACCACATGACTCTTCGAGTGCAAAAGGCTGTGTCCAAAATGTCAGCACCTCAGCCTGTATATCTCGTCAGCCACGATCTAATGACGAGTCGCTGCTGCTGTCATGTGTAGATCGAGAATGATTCCTTTTTAATTGTTATTAAAGTAAAAATTTGCGCATGTTTATTTGATAAGCTCGTTGATAGAGATATTGCGTATAGATTATTGCACGAGCTTAAACAAAGCGGCGAGTAAAAAATTTGACACTGCCACACAGTATCCCATTTTTGTTGGCAAACTGAGCAAGTCACAAAATGAAAAAATACTTTAGGAGGAACCCAGACCTATATGGAGAACCGCTAGCGTGTTCTCCTGCAAATCAGCAGAAGTCAATCAGTTCGAATCAATCGGCTGGTACAAATATCTCTGAAAGCGATTCAGAGTGCTTGGAGGTTCTGAGTGGTCACCAGGTGACCACTCAGAACCATTGTAGGGAACAAGGTTTCCTAGCTGCGTGGTTGAACCTCAGAACATTGTGGGGTCACAAGATTACCGTTACGGGAGGTGAACATATCTACATTTCAATGACTACACATGACCATAACAGTGACTACTTGTACATGAATTGTGATTGTCTCTTGAGGGTCAGTTAAAGGTCAGAGTGCTATCAGGGTGGTTGATTAGGTTGAATATTACTAAGGAAATAACTTAGTTAAATCTTCTTTTCAAATATTGTTCCGTATATGTAACTGAATCACCAACTTGGTATGTGTATTTCATTTTAAAGTGAACTTTTTGGCTGCCAGTTGCATGTAGCTCCAAAAGAACGAGTTGAGCAGATTTCTTATAAGGGACACGAGCTCTAATTACGCATTATCAAGATTACACCATGAAGTAATCAATTAATAAAATATCATAATCAGTCCCATTGCCCCCACATCTGATTACGCGCCCTGGACCCAAGATCAAAAACGGGCCCTCCCGCCCTTCCATTTTATAGTTGCGTTCTATCTAACCCATAATCTTTTTAGAATGTAATTTAACCTGAAAATACAGCTTATATTGAAGAACTAAGTGGGTGTATTTGTTAAGTGACAGTTTTATACAATACAGATTTCCTGGCGAAAGAACATGTTATAGACTGCATTGACTGTTGGACGCAGAGCCGATCCTAGCGGGGGGGCAAGATGGTGCACGGCACGTGGGCGGCCAAACATAACGGGCGGCGAAATGATTATCAAACAATGTAGAAAAAATGAAAACTTTACATGAATGTTTTTAAAAAAAAACTTTAAGTGAACAATACTTTAAACCCTAATCCCCCTGCTCCAACTAAAATTTTGATGATTTTTTTATTAGAAATTTTAAATCATACATTATGTCAGGATTTAACAACACATTTTCCCAATTTATCTATAGCACTCACAATATGTTTGACTGTACCAATCAGTGTTGCATGAAGTGAAAAAAGCTTTTCAAAATTACTGAAGATCAACAATCTCACAAGAAAGGATTATGAATTTGGCTATTATTTCAATTTAAAGTTTGCCCATAAGGCGGTAGACACTTCAAGTATTATAGATTAACTAGCTGAAGTACCCGTCGTTGACGAGTTAGTACGTAACGCAAATTTTCAAAAAGCTTGAATTTTCGTCAGCATAGTAGGTGTGGAAATAGTATGTTAGCAATAATATAGAAATAAAAACTATACATTCTGTGTATTGGTAAAAGATTACAGATTTGGGAGTAACAAAGTGATCAGTAAATTTGACTATTATAGAGAACTTCTTTCCATTTAAAAAAAAATTAAATTTTATTCTGGTTGAATGAGTTTTTCAAGTCAAGAGGTCATTTTAACATGCAATTAAATTTTGTTTGATTCACTGTAAATATTTCAACATTATTCCTCGAAAATATTTTGCGCAATTTTCACAAAAATCTAAAAAAGCAAATAAACATTTTAAAAAAATTATATAACTTTTTCAAAAAAATCCCATTTTTGTTGTTTTAGCCATTGCTGATTATGTTACTAAACTTCAGCGTATTCTCTTAATCCATTTTAAGGAATATGAGAACAAATATTTGTGTGATTTTTACAAAATTCCAAAAATCTATGAAATATTTAAAAATGTTTGGGCATTTGGTGTTCAAATTAACTTGCATCTAACATAATTCCAAATTTTATTCTATTCCATTCCCACTTTTCAGGAATAGCGCAAACATGTACTGAATTTTCTCAAAACCTCAAATCCTATAAAAATATTTAAAACACTTTAACGCAAAGAGTTCAATTAACTACCAGTGACGATACTAAATTTTATTTCACTCGCTTCAGTGGTTTATACGTAATCGATAAATATTTTCATATTTTGAAAAATTTTCGCAAAATCTCAAAATTTAATCAAGATTTTTAAAAAATTCGACACTTGTATTTTAAATTGAATGATCACCTACCATGTCACCAAATTTCATTTCATTCGCTTTAGTCGTTATTACGCGATCCTCGAACAAAAATTTACAGAGTTTGAAACGATTTTCGCAAAATCTCGAAATGCAATCCAGATTTTTAAAAATTTGAAACCTATTTTTTAAGTTGAATGGCCCCCTATCATATCACCAAATTTCATTTCATTCGCTTCGGTCGTTTTTACATGGTGCTCGAAAAACAACAACAAAAAAAAGTCACGGACAAAATTACAGTCAAATTTCTTTTTGAGGATCGTACTGGATTCTCAAGTGTCGTAAACGAATAGAAATCACAAAATTTTTGGATTTCAAGTGATGTACCGACAAAAGTCTAATTTTATTTATACATTCGCCTTTAAGTGAAGCTTGAACAATGTTGCTATAAGTTTTTTGAAAGATTAGAAATATTTATTGTAGTTCTAGATTGTATATTTTTCTAAAAATAAATTGCGTACTTTAATATGTTCCTCTCTTTGATTTTCATCCATTCCATACTTATATTTAGACGATTTTTTCAAGTGTTTAATAATAATTTATTTAAACGTTTAAAGCGTAAGGTTTGTAAAAAAGGGGCGGCCACTTTTAATTTGCACGTGGGCGGCCGAGGGTCTAGGATTGGCACTGGTTGGACGCTCATTGGGTCTGCCAACCTTATTTTAATGCTGTTTTCAGTAGACGAACATCAGACAATGAACTTATGAAGAAATACTTTCTATTAGTATTAGAGTTGATAGTCTAAAAACTACTAAATTTTACTATAATACGTTCCTTAATTCAGCTCTTTAATTATGGCATTTACTAGTCCAAACTAAAGATTAGTTGTTTTAACTTTCAGTTAGTCAATTTCAAGGTCCATAAATCGAGATACAAAATTTCAAAAAGTCCAAATTTGGGGAAAAAAATATGACAAATGTGATTACAGCTAGTAAAACTTGTTCTCAAATCTGCCATGACAAAATCCAAAACAGGAAAGACAACAAAAGATCTGAATTCATTTCATGCTTCTAGATGACGTTGTTCAGGCGTCATTCCTTGCGCTCTGGCTTTTTTCTACGTGACCGAATAAACAGCAAGCCTTAATAAGTTATTGAGGAAACAAGTTCACACAACGCAAACAAAGAAAATAATTACCACCCCCCATTTTATTAAACGTTTATGATAAACTGCTAATCATAAATATACATAATTATTAATTTAAAGCTATAATTAGGTGTAGAACCTTGTAAAGTTTCATTATAAGCAAAAAATTAAAAATATGTTTCCTAGTGTGTATTAAATAATAATAATTAAATAATTAAGGATATGCTGCATAGGACTGCGTCCGGACCCAGGATCCAGTGGTCCATCCAGCCCCATCCTTGGGGGGATCCAGTAACTGGCTTCAAAATTCAAAGTATCGGACAAATTTAATATTCATAACCACATCGTACCCTGTTTTAGCTCACCCCTTATACTGCACAACGACACTATTAATATTTTACGGCATCTATAAAAAAAAAAAAAAAAACACGTACATACACTTTTAACGTAAAACAATAAAAATCAGTTCGAGAGTCGAAAACAAATGGCTTCAAAATCATTTCAAGCAAACTACGTATGTTTATATGCGAAAGTCAAATATCTTAGCAACTGGTGACATATATAATAGCAGTCACTTCAAGCGAGGTATAAAAAGAAGAATAGCGATTGATGTGATTCCTCTTATTCTAGTCAATTCTGCCTGGTTTTACGTCGAACGGACTCAGTACGCTTAACTGAAAGTATGCAAAATCATGTAAAGTGCCCTTCTACTAGATCGGACATTTTTTTTTTTTACTTTCTTGTACGGAGTATAAGGTAGTAATGTGATTCCGAAAAATTTCGGGCGCCAAATTTCGACGAAAAAACCGATTTTGACTTCCTATAAATTTACTTTTAAGAATTATTTCGATGTATCTCATCGTAAGCTAACATGCACGATCATAGAAACGCGTCTGCAACTCATTTTGACCAGCGGCGAGTCTATTTTGGCCAGTTTTTCCATGCCGTCTGTACGTTTGTACGTATTTACGTATGTATGTATGTATGTATGTATGTATGTAACTCGCATAACTCAAAAACTATTGGTCGTAGAATGTCGGAACTTCGTATTTAGGATTCTTGTAACATCTAGTTGTCCACCTCCCCTTTCGGTTCCATTCTAATGGATAGTTTATGTACCGGACCGCCCAAAAGATTCGAAATAAATTAAGCTCTATGGGCCGAAATTCATTAAACTCGCATATTTCAAGAGCTATTAGGCGTAGAATGTTAAAACTTTATATTAGGATTGTTGTAACATCCAGTTGTGCACCTCCTCTTTCGGTTCCATTCGACTGGATAGTTTATCTACAGAGCCGCCCAAGAAATTCTAAATGCATTACGCCGAAATTCATTAAAGCGTATTTTAGAGGTATTGGGCTATTTCAAACGACTGATAAGTGATGTATGCTGTTAAGAGTTGCAAAATGAATTTCTCCATTTAAAAAAATGTCGTTATCATTTATAGTTCCGCTACATTAACACTCCACACGCTAAGATTTCCAATACATTACGGTCAATGGCAATTTTAGGGGCATTAATCCCGTTACCATACCATTTAAGTTAGGTTATGGTTCGACTACGTACACGTACCTCCCTCAACAGCTATGCCAAAAGTCGCCCAGCTTGTCGACTTTTGGTGTGCGTGTGGTTGTTTTTGGTGTTAACTTTTGGTGTAACTTCTCCTGAACACGGTCCATCAGGGTTGCCAGATCTTGCAACTTGTCGAAAAAATTTGCTGCTTTCGAAAGCAACATTCTACTAAATTTCAGGATTTGCGATTTTTTTTACAACATTACAGCCAATGACTCTAACGTCACTTTTGCGATTTCATTAGCTACCTCTTACGACTTATGTTGAAAACTTCCTGGCAACGGTCCAGTTTTCCTGAGCGAAAATCAACCACAAGCGGATAGCCGGAGGGAAAGGCTCCTAATGCTAAAGCTAGTAGTGGGGAATTTTGGAAATAGCAGTAGGGATGTAGGGATTTCGTATCCCAGACAGGACAGCTCCGAATGTGACCGGAGACAGAAGGAAAGCTCTCAGCTCTCATCTCAGAGAAGAGAAGGCTCTCGTTCTGGTATTAGAGGACGGATCCGATGATGTGGTGTGTGAAATATTTTAAAAGAACTTGTGAATCGGCTATGGCTCAAGAGCTTTTCGCGTTATAATTGAGAATGATGTTACATAATAGTAGAGAAATATATATTTATATATGTATCATGTCTGACGGGGGAAAAAAAAATACAAGAGGAAAATTGTTAAAATATATTTTTTGAATGTGTTGTCTGTACTGAATCGATAGGCTTCTTGATTGTCAAATTTTATTTAATCAATGCATGCGTTTCCCTTTTATTAAATATTTTATGGTGCTTCTCAAAAATTATGTATATATCCGAAATAATAAATCTTTTTCTTTCAACACCCTATCTTTAAACAACAATTTTAATCATAT
>JAWZYV010014168.1:0-83222 GCA_038373885.1 Cheiracanthium punctorium
CAAATCTCTAGCAAGCTACTAAAGAAGTAGTATCATTTTCTATGAAACAAGAGAACTCTAATAATAATTTTTTTTTTCAAAATTTTCAAAACATAATTCTCAATAATGAAAGGAGCAACTCTTTGCAAGGATATTTAACCTCAGCAACCAGTGGCATTAGCATTAAGACCTGAGCTCTTGGTTATACTCAATCTCACAACTCTCTTCAGACACGTTGGATGAATGCCCACAGTTAACTGTAATGTTTCCATTGTCAATCCACAACTATTAAAATAAAAAGAACATATGAATAAAATATATTATTTTAAATGCCATATATTATTAAATGTTTAATTGAGACAGAATATGTTTTTTATTTATTTAGTAATTGAACTACACTTATTTACTAAGTAAAAATTATCTAATTAAAAAAAAATTATTTTTCACATAAAATTTGTTCAAGCTATAAAGCTTAATTCTGTAATGATAGTGTTATTATTACTCTGATGCAGCAAGGAAAGTCAAATGCAAATACTGACTTGTAGATAAATTTATCAAAACATAATTTTAAACAGGATGGCCCAAAAAGGTGGTAATGGGCTTTAATTTTTTATCTATTAGAAATAAGTGGGCAGTGTAAATTGAAAAAATGTACAAAATAAGGTCGGAAATAAGACTCCGTTAAGAAAAATTTCCTCTAGTTAATTTTCATAAAGTTTCACTTTTTTAATTTGTATACAACCCCAATACAAAAAATATTCCCAGTTAGTAAAATGTGCCCCATACACTAATGAGGTGATATACCAAATTTGAGCCTTTCATCACACAACGTCTTAGAGATATCTAAAAAAAAAAGATGATCGGGGACTATACACGATTTTGAATATAAACGTTTATAGCTAGAGTCGAAAAAAAGATTTTTTTTTCATAATTTCTGTATGACCCTGAAATGTGATCATTCAAAATGATTTTTTCCTTTCAAGTGCCATTGAAAAGTGGTTTAAGTCAACGTTATATTTATCTTCATATCTCTAACACTTTTTAAGGTGTAATTCTCAAATTCTGTATGCCACCTCATTAGTGTATGAAGCACATTTTACTAACTAGGTCCGCATGAGGTATTGCATATGCAATGTTGAGCTGCACGAATTTCATGCAGTTATATCTACTTCAAGTTGAATTTTTTTCAGTGAATATTCCTTGATGGTATGTCCAATTTCGGATTTTCTTTTCTTTCTTTCTTTTTTTTTTTTTTTTTTTTAAAGTGATTAGCATCATGACCTTGACCAATGTCATAGGTTCAATGAGAGCGCGAGCGAGTAATTGAGAAATAGAATAATTCTTCTAATATTTCCATCGAAATTAATGGCATCAGGTTTTTTGGTGATTATTCCTCCGTGATCAACTTGACTGGTTTGATTTCAGATTTATATCTTGCTTTCATTGGTATAACCTTGCCAAATTTAAACTAAATCGGTCAAGCGGTTTAGGAGGAGAAGTGTTACATTGAAATGCCTGAGTGTAGTGTAAGAGCTTCGCTCAGCTCAATTCAGATGACTAATGATCTAATCACCCACCCTGTACTGAAAAGGTGGTAGAAGCCCAAAGTCTAAGCGAGTGTGTGTGTGAGAGAGAGAGAGAGAGAGAGAGAGAGAGAGAGAGAGAGAGGAGAGAAAGAGAGAGAGCACTTTTGAAGGAATATTAAGCTAATTCTTATTTGACTGATAATAAAAAATTAACTTAACATCCTCTAAGGTATTTACTAAATATTAAATTTTTTTATTTATCAAAGAACAAAGTGGCAAGTTTTTTTAAATCTACACTGTGGAATTATTATCAGCATTAAAATATTCATTATTTAATGATGAGGTAGTCATTTTAATTCTTTTGTTTGACATAACAAACACAAGAAAGTGTAGATAAGATTGATAAGATTTATACTAGTGTTGACAGTTGATAAGATTTATGCAAATGATTGACTTCATTTAAGTTGATAAGATTTATACAAATGATTGACTTCAATACATCACACTTATACAGTAGACTCCCTCTTAACCGGCCCAAATGGAAGGGATAAGCCAGTTAAGTGAAATTCTGGTTAAAACGGAGAATGAAAAAAAAAAAAAAAAAAACATTTAATTAATGGAAATGCACTATAATACATCCACAAATTTATTACAAAAGTTTTGCATTCCATTGGCAGGAAAGTTGGAAAAAAGACAGTCTTTTTTTCTGCTGAAGACTGGAAATTTGGTGATTTACTGCATAGTTTTGCCATTTATTAAAAAGCATCACATCAATGGATGAAGCGGATGCTTGTTGTTCCACATAGCATAAAGCCATTTTCAGTACATTCACATGCAGTGCTTCAGTGCAAACTGCACATGATTTGACGGAGGTTGTTGCTGGATTATCCATGTCAGACTCACTATTATCGTAAACCGCATCAGTGACAGCTCCAGTGATTTTGTCATCTGACAAAGTTTTGTGCCGAAGTTCCCTGTCAGTGGAAAACTATTTCTCCACATCTTTAACATCGACATCTTGACACCCAGTAATTCATTCTTTAAATATTGTAATTTTTAAAAAACTCTTTTTTTTTAGTTAAATAAATTAAGGCCGGTTTAAGCAGAGATAGGGTTAAATGGAGGCTAGTTACAAGGGCGTCTACTGTAATAAGAACAAAGGGGAAAGAGGGTGGGGTGGAAAATCTTAGTCTGGTATATTTCATTAAAAAAGCTATACTTTCAGTCATTTAGAAATATGCTTAAGTCAATTTAACAACTATAATTATTTATTTAAAAATGTAAACTATTGAATCAAATAAGTATTTAATCAACAAAGCTTACTTAAGGGCAGCACTGAATCCTTGTATGACTTCACCTGCATTTGGACCTAGGAAATGCAACCCTAAAACTTTATGGGGTGACTCTTTAGAGCATACTGCCTAGAAATAAATAAATAAAAGAAAGGAATCTAAAATTATGGGTTACATATTTTACATTAATTAGCCATAACATGAGTACACTTTTATGATGCACAGTATTTGTTTTGATTTTTTTTTAATAATGCATTACGAAAAAAACAAGTGCATTAATGGTAAACACTCAAATTAATGGTGTTAAACGATAAAGTAAATAAAAAACTTTGTAAAAAACACACATAAGAAGTTATAGGTAAGAAGATACACATGTTTCGGTCAAAAATTGTTTTGACCTTTATCAGTCCAAGCCCTTCGTCGCAAGGAACACAGGGAACTGAAAAGAGATAAACAAGCAAGCAAGTTGCCACAAGGGGCAAAGAAAAGTCGAACAAAACCATGGAGAGGGAAAAATTTAAGGGATAAAAAGGAAAGGAAAGAAGCACAAAAATAAAAAAATTTAAAAATTTAAAAAAAGGAGGAACACACGAATACAAACACACACACAAAAAAGAGAAAACAGAACAAAAAAAATAACAAAAAATAAAATAAAAAATAAAACATAAAAAACACAATAATTTTTTTTTTTTTTAACCACTAACAGGACAGCACAGTATATATTTAATAAGCCTATTACTTCTACTAATACTATTAATTTTCACAACAAATTAATTGTACTACCTTTCTTTTCACCTTTATGCTACAAAATTTCTAAACTTCTCAAAAATTTCGGTTTCAAAGTCATTTTTAAACCTGTTAATAAACTTAAATTTTCTTCCCTTAAAGATCCTATTCCTACTGAGAACCGTTGGGGTGTTTATTATATTCCTTGTGGACCTTGTGATTTGGGCTATATTGGTCAGACCAGAAGAGCTCTCAAATTTAGGCTCAAAGAGCATGGGAGATATGAAGGTTAAAATTTAGGCTCAAAGAGCATGAGAGATATGAAGGCTCAAAGGGTTAGCATATTGTATTTTTAGCACTGCGACCCCAAAACTGCCAAATAAGTCTCAGCCCTCTCAAAACGGTTTGCGTGTGAAACGGGTAAGTATAGAACCCCTTCTAGGCCTAGGTAAGTATGACCTCGGTATGTGACGTTAGCAATACAGTGTTTAGGGCATCAGCTTTACTTATTCGAGTCGGTGCTGAATTTCACGTATTCTTCTTTCTATCTATACAAAAGAAAGTTTTCGGAAATTTATAATCACGAGCCCCAAGAAAACCCGTGCACGGAGGAAATTCCCCCTCTCGTCAGGCCTGAAGACAGTTCAAAGAATTATCTTTTGTATTATTTAAGACTCACACACACACAAGTAAGGACTTAAGATCCATAATACTTTCTGTTTTAATCTACACAGCTCTCGATAGAGAATCGCAGTAGCATTTCACCGACATTATGATTATTGTTCATTCACATCTGCAAAATAGTAATCAGCGCAAGATTTTAAAAAAATAGATAGATTAATAGATTATCAGAATTTCAAATGTCTTTTCTTCATACCCAGTTTTTAAAATCAAGAGCTTTACATAAAAAAAAAACCTGAATTCACAGAGTTTGTTTGCAGGTACGGACTACGACTGACGTCATGCCCTCCAGAATGTTGGGATCCAGAATTCAGACCTATCGACCCTACAGTAGCGCCCTTTTTAAAAATGTTCGACTTAAAACACAAACAGTGTAATAGGCCTAAAGTCGACGGCATCTCCTTTGACGTCTGGACTTACGGAATGACTGTACTAAGTTGTTTCACAGGATTTGAACCTGCCACACTCAAGCTCAGAAAAAAAATGGATTGGTGGATAGAACAAAGGCCACTGCTATTAAAGTTATTTGAAGTAAGTAAACACGTTATAAAATAAACTGTTCTTTATACATATTCAGCAATACAATGAAGTTGTTCCTAATCTGACTTTAAAACTTTAACCCTTTAACGCGCAGTGTTCCCGCTTTGGGAACACCAAACTATGACGTTTTGACTGTTGCCAGTCACGAAGAATAGATTTGATTTCTATAAAAATAGTTGCGGGTGACATAGATCCACGAGAATCCTTTACTTTTTAGCACGTCATTTCCCGTAAAAAAATTCTCACGATTCTTTTTAACAGCACTGACAAGGGCAGCCGTTGCCATCGCTCGAATTAACTACCAGCAAGATAGCGGACGATCGAAACGTTCAGCTGGCACAGCCAGCTGTCGTCAAAAAAGGGTCTCTAGATCTGTATCACGCGATGAACGTTTCGATCGTCCACATCTTGTTGGTAGTCATGTCGAGCAATGGCAACGAATGCCCTTTTTTCAGCATTGGTAAAGGGTTGCGACTCAAAGGGTTGACAAGAATACAAAAAGAATTTAGCCTGAAGGAAATGCAGCACCTCTCCATTAAAAAAAAAAAAAAAAAAAAAGGCCTCATTTTTCTTTCCGGTTTTTTAGAATGGGCTTTAATTCCTTAGTGGTGAGAAAACAAGAGCAAACCTAGAGTTTTACTATGCAAGATAATGAGCTCTTGTTTGCCACAATAACAGTTTATTTTCATGACTATTTCATAACCTTAAAATAGACTATCTTTGCAAATTCTTAAAGTTGGGCTGTATGTGTATATTGAAAAAGTTTTTAATTTTGGTTCAGAAAGGTATGTCTGGAAACATTCTACAAATAATCATTTAAGTAAACGTAAAATTATCATAAATATTCGAAGTAAGCTGCTAAGTATAACCCGGATATTCACACAAACTAAGTGTTAATAAATAGTTAATACGAGAGACGAACGACTTTACCCAAAATTGTGGAGAGCGGAGCTTAAGATTCACCATTTAGAAAGACAGTTATCTGGATAGCTATTAACTCGCTGACTTCAAAACACGTAAACTGTAGCTCAGAATATCATAACCAATAGATAAAAAAACACTCAAAACTGACTATATTGCTTTTAATTACAGTTTAATCACTAGTATAACTATTTGTATACAGCAATGCAAAGAAATTACTGAAATAACACATTTATTGTAAATTTTTATAGGGCTCGGCAATTGAGAATATTCTGCAAGCAAGGTTTCCCTATTCTGAAATACAGAAATCTGAATGCTGTCACGTTTTAAACTTTCTGACTGGCGTTCTAAGGGTGGACCCATATAGAAGACCTACTACTCAACAAATATTGGAACACGAAATGATGCCATACAAGAAGAGGTCTAGAAGTTTTGCTTGCGATGACGCTTGGACGCAGGAAATAGCAGCAGCTCAACCGAAACCAACGGAGCAGAACCGAAATTACAAATTGAAACAAAAAATACGTTATCTTATAAATAATGCCATTTTCATCGCTGAAGACATGAAGAGCGATTCTGCACCGGAAACAGTAGCTCATGAACTCCCGAAATCAAGAGAAAAAGTGAATATTTACGAATTGAGAAAAGAAATACGTGACCTAATAACCAGTGCAATTATCATTGCTGAAGACATAAGGAGATATCGAGAAGCTGTATGAAGTGAGAAGACTCATGTCGAACATGGTTGGGAGGCTGGGACGGGCATGGGACGGAGATCGCTGTGCTGCCACTCTTTCTTGGTGATGTTTGGAGTCTTTCTTGATACTGTATACTTAATTGGAAAATCTCAAGAGTCAAGTATGAACTCTATGATCTCAATGACTGAACCTGAAATAGTACAATGTTATGGACGTCGGGTTTAGCATGAGTTATGAGTCTGCTTTGAACTCTATTTTATGTACATTTCATGATACTGTATACTTAATTGGAAAATCTCAAGAGTCAAGTATGAACTCTATGATCTCAATGACTGAACCTGAAATAGTACAATGTTATGGACGTCGGGTTTAGCATGAGTTATGAGTCTGCTTTGAACTCTATTTTATGTACATTTCATGATACTGTATACTTAATTGGAAAATCTTTCGAAAATAAAACAAAATTTTTAACAGATAAAATGTCTCGTGTATTTATTTTTCAAATTCCTCATTTAATTGTGTCAATATTAGTTTTTAAGTACAAAAATCTCATGTTGGCATCACGTGACTTTCTGGTACGTGTATCATATTACACACTTTTTACTGAAGTTTGGAGATTTCTCGCCAAATTTATCCCTAAGCTGGGAATATCCCTAAGCTGGGTTCAGTTTTGTTCAGTTCTGAATAGCAACATTTTTGAGATTTGCTCTTTCCACTTTCTGCTTTATCAGCCTTCACTCTACTGTGTTTGTAGTTGGTAGAACCTTTTTTTTTCCTTTTCAGCACTAGGGTGCTATTTCGTTCAGTCCCAAATTTTTGTCTATGCGACTTTGACGACATGATTTGTTGACAGGTTTTGTAGACATGAACTGACAGAGTGAAGATCTTTTCAAATGTGTTTGCCAAATAACGCGGAGGCGGGGGGTAGATTAAAATCTTGAAAGTCGCACAAGGTTTGCAATTTTTTATAGTTGATCTTTCCTTTTGCTGGCAAAAATCAACTGCAAGACCAAACTGAGCTTGGTGATATCTTCCGAATTTGGCTAGGAACTAGAAAATTATAGTTAGAACATGCCTGGCGAAGATTGTAAAACAGTTTTAGTGGGCGATTTTAAGATAGATTTCAATTCCAAAGATGTGTTTCATAGAACAAGGGAGAAGTATACGGCACACTAATGAATAATGATACACATTCCAACTAAATAGAATAAGGAAAGAAAATAGGGAAGACGCATGTATAATGATACGTTTTTCGTGAATAGTTCTTTAGTGCATATTTAAAATCTGAAAGCGTTTCGGATTTTCGTACTTTTTTTTTTTCTTTTAGCTGACGAAGGGTGAATATTTTTTACCTGAAATGAGAGAATTGAATATTTATAAGTACATATTTATTTTTGTTATTTTACAAAATTTTGATTCTTACGTAATGAATGAAACATTCCCTGTATTCAAAATTACCAACATATACCAGACAATAACATATCTCATCACTTGAGCTATTGTCGAATTTTCTGCATTTCTCAATTCATACTTTTTTTATAGGTGGAAACTAACTTTTCTTTATTATTGATTTCACCTTGGTTTGTTGTCTATTTTTAATGTTGTAAAAATAATGTCCATTTATAAGAGCGTTTCCTTTGCTATACTTAACATATCTGCAAATTACCATACAAATGAGCTTGCAGACTGTGGTAGTTTGAAACCTTTCAAAATGCGGAATGACCTTTTTATTACCTTTTACATTTGCTCATGGAGATTACTCTGGTGTAAGGAACATATTGGTTGGGATCACAAATTGGTCCAGATTAATTTTCTCAGACAAAACTCGTTTAGAAGAATAGACGATCGTCCTGTTAAACTGTCATCTAACGATTCTTCGTCCATAATGTCGACCACACTTGGTGATACGAATCCATTTAGCGATGGTTAGAATTAAAAAAAAAAAACACTTGCGCAAACAAATGTGCCAATGAAACGACGACTCTCATCTCATTACCAAAATAAAGATTCTAGAATGGTATTGCGACTGCGTGTTTTTCTTCTGAAAAGCGAAGTATCGGTTGAAAAGTATCGGTGAAAATGGATGAAAGCAACAGAAACCGATACTTTCCCGATACTTTTAGAATCTAAAGAACAGATACCGATACCTAAAAAAATAGGAGGTATCGGCGCCGATACTATCGGTTGATCCCTAGTTATATTACTTCTCACTACTCTAAATTAATGCTTTTGAAAAAAATCTCTAAAATGATTCAGTAAAACTTTAGCATTTTCCTATTGATACTTACTCTGAAACAATCATAAATTTGTGCAGCACATGCTTCATGCATTTCATCAGAGTACATATGAAAATAATAATAATGGAACAAGGTAACAGTAAAATGTTTTATTAAAAATATATCAACATCCAATGAACTCTTACAAATATTAAGCTCTATTTGACTTAACTATATTTGACAACAGTTGTCATTTGACAAACATATACAAGCGTTTGAAATGCATCCATTACGCTCCACCTGAGGTTTGAGAGCGTAATATCATTTTTTTCAAACAGTAAAAATACCCAAAAAATAAATTAATGCCATTTGACCCTTGCAATAAGTTCCTCCTTTTGTTAAAGATATTAGACGTAATTCATCTATTAAATTAATTACATATGCTCAAATTAATTTCATTATCTTCTAACCCATCCCTACCTAACAAGAAAGCAAAAAAGGAAAATTATTAGGAATTTGTGAATATAAAACATATCTAATATATTAAGTTCACTTAAATAATAATAATGATGTAGCTGCAAAACTTGGCCAGACATTCATAAAAAGCAATTTTAATAATAAAAAAATTCCTTTTAAACAAATCTCTAGCAAGCTACTAAAGAAGTAGTATCATTTTCTATGAAACAAGAGAACTCTAATAATAATTTTTTTTTTCAAAATTTTCAAAACATAATTCTCAATAATGAAAGGAGCAACTCTTTGCAAGGATATTTAACCTCAGCAACCAGTGGCATTAGCATTAAGACCTGAGCTCTTGGTTATACTCAATCTCACAACTTCTTCAGCACACGTTGGATGAATGCCCACAGTTAACTGTAATGTTTCCATTGTCAATCCACAACTATTAAAATAAAAAGAACATATGAATAAAATATATTATTTTAAATGCCATATATTATTAAATGTTTAATTGAGACAGAATATGTTTTTTATTTATTTAGTAATTGAACTACACTTATTTACTAAGTAAAAATTATCTAATTAAAAAAAAATTATTTTTCACATAAAATTTGTTCAAGCTATAAAGCTTAATTCTGTAATGATAGTGTTATTATTACTCTGATGCAGCAAGGAAAGTCAAATGCAAATACTGACTTGTAGATAAATTTATCAAAACATAATTTTAAACAGGATGGCCCAAAAAGGTGGTAATGGGCTTTAATTTTTTATCTATTAGAAATAAGTGGGCAGTGTAAATTGAAAAAATGTACAAAATAAGGTCGGAAATAAGACTCCGTTAAGAAAAATTTCCTCTAGTTAATTTTCATAAAGTTTCACTTTTTTAATTTGTATACAACCCCAATACAAAAAATATTCCCAGTTAGTAAAATGTGCCCCATACACTAATGAGGTGATATACCAAATTTGAGCCTTTCATCACACAACGTCTTAGAGATATCTAAAAAAAAAAGATGATCGGGGACTATACACGATTTTGAATATAAACGTTTATAGCTAGAGTCGAAAAAAAGATTTTTTTTCATAATTTCTGTATGACCCCTGAAATGTGATCATTCAAAATGATTTTTTCCTTTCAAGTGCCATTGAAAAGTGGTTTAAGTCAACGTTATATTTATCTTCATATCTCTAACACTTTTTAAGGTGTAATTCTCAAATTCTGTATGCCACCTCATTAGTGTATGAAGCACATTTTACTAACTAGGTCCGCATGAGGTATTGCATATGCAATGTTGAGCTGCACGAATTTCATGCAGTTATATCTACTTCAAGTTGAATTTTTTTCAGTGAATATTCCTTGATGGTATGTCCAATTTCGGATTTTCTTTTCTTTCTTTCTTTTTTTTTTTTTTTTTTTTAAAGTGATTAGCATCATGACCTTGACCAATGTCATAGGTTCAATGAGAGCGCGAGCGAGTAATTGAGAAATAGAATAATTCTTCTAATATTTCCATTGAAATTAATGGCATCAGGTTTTTTGGTGATTATTCCTCCGTGATCAACTTGACTGGTTTGATTTCAGATTTATATCTTGCTTTCATTGGTATAACCTTGCCAAATTTAAACTAAATCGGTCAAGCGGTTTAGGAGGAGAAGTGTTACATTGAAATGCCTGAGTGTAGTGTAAGAGCTTCGCTCAGCTCAATTCAGATGACTAATGATCTAATCACCCACCCTGTACTGAAAAGGTGGTAGAAGCCCAAAGTCTAAGCGAGTGTGTGTGTGAGAGAGAGAGAGAGAGAGAGAGAGAGAGAGAGAGAGAGAGGAGAGAAAGAGAGAGAGCACTTTTGAAGGAATATTAAGCTAATTCTTATTTGACTGATAATAAAAAATTAACTTAACATCCTCTAAGGTATTTACTAAATATTAAATTTTTTTATTTATCAAAGAACAAAGTGGCAAGTTTTTTTAAATCTACACTGTGGAATTATTATCAGCATTAAAATATTCATTATTTAATGATGAGGTAGTCATTTTAATTCTTTTGTTTGACATAACAAACACAAGAAAGTGTAGATAAGATTGATAAGATTTATACTAGTGTTGACAGTTGATAAGATTTATGCAAATGATTGACTTCATTTAAGTTGATAAGATTTATACAAATGATTGACTTCAATACATCACACTTATACAGTAGACTCCCTCTTAACCGGCCCAAATGGAAGGGATAAGCCAGTTAAGTGAAATTCTGGTTAAAACGGAGAATGAAAAAAAAAAAAAAAAAAACATTTAATTAATGGAAATGCACTATAATACATCCACAAATTTATTACAAAAGTTTTGCATTCCATTGGCAGGAAAGTTGGAAAAAAGACAGTCTTTTTTTCTGCTGAAGACTGGAAATTTGGTGATTTACTGCATAGTTTTGCCATTTATTAAAAAGCATCACATCAATGGATGAAGCGGATGCTTGTTGTTCCACATAGCATAAAGCCATTTTCAGTACATTCACATGCAGTGCTTCAGTGCAAACTGCACATGATTTGACGGAGGTTGTTGCTGGATTATCCATGTCAGACTCACTATTATCGTAAACCGCATCAGTGACAGCTCCAGTGATTTTGTCATCTGACAAAGTTTTGTGCCGAAGTTCCCTGTCAGTGGAAAACTATTTCTCCACATCTTTAACATCGACATCTTGACACCCAGTAATTCATTCTTTAAATATTGTAATTTTTAAAAAACTCTTTTTTTTTAGTTAAATAAATTAAGGCCGGTTTAAGCAGAGATAGGGTTAAATGGAGGCTAGTTACAAGGGCGTCTACTGTAATAAGAACAAAGGGGAAAGAGGGTGGGGTGGAAAATCTTAGTCTGGTATATTTCATTAAAAAAGCTATACTTTCAGTCATTTAGAAATATGCTTAAGTCAATTTAACAACTATAATTATTTATTTAAAAATGTAAACTATTGAATCAAATAAGTATTTAATCAACAAAGCTTACTTAAGGGCAGCACTGAATCCTTGTATGACTTCACCTGCATTTGGACCTAGGAAATGCAACCCTAAAACTTTATGGGGTGACTCTTTAGAGCATACTGCCTAGAAATAAATAAATAAAAGAAAGGAATCTAAAATTATGGGTTACATATTTTACATTAATTAGCCATAACATGAGTACACTTTTATGATGCACAGTATTTGTTTTGATTTTTTTTAATAATGCATTACGAAAAAAACAAGTGCATTAATGGTAAACACTCAAATTAATGGTGTTAAACGATAAAGTAAATAAAAAACTTTGTAAAAAACACACATAAGAAGTTATAGGTAAGAAGATACACATGTTTCGGTCAAAAATTGTTTTGACCTTTATCAGTCCAAGCCCTTCGTCGCAAGGAACACAGGGAACTGAAAAGAGATAAACAAGCAAGCAAGTTGCCACAAGGGGCAAAGAAAAGTCGAACAAAACCATGGAGAGGGAAAAATTTAAGGGATAAAAAGGAAAGGAAAGAAGCACAAAAATAAAAAAATTTAAAAATTTAAAAAAAGGAGGAACACACGAATACAAACACACACACAAAAAAGAGAAAACAGAACAAAAAAAATAACAAAAAATAAAATAAAAAATAAAACATAAAAAACACAATAATTTTTTTTTTTTTTAACCACTAACAGGACAGCACAGTATATATTTAATAAGCCTATTACTTCTACTAATACTATTAATTTTCACAACAAATTAATTGTACTACCTTTCTTTTCACCTTTATGCTACAAAATTTCTAAACTTCTCAAAAATTTCGGTTTCAAAGTCATTTTTAAACCTGTTAATAAACTTAAATTTTCTTCCCTTAAAGATCCTATTCCTACTGAGAACCGTTGGGGTGTTTATTATATTCCTTGTGGACCTTGTGATTTGGGCTATATTGGTCAGACCAGAAGAGCTCTCAAATTTAGGCTCAAAGAGCATGGGAGATATGAAGGTTAAAATTTAGGCTCAAAGAGCATGAGAGATATGAAGGCTCAAAGGGTTAGCATATTGTATTTTTAGCACTGCGACCCCAAAACTGCCAAATAAGTCTCAGCCCTCTCAAAACGGTTTGCGTGTGAAACGGGTAAGTATAGAACCCCTTCTAGGCCTAGGTAAGTATGACCTCGGTATGTGACGTTAGCAATACAGTGTTTAGGGCATCAGCTTTACTTATTCGAGTCGGTGCTGAATTTCACGTATTCTTCTTTCTATCTATACAAAAGAAAGTTTTCGGAAATTTATAATCACGAGCCCCAAGAAAACCCGTGCACGGAGGAAATTCCCCCTCTCGTCAGGCCTGAAGACAGTTCAAAGAATTATCTTTTGTATTATTTAAGACTCACACACACACAAGTAAGGACTTAAGATCCATAATACTTTCTGTTTTAATCTACACAGCTCTCGATAGAGAATCGCAGTAGCATTTCACCGACATTATGATTATTGTTCATTCACATCTGCAAAATAGTAATCAGCGCAAGATTTTAAAAAAATAGATAGATTAATAGATTATCAGAATTTCAAATGTCTTTTCTTCATACCCAGTTTTTAAAATCAAGAGCTTTACATAAAAAAAAAACCTGAATTCACAGAGTTTGTTTGCAGGTACGGACTACGACTGACGTCATGCCCTCCAGAATGTTGGGATCCAGAATTCAGACCTATCGACCCTACAGTAGCGCCCTTTTTAAAAATGTTCGACTTAAAACACAAACAGTGTAATAGGCCTAAAGTCGACGGCATCTCCTTTGACGTCTGGACTTACGGAATGACTGTACTAAGTTGTTTCACAGGATTTGAACCTGCCACACTCAAGCTCAGAAAAAAAATGGATTGGTGGATAGAACAAAGGCCACTGCTATTAAAGTTATTTGAAGTAAGTAAACACGTTATAAAATAAACTGTTCTTTATACATATTCAGCAATACAATGAAGTTGTTCCTAATCTGACTTTAAAACTTTAACCCTTTAACGCGCAGTGTTCCCGCTTTGGGAACACCAAACTATGACGTTTTGACTGTTGCCAGTCACGAAGAATAGATTTGATTTCTATAAAAATAGTTGCGGGTGACATAGATCCACGAGAATCCTTTACTTTTTAGCACGTCATTTCCCGTAAAAAAATTCTCACGATTCTTTTTAACAGCACTGACAAGGGCAGCCGTTGCCATCGCTCGAATTAACTACCAGCAAGATAGCGGACGATCGAAACGTTCAGCTGGCACAGCCAGCTGTCGTCAAAAAAGGGTCTCTAGATCTGTATCACGCGATGAACGTTTCGATCGTCCACATCTTGTTGGTAGTCATGTCGAGCAATGGCAACGAATGCCCTTTTTTCAGCATTGGTAAAGGGTTGCGCCTCAAAGGGTTGACAAGAATACAAAAAGAATTTAGCCTGAAGGAAATGCAGCACCTCTCCATTAAAAAAAAAAAAAAAAAAAAAAGGCCTCATTTTTCTTTCCGGTTTTTTAGAATGGGCTTTAATTCCTTAGTGGTGAGAAAACAAGAGCAAACCTAGAGTTTTACTATGCAAGATAATGAGCTCTTGTTTGCCACAATAACAGTTTATTTTCATGACTATTTCATAACCTTAAAATAGACTATCTTTGCAAATTCTTAAAGTTGGGCTGTATGTGTATATTGAAAAAGTTTTTAATTTTGGTTCAGAAAGGTATGTCTGGAAACATTCTACAAATAATCATTTAAGTAAACGTAAAATTATCATAAATATTCGAAGTAAGCTGCTAAGTATAACCCGGATATTCACACAAACTAAGTGTTAATAAATAGTTAATACGAGAGACGAACGACTTTACCCAAAATTGTGGAGAGCGGAGCTTAAGATTCACCATTTAGAAAGACAGTTATCTGGATAGCTATTAACTCGCTGACTTCAAAACACGTAAACTGTAGCTCAGAATATCATAACCAATAGATAAAAAACACTCAAAACTGACTATATTGCTTTTAATTACAGTTTAATCACTAGTATAACTATTTGTATACAGCAATGCAAAGAAATTACTGAAATAACACATTTATTGTAAATTTTTATAGGGCTCGGCAATTGAGAATATTCTGCAAGCAAGGTTTCCCTATTCTGAAATACAGAAATCTGAATGCTGTCACGTTTTAAACTTTCTGACTGGCGTTCTAAGGGTGGACCCATATAGAAGACCTACTACTCAACAAATATTGGAACACGAAATGATGCCATACAAGAAGAGGTCTAGAAGTTTTGCTTGCGATGACGCTTGGACGCAGGAAATAGCAGCAGCTCAACCGAAACCAACGGAGCAGAACCGAAATTACAAATTGAAACAAAAAATACGTTATCTTATAAATAATGCCATTTTCATCGCTGAAGACATGAAGAGCGATTCTGCACCGGAAACAGTAGCTCATGAACTCCCGAAATCAAGAGAAAAAGTGAATATTTACGAATTGAGAAAAGAAATACGTGACCTAATAACCAGTGCAATTATCATTGCTGAAGACATAAGGAGATATCGAGAAGCTGTATGAAGTGAGAAGACTCATGTCGAACATGGTTGGGAGGCTGGGACGGGCATGGGACGGAGATCGCTGTGCTGCCACTCTTTCTTGGTGATGTTTGGAGTCTTTCTTGATACTGTATACTTAATTGGAAAATCTCAAGAGTCAAGTATGAACTCTATGATCTCAATGACTGAACCTGAAATAGTACAATGTTATGGACGTCGGGTTTAGCATGAGTTATGAGTCTGCTTTGAACTCTATTTTATGTACATTTCATGATACTGTATACTTAATTGGAAAATCTCAAGAGTCAAGTATGAACTCTATGATCTCAATGACTGAACCTGAAATAGTACAATGTTATGGACGTCGGGTTTAGCATGAGTTATGAGTCTGCTTTGAACTCTATTTTATGTACATTTCATGATACTGTATACTTAATTGGAAAATCTTTCGAAAATAAAACAAAATTTTTAACAGATAAAATGTCTCGTGTATTTATTTTTCAAATTCCTCATTTAATTGTGTCAATATTAGTTTTTAAGTACAAAAATCTCATGTTGGCATCACGTGACTTTCTGGTACGTGTATCATATTACACACTTTTTACTGAAGTTTGGAGATTTCTCGCCAAATTTATCCCTAAGCTGGGAATATCCCTAAGCTGGGTTCAGTTTTGTTCAGTTCTGAATAGCAACATTTTTGAGATTTGCTCTTTCCACTTTCTGCTTTATCAGCCTTCACTCTACTGTGTTTGTAGTTGGTAGAACCTTTTTTTTTCCTTTTCAGCACTAGGGTGCTATTTCGTTCAGTCCCAAATTTTTGTCTATGCGACTTTGACGACATGATTTGTTGACAGGTTTTGTAGACATGAACTGACAGAGTGAAGATCTTTTCAAATGTGTTTGCCAAATAACGCGGAGGCGGGGGGTAGATTAAAATCTTGAAAGTCGCACAAGGTTTGCAATTTTTTATAGTTGATCTTTCCTTTTGCTGGCAAAAATCAACTGCAAGACCAAACTGAGCTTGGTGATATCTTCCGAATTTGGCTAGGAACTAGAAAATTATAGTTAGAACATGCCTGGCGAAGATTGTAAAACAGTTTTAGTGGGCGATTTTAAGATAGATTTCAATTCCAAAGATGTGTTTCATAGAACAAGGGAGAAGTATACGGCACACTAATGAATAATGATACACATTCCAACTAAATAGAATAAGGAAAGAAAATAGGGAAGACGCATGTATAATGATACGTTTTTCGTGAATAGTTCTTTAGTGCATATTTAAAATCTGAAAGCGTTTCGGATTTTCGTACTTTTTTTTTTCTTTTAGCTGACGAAGGGTGAATATTTTTTACCTGAAATGAGAGAATTGAATATTTATAAGTACATATTTATTTTTGTTATTTTACAAAATTTTGATTCTTACGTAATGAATGAAACATTCCCTGTATTCAAAATTACCAACATATACCAGACAATAACATATCTCATCACTTGAGCTATTGTCGAATTTTCTGCATTTCTCAATTCATACTTTTTTTATAGGTGGAAACTAACTTTTCTTTATTATTGATTTCACCTTGGTTTGTTGTCTATTTTTAATGTTGTAAAAATAATGTCCATTTATAAGAGCGTTTCCTTTGCTATACTTAACATATCTGCAAATTACCATACAAATGAGCTTGCAGACTGTGGTAGTTTGAAACCTTTCAAAATGCGGAATGACCTTTTTATTACCTTTTACATTTGCTCATGGAGATTACTCTGGTGTAAGGAACATATTGGTTGGGATCACAAATTGGTCCAGATTAATTTTCTCAGACAAAACTCGTTTAGAAGAATAGACGATCGTCCTGTTAAACTGTCATCTAACGATTCTTCGTCCATAATGTCGACCACACTTGGTGATACGAATCCATTTAGCGATGGTTAGAATTAAAAAAAAAAAAACACTTGCGCAAACAAATGTGCCAATGAAACGACGACTCTCATCTCATTACCAAAATAAAGATTCTAGAATGGTATTGCGACTGCGTGTTTTTCTTCTGAAAAGCGAAGTATCGGTTGAAAAGTATCGGTGAAAATGGATGAAAGCAACAGAAACCGATACTTTCCCGATACTTTTAGAATCTAAAGAACAGATACCGATACCTAAAAAAATAGGAGGTATCGGCGCCGATACTATCGGTTGATCCCTAGTTATATTACTTCTCACTACTCTAAATTAATGCTTTTGAAAAAAATCTCTAAAATGATTCAGTAAAACTTTAGCATTTTCCTATTGATACTTACTCTGAAACAATCATAAATTTGTGCAGCACATGCTTCATGCATTTCATCAGAGTACATATGAAAATAATAATAATGGAACAAGGTAACAGTAAAATGTTTTATTAAAAATATATCAACATCCAATGAACTCTTACAAATATTAAGCTCTATTTGACTTAACTATATTTGACAACAGTTGTCATTTGACAAACATATACAAGCGTTTGAAATGCATCCATTACGCTCCACCTGAGGTTTGAGAGCGTAATATCATTTTTTTCAAACAGTAAAAATACCCAAAAAATAAATTAATGCCATTTGACCCTTGCAATAAGTTCCTCCTTTTGTTAAAGATATTAGACGTAATTCATCTATTAAATTAATTACATATGCTCAAATTAATTTCATTATCTTCTAACCCATCCCTACCTAACAAGAAAGCAAAAAAGGAAAATTATTAGGAATTTGTGAATATAAAACATATCTAATATATTAAGTTCACTTAAATAATAATAATGATGTAGCTGCAAAACTTGGCCAGACATTCATAAAAAGCAATTTTAATAATAAAAAAATTCCTTTTAAACAAATCTCTAGCAAGCTACTAAAGAAGTAGTATCATTTTCTATGAAACAAGAGAACTCTAATAATAATTTTTTTTTTCAAAATTTTCAAAACATAATTCTCAATAATGAAAGGAGCAACTCTTTGCAAGGATATTTAACCTCAGCAACCAGTGGCATTAGCATTAAGACCTGAGCTCTTGGTTATACTCAATCTCACAACTTCTTCAGCACACGTTGGATGAATGCCCACAGTTAACTGTAATGTTTCCATTGTCAATCCACAACTATTAAAATAAAAAGAACATATGAATAAAATATATTATTTTAAATGCCATATATTATTAAATGTTTAATTGAGACAGAATATGTTTTTTATTTATTTAGTAATTGAACTACACTTATTTACTAAGTAAAAATTATCTAATTAAAAAAAAATTATTTTTCACATAAAATTTGTTCAAGCTATAAAGCTTAATTCTGTAATGATAGTGTTATTATTACTCTGATGCAGCAAGGAAAGTCAAATGCAAATACTGACTTGTAGATAAATTTATCAAAACATAATTTTAAACAGGATGGCCCAAAAAGGTGGTAATGGGCTTTAATTTTTTATCTATTAGAAATAAGTGGGCAGTGTAAATTGAAAAAATGTACAAAATAAGGTCGGAAATAAGACTCCGTTAAGAAAAATTTCCTCTAGTTAATTTTCATAAAGTTTCACTTTTTTAATTTGTATACAACCCCAATACAAAAAATATTCCCAGTTAGTAAAATGTGCCCCATACACTAATGAGGTGATATACCAAATTTGAGCCTTTCATCACACAACGTCTTAGAGATATCTAAAAAAAAAAGATGATCGGGGACTATACACGATTTTGAATATAAACGTTTATAGCTAGAGTCGAAAAAAAGATTTTTTTTCATAATTTCTGTATGACCCCTGAAATGTGATCATTCAAAATGATTTTTTCCTTTCAAGTGCCATTGAAAAGTGGTTTAAGTCAACGTTATATTTATCTTCATATCTCTAACACTTTTTAAGGTGTAATTCTCAAATTCTGTATGCCACCTCATTAGTGTATGAAGCACATTTTACTAACTAGGTCCGCATGAGGTATTGCATATGCAATGTTGAGCTGCACGAATTTCATGCAGTTATATCTACTTCAAGTTGAATTTTTTTCAGTGAATATTCCTTGATGGTATGTCCAATTTCGGATTTTCTTTTCTTTCTTTCTTTCTTTTTTTTTTTTAAAGTGATTAGCATCATGACCTTGACCAATGTCATAGGTTCAATGAGAGCGCGAGCGAGTAATTGAGAAATAGAATAATTCTTCTAATATTTCCATTGAAATTAATGGCATCAGGTTTTTTGGTGATTATTCCTCCGTGATCAACTTGACTGGTTTGATTTCAGATTTATATCTTGCTTTCATTGGTATAACCTTGCCAAATTTAAACTAAATCGGTCAAGCGGTTTAGGAGGAGAAGTGTTACATTGAAATGCCTGAGTGTAGTGTAAGAGCTTCGCTCAGCTCAATTCAGATGACTAATGATCTAATCACCCACCCTGTACTGAAAAGGTGGTAGAAGCCCAAAGTCTAAGCGAGTGTGTGTGTGAGAGAGAGAGAGAGAGAGAGAGAGAGAGAGAGAGAGAGGAGAGAAAGAGAGAGAGCACTTTTGAAGGAATATTAAGCTAATTCTTATTTGACTGATAATAAAAAATTAACTTAACATCCTCTAAGGTATTTACTAAATATTAAATTTTTTTATTTATCAAAGAACAAAGTGGCAAGTTTTTTTAAATCTACACTGTGGAATTATTATCAGCATTAAAATATTCATTATTTAATGATGAGGTAGTCATTTTAATTCTTTTGTTTGACATAACAAACACAAGAAAGTGTAGATAAGATTGATAAGATTTATACTAGTGTTGACAGTTGATAAGATTTATGCAAATGATTGACTTCATTTAAGTTGATAAGATTTATACAAATGATTGACTTCAATACATCACACTTATACAGTAGACTCCCTCTTAACCGGCCCAAATGGAAGGGATAAGCCAGTTAAGTGAAATTCTGGTTAAAACGGAGAATGAAAAAAAAAAAAAAAAAAACATTTAATTAATGGAAATGCACTATAATACATCCACAAATTTATTACAAAAGTTTTGCATTCCATTGGCAGGAAAGTTGGAAAAAAGACAGTCTTTTTTTCTGCTGAAGACTGGAAATTTGGTGATTTACTGCATAGTTTTGCCATTTATTAAAAAAGCATCACATCAATGGATGAAGCGGATGCTTGTTGTTCCACATAGCATAAAGCCATTTTCAGTACATTCACATGCAGTGCTTCAGTGCAAACTGCACATGATTTGACGGAGGTTGTTGCTGGATTATCCATGTCAGACTCACTATTATCGTAAACCGCATCAGTGACAGCTCCAGTGATTTTGTCATCTGACAAAGTTTTGTGCCGAAGTTCCCTGTCAGTGGAAAACTATTTCTCCACATCTTTAACATCGACATCTTGACACCCAGTAATTCATTCTTTAAATATTGTAATTTTTAAAAAACTCTTTTTTTTTAGTTAAATAAATTAAGGCCGGTTTAAGCAGAGATAGGGTTAAATGGAGGCTAGTTACAAGGGCGTCTACTGTAATAAGAACAAAGGGGAAAGAGGGTGGGGTGGAAAATCTTAGTCTGGTATATTTCATTAAAAAAGCTATACTTTCAGTCATTTAGAAATATGCTTAAGTCAATTTAACAACTATAATTATTTATTTAAAAATGTAAACTATTGAATCAAATAAGTATTTAATCAACAAAGCTTACTTAAGGGCAGCACTGAATCCTTGTATGACTTCACCTGCATTTGGACCTAGGAAATGCAACCCTAAAACTTTATGGGGTGACTCTTTAGAGCATACTGCCTAGAAATAAATAAATAAAAGAAAGGAATCTAAAATTATGGGTTACATATTTTACATTAATTAGCCATAACATGAGTACACTTTTATGATGCACAGTATTTGTTTTGATTTTTTTTAATAATGCATTACGAAAAAAACAAGTGCATTAATGGTAAACACTCAAATTAATGGTGTTAAACGATAAAGTAAATAAAAAACTTTGTAAAAAACACACATAAGAAGTTATAGGTAAGAAGATACACATGTTTCGGTCAAAAATTGTTTTGACCTTTATCAGTCCAAGCCCTTCGTCGCAAGGAACACAGGGAACTGAAAAGAGATAAACAAGCAAGCAAGTTGCCACAAGGGGCAAAGAAAAGTCGAACAAAACCATGGAGAGGGAAAAATTTAAGGGATAAAAAGGAAAGGAAAGAAGCACAAAAATAAAAAAATTTAAAAATTTAAAAAAAGGAGGAACACACGAATACAAACACACACACAAAAAAGAGAAAACAGAACAAAAAAAATAACAAAAAAAAAAATAAAAAATAAAACATAAAAAACACAATAATTTTTTTTTTTTTAACCACTAACAGGACAGCACAGTATATATTTAATAAGCCTATTACTTCTACTAATACTATTAATTTTCACAACAAATTAATTGTACTACCTTTCTTTTCACCTTTATGCTACAAAATTTCTAAACTTCTCAAAAATTTCGGTTTCAAAGTCATTTTTAAACCTGTTAATAAACTTAAATTTTCTTCCCTTAAAGATCCTATTCCTACTGAGAACCGTTGGGGTGTTTATTATATTCCTTGTGGACCTTGTGATTTGGGCTATATTGGTCAGACCAGAAGAGCTCTCAAATTTAGGCTCAAAGAGCATGAGAGATATGTTTCTAAGCACGAACTTTCCAAATCTTCTATTGCCTCACATTGTTGGAATTCCAATCATTGTTTTCAGTTCTCTAAGGCTAAGATTTTGTGCACTCCTCAGTCTTTGTCCCATCTTGATTTTTTGGAAGGTTTTTCCATTACCCAGCACTTAGAACGTCTTGTGAACGATGGTTCTTCAGTTCATTCTGCTTGGAAGCTGCTGTTGTAAGGTTCTATTCACTTTCTTCGTCTACCCCCCCTTATTTCTTTTTCTTTCGTTCCCTTTCCCCCCTCTATTTTTTTATTTTGTTTGCCCCCCCCTCTTTTTTTTATGTGTGTGTACGTGCGTTTCTGTGTTTCCTTTACGTTTTTTTAATAAATAATTATATATATATAAAAAAAAATTAAATTAAAAAAAAAAATTATATTTGTATATTGTGCTGTCCTGTTTGTGGTTTAAAAAAAAAATATTGTGTTTTTTATGTTTTATTTGTTTTCTGTTTGTTCTGTTTTCTCTTTTTTGTGTGTGTGTGTTTGTATTCGTCTGTTCCTCCTTTTTTAAAATTTTTTATTTTTGTATTTTTTGTGCTTCTTTCCTTTCCTTTTTATCCCTTAAATTTTTCCCTCTCCGTGGTTTTGTTCGACTTTTCTTTGCCCCTTGTGGCAACTTGCGCTTGTTTATCTCTTTTCAGTTCCCTGTGTTCCTTGCGACGAAGGGCTTGGACTGATGAAGGTCAAAACAATTTTTGACCGAAACGTGCGTATCTTCTTACCTATAACTTCTTATGTGTGTTTTTTACAAAGTTTTTTATTTACTTTATCAAGTGCATTAATATTAAGTGCACTTCACATATTTGGAACAAAAGTTACTTAAAAATACATTTGAAACAAGAAATACTCCATTCATACACAGTAACATTAATTAGTGAATTCAATATAAGCTTATTATCAATTTAAGTATATTAAGGAAGTAATTTAATTTGAAATTTTCATGTTATTTTCCAAATAAGAATAAAATATAAAACAAAAATACTTAAAAATAATTGAAGATTAGCCAAAAAAAAAGTAAGTATTCAAAAGCTGTGACTTCAAAATTACTGAAACCAGCTGCAATAAAGTAGTGCAAGATAAATATTTTTTAATTGCACAACTATAGGTTATTAATATCAGAAAATATCATCATCCTTTTTTAAGCAAAACACAAAAAAATCTTGAGCAAATATGAGTCTGCAAGGAAAGAGCAGTGGTTATGTTTTCATATTTCATACAGCTATAACACAAAACTACACATACAGCTACCTAACCAACACAAATTTGAAGAGGAAAATAAAATTGCTCTAATTTTCCAGTTTTAACAATCCATTTAAAAAAAACCTAATTTTGTTTAAAAAAATTAGCTTGTTATGTTTGATTGTTGAGTTGGCACTTTTTTCATGACAATTTGCAATAGATTTTGTGATTTGTCACAGACTTCGAATCCCTGACAAATGAAAAACTACTTTTCAAAACTGATATAAAGATAATACCTTTTTTGCTTAGCATTTTAATTCAAAATACTACCATTACTAAAGCCAGAGCTTTTGAAATACTAGCACCCATTTATTAAGCTTAAAATAAATAATACATACTCCTTTGTCTTTGAAGCTGGTTACGACCATTTCACATTTAATGGAGATACATAAGGATTTGTATTTGAACAGTTTATAACTTCCTAAACCATATAAATGTATAGTATATACGTAAATTTATACTATATTTTCTAAACTATGTAAATTTATATTATCATGATGAAAATTTTTATAGATTTTCTTGGGGAACTGTTTATACATAAAAGACTTACTGAAAATTGCATCCATTATTATCATTAACTAACTTTTTATCAAAAACAGACTTGCACTATATTCAAAGAAAATGGCTTATATATAAGAAATATAATAGGCAGTCAATCAGGATGCTCGCTTTGGAGCCCTCAGCTAGGCTCATTGAAATATGATTATCCGCTGTTCATTCCAGTTGTAGTCACCTTCCGAAACCTTCAGTCAGTCCTTAGAGTATTGGGTCAGCCTCACTCCTATTGACTATGACTGTTGTCATAGATTAATCCAAACTTCTGGTTAGAACATATTTTTATTTCAACAGCATTGGCAGATTTAGGTGGCTACAGAAATGAAAAATCTGCTCTCTCAATGGTGTTTACATTTTTATTATCGAGGGTCACATGGTTTATAAGCTAATCACACATTCCAAAGGTGAATTTATTGACTAGTAAAATGGCCAGGTCTCATAGTCCCTTGAAATTCTTGCGAGCTATGAGGCTGGAAAACAAGGGCAAATATATCGATTGTTTTTTAAAATTAAATTTAAATCCTGAGACAAATTCTTTATTTGAAAACGAAAGCTGTTTTGCCTCCGAATAGAAAATTTGAACTTTGAAATAATATCAGACTGCTTAATTTTATATGTTAAATATACCGGTTGATTTTTAATTTGATGAAATTTCTAATAGGAAGTATGTTTTGATCACTTACGGTTTAAAAAATAATTGCCTTAACATCTATTTTAAATCACCTGGTATATATAGAGAGAGACCAGAGACCTGAACAGGCCTAAAAATTGAGGCTAGGCTCAGCCTGAGCCTGACCATTCTTGAATTTGTAGGCCAAACCAGGGCCCATAACACATTTGAAACTTCCAATTAGAAAGCCCGGAAGGCTTACTTCCAATTAGAAAAGTTCATCAAATTACGAGTAGCTTTCAGAAATGGCATTTTTTTACTGGGGGTTGTATACATATTAAAATACGAAATTTAATTTTTTTACGGTCCCTCCTTTCCTACCCTTTATCTTTAGAAGACTGTTGCTCTTTGCCTAAGAAAATTAATAAAACAAATCCTGTGTCTCTAAGTGAAATAGTGAGATATTGCAATTTGAAAATTTCGGCATTTGTCGCCAAGCAGTAAGGGGATGGCTCAAAATTGAGAAAAATTTAATTACCTTTCAACTGACATTAATTTATATTAATAGTCACTCGATAGACACAGTTGACTCCTCAAATCCTAATTTAACTAGAATTTTCCTGTAAAGCATGTGTCGGCACCATTTTGGTTTCAGAATAAAATTCTTCTAAAAATGCCAAAGTGGTGCGTTCTTGCCAAAATGTGGTTGCATTGTGCTATGTCTCTCTCGCCAAAGATTGGGAAAAAAAAAAAAGTGTGAGAAGTGACAGACAGGTGGGTCGCTTCTTATATTGTGTTCTTAAATAAAAAGAAGGTGAGCGTTTTGTGGTACCACAATACGCAATTATAATAAAATGAGAAGTTATACAGTCCATTTGAGTTTGAGAATTTATTTCAAGTACAGTTTTCTCTACAATTAATTCATCTGAGGAGTATTAACTACAGAGTTTATTCGTCAGCATGTCTGGCTGTTTTTAGTGAAATTTACCACATCATAGTAACCTACTCCATTATTTTGTCATTCTCTTTTACACTTTGAAATTCCATCTCTAGAAGCGTGATGAAATTAGTAGATGTCCCCCTAAAAGACTAAATTATCGCTAATTTTATAAAGCGGTACCGATCATTTTAGGTAAAACTGTACCTGTTAATCCACCCATTTGAATGCATTTAATAGCTTTTCCCAACAATGGGATTTTTATTTAACTTTTATCAATTCATAGTCGGTCCCCCAAAATAAAGATTTTTTTCGCTTGAAAATGGATGCCAACACAGCATGTAAAGTAGTGCAAGTCATCATTTTAAAAAATAAATTTTTTGCTAACTATTTCACTTAGAGACACGGGATTTGTTTTATTAATTTTCTTAGGCAAAGAGCAACATTCTTCTAAATATAAAGTGTAGGAAAGGAGGGACTGTATAAAAATTAAATTTCATATTTTAATATGTATACAACCCCCAGTAAAAAATGCCATATTTGAAAGCTACTCTTACTTTGACGAACTTTTCTAATCGGAAGTATGTTTCGATCACTCACGGTTTTAAAAATAATTGCCTTAACATCTATTTTAAATCACCTAGTATATATATATATAATATAAACCAGAGACCTCAACAGGCCTAAAAATTGAGGCTAGGCTCAGCCTGAGCCTGACCATTCTTGAATTTCTAGGCCAAACCTGGGCCCATTACACATTTGAAACAAACATCACGGCCCGGCCTATATGGGTGCATAATTGAGGAGTAAAAATTAAAAAATTCTAGAAATTTATAAAAATATAATGCCTAAACTTTCCTTACTAGAATTATTATAATAAAAGATAGATAAATAGATTGATAGATAAAATAATCGATAAATAAATATTTGTCAAGCATTTTACATCAAGCAAAGTTATTAATAGTAACTACTACATTAAATTAACATTTTATAGATTTTTTTAAATGTGAAATGATAAAATAGTCATGTATTACAAGTAGGATGCACTGAAAATTAAAATTCTACTTTTGCATTTGGATTTATTTGGTCCCTTTGTCGGGCAAAGTCTTGTCCCACTACAGGTATATTGTATACAAAAGGAAAATGGACGGTTATGACATTCTTTTATAAGTGCAATTAAACTTGAAAACTTTCCTGCACAAAGGTTCTTTAAAGTAAATGGAGTAATAGCCCTACGATTTCATAATTTATTACCTACAGACGTCAATTTCTAAAATGACTTTTTTTTTTTTTTTTGCTGCTGCAGGTAGCAGGAAGGCAGAAAAGGAAAGAAAAAAATGAATAAATAATAACACAAAGCACAAGTCCTAGCCAGGATAGCCCAAGTAGATCTCTAAGGCACCCCCACACAAATATATTTTAACTGATATATTTTACCAAAATAAAAATCAACAACATATATCAGATAGCACTACATAAATATATCAGAAAGCTTTTACTTTAATGTAGCACTTGCTTGAATCTCTTTGAGGTACAGTGTATTCTAAAGGTTTATAATAAACATGGTAGACTTCAGTGTTATCCTTTCCATATCTTTTGATGGCCTCTTCTTCTGATAAGCCAACACATCCATACTCTAAAGGTGTGAATACAGTCGTAGCAACCTAAAAGTATAATTTAGTATGATATGTATACAGGCATACAGAACAACAGACATTTCCAAATATAACTTAACTTTACAAGCTTAAAACTGGAGCAACAACAAAATAAATAAATAAATAATGCAGTTATAAGGGCACTGGTTGTTCCAAAAATAACTTTAATTCAAAGTTTGTTATGGATTTATATATATATATATATATATATATATATAGTATTTTCATTTTTAAACCTAGGGAATAAATTGAAATGTTTTTACTTTTGAACTTATGACTATAATTTTAATTTTCCTTTAAGAAAAATTACTTGTCTTAATATTTAACCACAAAATATTTTAAAAATTAATTTTGTTGTGTTTAATTAATATTGGCAGCATAAATCATAATTTCTTTTGTTTACAAACCAAAATAAAAGACAAATTTGTGAATGATATAAAAATTTTATTTTGGATATCCTTGAATGGTGTATCTTTAATTACACATTTACTACATAACCCTTAAATTATTTACAAATAAAAGCATATGAATCTTAGTTTTTATTGTGATGTTTTCACCTTATGTATTTTTTTTTTTTTTTATGGTATGTGCATCTATACATCCATTACTAAGGATGATTTTTTTAATTATATTCATTCCTGGTTAAATTTAAATTAAGTGCAAGATAATTTATAACTTTTTTGGACAGTTAATTGTTTTGTTTAACCTAAGTAATGAATTTCTCTCTCTCTTTTTTTTTTTTCCTTCCCTGGCTCTTTTCTTGCATTAGAGCATTTTCTAAAATCTAGGGTTTTAATTTAGTGATTGTGCACCATATCTCCCTTCTTGTTAAAGATACATTTTGATGGGATATTAATTTTTGAATGTTCCCGTGTTCCTATCCCTTTCAAAATTTTATTGTAATTGTTTCCCATTATCAGGCTTCTCTCACTTAAATGCCAGGAATTTCATAATTTTTTTAAGCATTTTTCATCTTTTGACACGATTATATCACTTTCTGTTGCTATTAGGTCATTCAGATGAGGCCACCATTTTTGTTTTCTCACGCTTGCTGGAATGTTCTCCGAGCTTTTCCCCCTGCCGTTTGTCTCTGGAGGCAACTTTTGTGGCAACTGGAATGAGTTGGTGCGCTCTGACTGGCTGAAAGGGGTTTTCCGGGGCAGGATGTAAGCGTCCAGGGCAAGATCTTCAGTCAGATTCGTTTGGAGAGCCAAGTGGCTTGGTCATCTGTATGGAGATGTGAGGAGTTCCTTTTTTTTTTTCCCCAGACAGATTACAATGGCAATGAAGCAGCATGAATTTTGAAGTAGCAAATATCATGGTCGCGATGCATGACCAACAGATCTTCATATAATGCTTTTTTAATTTTGGGGCTCGCACCTACAGGTGCTAGTATTCATCAGTCCTGAAGTAGTGAGTTCTCCTCAACCATTCATCACCGTTCCTGAGGAGATGGAACTCATGGCTACTTAAGAAGCTATGGGCTGATCCCATGAGCTGATCCAGCCCTTGCGTGCTATCAGCACAATGGTACAGAGCCCAACAAGCACACACCTGATTTCTTCTGCGGGAGTTACCGACTAAAGTGAAGGAAATCCTCCTACAACCTAGTCATGGCAAGGTGTTTTTTGCATTTTTCTTTGGCTTATCGATGGTGCCCACACAGCATGCAGCAACGACTGATTTCACATAAGAGGGTTTTCTCCATATTTTCACCCTGCCAGTGCTTATGAACGATTTCTTCTTTTGTTGAGGCTGCTATTATTTTCGTGCTGATGAATAGTATCTACTGGTCGGTGGCGTGTTCGCACAACCCCCCTCCTTTATTTTTTTCTCCTTTTTAAAATTATTATTTCGTTTTCTTTTACCTTTGATTAACCAGCAAAGAGCTTCTTTTAATGCAGTATGTTAAGATTAATTTCTAGGATTTATTTATTTCTTTCTTTTGTGAGCAGCTGTTTTATCACTTTTTGTCTTTTTATTTGCTCTGAACCGGCAAACATGTTTAATTAATATAACACAAAGAAGGGATTGATAAATGTAGCAATGAAAACTTTAATATGGTAATTTGAGTGGCATTTATTTTTTTTTCCCCTTCTTCGCTTCAAGCCATCCTTGGGTACCCAGAATTTATTCTCTTCACCAACTTAATATGTGTGAGCCTGATTAGTTGAGTGGCACTGTAGATCCATTTCTAATATTTAACTGCATAACATTTTGTTTTACATGTTAACTTTTTCTGCGTGTAAATGATATTTGTGCTAGTAGGAATGATTTATATCATGACTTATGTGTCCTGTCACCAAGAAATTAAGATATGGTTATCAATAATTTTATGTTTTTTCTCTTATTTTAACTTGTTAATAAAATGCCAAATTTTCAATCCCAATTTTAGTTCTCCTTATTTCGACAAATCACACACAAAATCAATCAAAAAATAAGTGAAAACCTGGGTTTTTGGCAATTTTTTTTCACAACACAATCAACATTTACTTCCTTGTGGGGTTTGCACTTAAAGTCTTGCTTGTAGCAGCGATACTATATTATCTTATTGTAGCAAAACCTGAGCAGAAAAAATGAAGAACTAAAAAAGTCTTAGCACTAAACAAAACACCAAAAATTACTTTTGGAACATGAAAATGTAATTTGTTTTTATAGTACAAGAATAGATGCAAGTATTTTGCGTTTATTTCAACAATGTCACGAGCTAACTGAAAGAAAAAAGTGATGCTACTTCAAATACTAAACTTTACTAAATTTGAAGAAAAGAAAAGCATTGAATCAAATATCTTTAGTTTTTTTCATACACAATCTGTCTACCATTGTCAGGTAACAAAAATAGTAGCAATAGTAGCCTCAAAAATGTAAAAAAAGGTTGCAAAAATAGAGCATGTTTTCTCTTAATTTTAGTAGCACTTTCTGGGAAGGTTACCTAAAAATTTATTACTGGCACTATAAGATTTAAAAAATTAAATTTTTTTAAAAAAGTAGAAAAAAAAACAAGATGAAATAATTAAATTCATTTTTCTCATACATCATATTGAGTACAGGTAACATTAATTACAGGTAATTTTCTAGTGATGTAAGTAAAAAAAAATCAAGTTTAAAAAAATCTTTTTTTATATTTTCTAGCCTTTTTACTTACATAATTCTTTTAATGAATACAAAAAAATTATCATCAGGATGATCCAATCACTGTTTGGTCTCCTAGAACAGTTATGACCAGTGATCGATCTAGGATTTTTTCAGAAGAGTAAAAATACTCCTTAACCTTTTTAGAGGAGTATTTTCTTTACTAAAGGAGTAATTCAAACAACGAATAACCATGCTAAATTTTCAAATACATAATTAAATTGTCTAACACATAAATAATAACTGATTATACATCTAGGTACATGAATGTCAGTTCAACAAAAATTAGTACAATAATTGGATTTTTAAATTTAAAATCGGCAAATAATAATTATTTATTTATCAAAATATACCTAATTTTATATGGGAAAGCAATGCATAAAAACACTCATTCCAAAATTCTTGAGACGTATTCTGAATTTCTAAGGCGTGAAATATGCATCTAGAGGCATTATCGCGATCGCTGGTTATGACATGCAGACATTCCTAGGAAGGCTTCTAGGAGTCACTCTGGTAGCAAATAACGATTGTAAAAGTAAAAGAAATAACAAAACTAAAAAGCTGTCCTTTCTTATTACCAAATTAATTGCATGAAGTAAAGGAAAAGTCGCCAAATATTTGAAAAATAGTATGAAAATGGCATTTTTTTTTTACCCAAAAACAGTATCCCAAGTTGCTTAATCTTAAATTGAGTAATAACTCCTTTTTAGTTGTTTTGGTGAACATCGTGCCTACATATATTTTAGGAACATATATTCAAAAGCTGCATTTTACATGCTTATTGCTAATTTTTTTAAAAATGGTATATTTAACCCTTTGAGGCACAACCCTTTCCCAATGCTGAAAAAAGGGCAGCCGTTGCCATCGCTCGACTTAACTTCCCCTTTAGCTCGACTTAAGACCCCTTTTTTTGACGACAGCTGGCTGTGCTCACGCACAGCCAGCTGCATCAAAAAAGGGTCTCTCGATCTGTGGCACGCGATGAACGTTTCGATCGTCCGCCATCTTGCTGGTAGTTAAGTCGAGCGATGGCAACGGCTGCCCTTTTTTCAGCATTGGGCAATCTATCCGGCTGTTCTCGCATTCTTCCATTTTTCGGCAGATGTCAGTGCTGTTAAAAGTAATCGTGACAATTTTTTTTTTACGGGAAACGACGTGCTAAAAAGTAAAGGTTTCTCGTGGAGCTATGTCACCCGCAACTATTTTTATAGAAATCAAATCTATTCTTCATGATTGGCAAAAGTCAAAACGTCAGAGTTTGGCGTTCCTGGAGCGGACACACTGCGCGTTAAAGGGTTAATAGAAATCTAAAACAAGTAAGCGGATGAGATAAATAAAGCTTTGTATAATTACACACATAAGAAGGTATTTATCAAACAGTATGATTGTTTCAGCTAAAAAGATTTTCAGCCTTTTTCAGCTGACAATGCACTGTAAGCAAAATATTGACAATTCTGCGACACAGTGTGTTGACAGCTGAAGAGGGCTGAATTTTTTTTTTTTTTTTTTTTTTTTTTTTTTTTTAAAGAAACAACCCCTCTGTTTGTATAATAACACACATAAAAAGGTACTTATCAAAGTTTCATTTATGTCATCTTTTAATACCAGTTTCTTTTTCAGTCCTTTTTTTTAAGCAAGCAGATACTTTAACACAGTTTAATAGACAAATAACACCAACCATTCTGTGATACAATGTATGACAATGTAAACTAAATATGAAAACATACATTATCATAATCCATTAAGATTGATGAATTATTATACAATCTATGAGCAAGTAATCGCCCAGCTTTAATGGCAACAGGTGTCAATTCTGGCTTTCCCTGAAAAATAAATATTTAATTATTAAAACGCAAGTTTGTTAGTAACATGATACTGAAAAACACTTTTTACTCTAGAAATGGGGGTAGAGAGCCTTAAATACTATTTAAAATTATTTGCTGTACTTTGAGCAACTGTTAATTAAAAGTTTGCAATAATTCACCAACAAAAGTGATTTATTTTTAGTTCCTAAATTATCTCTAATAGGGATAAAATATTTTCAATAACTAATTTATTTATCAAACTAAATCTATATCTACTAAATCCAAGATCCTTCCACAAATAAATTATTGAATCAAATGCTCATATTAAATTACATAAATGTTAAAATTAATTTCATGAAAAGTTTAATGAAAAGCTTATTCTTAGAATCTTTCCAGCCTCAAACCTAGAAGCTTTCAGGCCTTGAAGCCTAGAAGATTCATAAAATTGTAAGTTATCCTACTTAACCAGAAATGCTCAGGTTTAGCACTTTACATTAATATACTTTTAATATTTCACTTGATTTGTTTTGGCCAAGCTTCAAATGTTTAGTACCTTTCTTGAGAGTGCCTGCATGCTGGATCTTGCATTAAATCTTTACATGTTTTAAAAGCCATATTTCCGCAAAATCTTGTTGAAAGCTATCGTAAAAGCCCCTTTATAAGTGCGCAAGTTTTAATAAAGTATGCTTAAATAAGGATATGTTTAAAACTACTACGGAGTTATGAGATGGTAAAAAGAGCAATGTTATAAAATATTCTTCAATGTTTACAAAATCAAATTCCTAATTTAAACTTTCAAGAAATTTTCTTAAAAATCTTGAAGGACTTACTGCTTCATTAAAAAATGTATATATATGAATTTATAAAAAAGTAACCACAAAATATTAAATAACTTCTTAAATTTTTAGTTCTGTTAACTTTAAATGAAGAAAAAAAATCTTCTCATACAAATTTAGTCAAAAGAGTGGCTTGAGCATGTTGACACAAAATTCAATCTTTTTAAATAATTTTAAGACATTTAAATTGCGCTTTTGCATTTGAATTTCTCTGTAATTTTCAACTACCTAAAATTTGTGACTATACATAAACAGATGTCACATGTTTCTGCATGAATGAATTGTAATTAAGACATAACTTTACAAAATTACACACTAATGTATGTGTAAAATGACAAGGAATATCAGATTTTTAAAAACATTAATTTACTTACTTTTTTAGATTGTAATTTTTGATAAAAACGAAATAACCTCAAATCAGTTGCTTTAAATTAATCTAATATGAACAAATATCCTTCAAATATGTTATCTTTTATGATGCTAAGCATAATTATTTTTGAATTAAAAATCTGTTATGGCACTTATATATGTTTATTATCCCGCCCCCCCCCCCAAAAAAAAAGCAATAAAAATTTTGGACAGGTTTAAACAAACCTAAATTTGCATATATATTATTGTAAAGATAGATTATCTGGCATTATAATTTGAGGGAAGAAGATTTTTTAAAAAGTAGTCTATCTTTAAGTTAGAATAATGAACAGAACCAGCTATTCTACATTAGGTATAATTGATCAGTAGAACTTAATCTATTTCTTATACAAGAAAATAAACTTTTTGTTGAGATTACTTTGTTTTTATCAATAAGTCATAATTATTCTATATTATAAATTACCAAAAGCACAAAATCAAAGCTGGGATGAAACACTTTTTTACTTTTATTTATAACCTTGTACTTACCAATAAAACATCACCAATAGCATAAATGTTTGAAACAGAAGTCTGCTCATTAGTTGTTATAATTTTTCCTGAATCTGGATGGACTTGAATTCCTATTTTATCTAAGCCTAAAGATTTTGTGTGAGCTTGTCTGCCTAAAACAAACAAATCAGCATGCAGCATGTTAATAACAAATAATGTGTAAACACATATGATTCATAAACGTTAAAAACAATACATGATAACATGCAATATATTGTATCATAGATGAGATGAATATGTGAAATAGGTTAATGCTATTAATTTATTGATAATCATAAAAATTCAAGAAAAAATTAATATAATGCAGTAAAGTCTATTTTGCAAACAAGTAACCAATAATTTAGCAGTCCTAAATAATAAAAGTTAAAAACCCAAAATTAAGACATCTTTTTTAAGACCAAAATCAACATATCTGAGCATGTGCGATTCTTGGAATATGTTATGTAAGACTTTCAGAGTTTTACTAATGTTATATTCTGTGATACAATTCGAGTAAATACATTTCAGCTGTCATTCACAGACATGTTCAGTCATTTGGCTCCCTTCGCTCAATCATGTCTTTTCATCCATTGTAAGTGCATGCATGTTTTATGTCATTGACAGCTCCATCTGTTGAAACAAATTTCCAAAGTTTCTTGCAAAAAAACATAGTTTCTACAATTGGCAATTTTTTTAGTCTATTGATATATGAGTATTCTGTGCAATACATAACAAAGCCATGCTTAGTTTACTGAATTTGCAAGTGAAGTAAACCAGTTGATTGAAGAAATGATGATTGAAATAAATTTTATTACAGTGTTTTATGTATGGACTACTTATAAAAGGGATGTTCTTTGAAAGAGAAGATGGTGCACCAGGTGAAACAGATATCACTACAAGAATCCAAATCTATTGCTGGTTCAACAACAGAAAGAGCATCATCAGCAGGAGAGGAATTATGTATACACAGAGTGCCGAAGAAGAGTAGTAAACCAGTGAGCCCAAGGTTATTCTAGTATAAATCATGATGGCAGACATAATACGGTCACCTATTGAAGAGTGTATTGTTATCCTGTATTAATGTGGTCACCAGATAACAACATAAAACCACACACAGTAAGACTGATACAAAATCAGATTCTTCACTTCAGATGAGAGAGATTGGATCCCTTGGCCTAAAGCCCTGCTCTTACCCCATTAGACTTTCATCTGTTACCTGCATAAGAAGAGACTTTCTCAGGAGTTACTTACAAAACAATGCTGAGGTGAAGCAGTTTGTGAGACAGTTAGTTACAACACAGGGCACCGAGTTTTACCAGTGAGGTTTCTTCAGACTAATTACATGCTATAGCAAATGTCTCAGTGTCGGAGACAAAAGCAAGTCAAAAAATACGTTCAAGGTGTATAGTTCATGATTCCAAGGTGTATTTGCTTTTGGCAATAAGGCTTCAGAGTGAAAAAAAAAAAAAAAAAAAAAAAAAAAAAAAAAAAGCTGAAACTTACATTTAGAACGTCTCTTGTAACTATGAATATTTATCCATACATTTAATTTTAAAATTTCTATCACTTCAATAAGGTTCACACATTCTTTTGGTAAAATATTTTTTTTTCCCCAATCAAATTTGAATGCTCATCATCAAATTGAATTGAATAACTTGGTATAAAATGCATGAGAGAGTAAAATGAAACTTGAAATACTTTATGGGATACACAATAATTCTTTCTTCTTCAGCATCATAATATTTTCCAACTCACAACAAAGGATGAAAGCAAATACAAAATGTTTAAAAGAACATTCATAAAAAAGTGTTTCTGTATTCACATTCCTACTTCAACAACAGCTGATGAATGCTTTGATTGTCCTTTGATTTGTACATAACTTTATTTCACTCTTATGTGCATTAAGAAGTTGTGCAATTTAAATGATCATAACATAGCTTTTTAGCATATTTTACATAAACCATGTTAATTTTGGATTGCATGTAAAACTAAACTGCAAAATTAATTATGTTCATGAGGATTTAGTTTATACTTTGCTCTAAAAGATAAAGTCTTTAAAGTGTTCGTCCAGTTATTTTTATTAAAATATTTTATACAATTTCCTTTTAAATTAAGAATTATCTTACCAACAGCAAACAAAACAGTCTGAAATGTATCTTTAAATTGTTTTTTATCTTTGTCTTCCCATGTAACAACATATAACCCAGATTGTGCATCTTTCTCAATAGCAAGAGGAATGCACTGATGAAGGAATTTTGTTCCATCTTCAAACATATGCTCAGCAATCAGAGAAGCCATTTGCTAGGTGAAGGAAGGAAAAAAAAAAGCTACACTTAAATCACATTTACTAAACAAAAATCGTAGAATAGAAAAAATAATCAACCAATGGCATCAACTGTTCGCAATTTAATATTTTTGACAGTATACTGCTTATTATTGTCTTTAATTAAATTATTTAAATACAATTGTAAAATTGATTACTTCTTCAAAATATTTAAAAATAGTAATAGTGAAAGCTGTTTAAATTACATTCAGGAAAGTATTATGATTTTAAAAACATAAATTATGAATTCAGAGTTTGGTAGACATTTCTTAAGTCTTAACTTAAACATTGCACAATAAACTAGATCAAGATTAAAATATAAGGAACAATAATTTTTTACTGAAAAAAAAAAAGAAAGAAAAAAAAGTGTGTTCAAATAATTATCAAAATGACTAAGCAGAGTAAAACATTCTTCACCTATTTTGAGTTCAACTCTGCTCTCCAAAGTATTTCCATAGTAATGTAGGAAAATATTCCAGCCAAGGTAAAGTGATAAAATCCAATATAATTTTAAAAATACTTTTAAAAAACTTTGTTATAAAATGTTGAAAAGCCTTAAAATTATTTAGAACTTAGGGATTGACAGAGCTTAAGGTGAAGATTGATTGCATGTAAGACAAAACTGCAAAGTTCAATGTTATTCTATGGAAATAAACTATTGCATCAAAAAGCATTCACAGCTTTGATATTTTTTCTCAGTTTTTTTTCTAATATCCAGAGGTACTGACACAGTACATAATATGGCTTTTAGAGGTCTGGATATTTTTTCTGAAAATGTTTAGTAGGTCAGTTCAAATTTAAAAACTTGGTTTTACAAACATGAATTGAATATTTAAAAATAGCAGAAAATCCAGAAAAGGCAAACTATGCATCATGCTAGTAGCTAAATGGTGGGGAAAATTTTAAGCCAAAATAACAATAATTGGTTGCATTTGTGTGTACTCATTCCTCTGCAGGATAGACCAAGTCCATAAGGCCAAGTATCACCAAAAAATCAAAATCAAGATGAGATCTAAGATTTATGTCATCCCTGTCAAAATTAGCACAAATCTGAAGGTGGTCAGGTGAGGCCTTCACAGAGTTGCAGTTAATACACATCAAACAGACTTTCTGTTCGGTGTCAAAGGAAAGGCACTCAATGTGCCCATTAGCAAACCTACTAATGGTGGACTGGATGATCTCATCAGCTTTGATGGAAAGGGTACATCCTGAAAACTGCCTGTTACATAAGCTGTGAATCGAAAGGATTTTCCATAATTGCTGGCTTAAGACTTATTTTTGAGTTGATCTCAAAGAAGGTCAGAGCATTCCTTCATGTTTGAACCTCGGAGGCATCTTCCTTGGCCAGAAGACCAGCCATTTTGTTACAATAGAGTCCAATACGAGACAGGATCCATTGAAAATAGATTCATGTTGCTAAGAAAACTGTTTTCGAGTTAAAGATATGGCAAAAGAAAAGTGGAATGGCTTCTGAAGATCAAAAACCTGCAGCACCAGCAACCAGGAATCTGATTTGGCTCAAACACTTGCAGAACTTAGCTGGGCATAATATAATGACTTTCTTGGTTTGGGGGCCCTACCAGGAGTATGCACTCCCAATATACTTCCCCCTTTGTGCTCAATGGCAATCCTTTGCCACAATGAGACAATCTGCAGGATTTGAAGAGGAAATAATTAGGGATGCTATGAATGAAGTAGTTTTTCTCAGCTTCATTTTGATAGGCAGATATTGCCTTAACCTCTGATGGTAGACAGTGCATGTGTTGTCAACATTGTTATAATAAGAGTTCCAAAAAATACTAAAAATTTTAACAGTAAAATAATCACCTGATCGAACCCTCTGAGACATATAGAACGGACCATGACTGTAGTATCAAAACCTAATCCTGTGAGAAACCCAGCACATTCCAATGCAACATCTGACGTATTGTTAATGTTCAATAACAGAGATTCAATAGCAGTATTTACCAAACAAGATTTGAAAGTACATAAAATGACAACAAAATTAATGCAATTATAACTTGTGAATAAATTATGATCATCAAGGTTCAAGAAGTAGTTTCTCCCATGGTATTTCTCAGCTATTTTTTACTTTTAACAAAAATTAATTTGCTAATACTATCAAACTGAAAAATCAAATAGCAGGCTCATAAAATTTCAAAAGGTAAGAAAATGCAAAATCAGCATTTCTGAAAATAATAAACAGTAGCAAAATGTTTACATGTTAAGAGTACAATTTAGTACCTGCTTTAATGAAACATGTATTTAAAAAATACTTTTTTATTCACATAAGAAATTTGAAGCATACTGACTTTTAAGAAACGAAATCATTGGGTCTGTACTGAAGCTGCATCAACAAACACACAATAAGACACAAAAATGAAGAAATTGAATTTTAAAAATTATGTGCTAATTTAACCTTTTATTCATTATAATTTTTTTACACTATGTTCTAATTTACTTAAAATGCATATCTAGTGTTTTTGTTTTTTTTTTTTAATACTCTGAACATTTTTAAAGTAAACTTTTATTTTGCTAAGGTACTTCTGACTTGCTTTTACTGATGAATACCTAGAATTTTAGAAATCATTATTTCTTTAATATCTAGTTTTTGATCAATTGTGCTTTAAAACTTTTAAAAGGATACAGCTACCACCAACTATGAGTCTAAAAAGAGAAAAGAAATTTGCTAATCAGAAAGGAAAAGTTAATACAGACAAATAGACAGCAATAGAGATAGAATACCTTGCTATATCTGTTTGCCATTACATTGCTTTAAAAAAAAATTGTTTTTCTAATTTTGTTTATGCATTTCTATATTTTAGCATCAAGGGGTGTGGCAGGGCTGCAAGATTTCAATGTCCATATTACTCAGTCAATAAGTTATTTAATTTCATCTAACAGCTTTATAGTCAATGGCTATTTTAACTTACTGGGCACACTACTATTTTCTGAACAATCATAAAAAAGCAAAACAACATTTATTTTAAGCAGTGGAAGCATGCTTCAGGAATAAGAAAAACTATTGAAGCTATTAAATAATTTCTTTGGTAATTGTTATTTCAAACAATTATTTCTGTCAAGAAGTGTATTTTAAAAGGATTTTATTGAAAAGTATAGAAAAAATCTTTAGTAAAATGTGAATAGTGAATACTTTTTTCGAAATAAGATTAATAATAAGTTGATCACCATTAATTTTTTTTAATCATTGTTTAAAAACATATCAGGGGTCTATCCCGGAATTCTTTTAGGGTTCCTTTTTCGTGAAAACTGTTCACTTTTGTGAATTTTATTATCTATTTTTGTGGATTTCAACATCTATTTTTGTAAAATTTCATACCTATTTTGTAAGAGTCACTTTATGTCCTAAAATAATTTACATAACAAATTGTAATATAGGGTAAAATGCAAATGAAGGGTTGTTTAAATCGATTGTATTTTTGTGAAAGGGTCGTTTTAATTTATTATAATTTTGTTTGTGTGATTATGGCAACACTATGCTCGGGCGATTTGCTAAGGAAAGGGGTGCCTTGGTAGGAGCATTTTCTAAGGGGTTTTAACATGTATTCACGTTACACCTGGAGAAAACTTACTGAAACTCCAGACTGGATTATAATTTTGGGAAGCAGCCATAAAACGGACCCAATTTTCATCTGCATCGAGCCCTGCACATATAGTATACTTTTATTTTAAAATCATTTTTCTGCCACTTAATTTTAGCGGGAAATTATTCGCCAATTTCTAGTTTATTTTTACTATTTATCTGACACCTTCCTAAATACACTCTGATTTTTTTAAGATTGAGGGGGCACTTTTACAGTATTTTACATCATATAACTGAAAGAGTTAAACAAAATACAGATTTTAAAAACTAATATATTTACGTTTTACCAGGTGGTTTGTCCAAACTAAATATGTCATCACTAGTAATACCATATTCTACAGCACCCGGAATATCAGGATACTTAGGCCTTCCTCCGACAGCAATAACAAAATTTTCTGCTTGTAACTTTTCTACCTTTACATTAAAAGAAAAAATAAATTTTAAATTCTAAATTGAAAAATAAATGTCAATTTGTATGAAGCAATAAACAAATATCCCAGTTCAGCCAGTAACTAATTTATATAGAACAAAATTACAGCTTAACTGTCACTGGCATGTTTTACATATACTTTGACATTTCCTTAGAACAAGTTTGTAATTCACGAGGTGACACATATATTTCATTTCTAAGTGTATGAGTACATTATTTAACATTTAGAAAAGAATTGTAAGTGAGTCTTAAAGCAACTTTGTTTCTTTTCCGAATCACAACATGAAAGTTTTAGTGTGTTAAAAAAGAATTTTTACTATTCTCATTGAAAATAAAAATAAAAATGTAAGCATATAAGCTCAATCAATAAGTAGGGATGCCGTCTGACTCCTGACTACACCACAGCTATTAAGGTTGTTCTAAAAAAAAAAAAAAAAAAAAAAAAAACACTGGTCACGACTTATGGACAGCTTAAAAAAAACTAATTATATTAGAGACTGGAAAACTTTTTTTACATACTGTATATATTATATCCCCAGACAAAACCCCTTAATGGGTTAAAAGTTTGTGATGCAGCATTTTACTTTATAACTATATGACTTTTAAATGTGGGTCTTAAAAATAATTATATCAAACTTTGATTGATGCCCTAGTGTGATTTTATAAGATTTGTTTTTAAATTCCATTACAATTACTCTTGTTTTATTTTCTAAAGAAGATTTACGCATTCAAGCAATACTTTCAATTATTAAATATCATTCTTTGACTGAGCCTATATTATGTATTCAAATGAATTTATTTCAATAATTTAATTTATCTTTTGCATCACACTATCCAAAAGGGAAGCAAAATTTGCATAAATGTTTTCATTGTAACACATCATGTATTTGAATACATTTCACTTCCTTTGGATACTATGACACAAGCTAAAATTAAAGGGACCTCAGGAGATAAATAAAAACTTATAATTTTTAAAGTCCTAGAATATATATAAGAATGATAAACACAATTCAATAACTAATGTGAGAAACAATGGTAGATATGTGATGTGAGTAGTGTAAAAATTAAATGAAACTAACCAGGTAAGAGAAAAGTTGCTTGAATTTCAATGCATGCTCAAGATTAAAAATAGAAACAAGATACAGTAGCTACTTAACTGGATCTCAGCTTTAACCGTCTGTATTTGATTTAAATTAATTTACTTTTTAAAAATTTCCGAAAATGACTGACACTGACCTCTGTCACGTTACATAAAGATGGAGCTAAAGCACTGGGAAAAGGCTTTATGCTATGTAAAACAACAAGCACCAGCTTCCTCCATTGATGTGATGCTTTACGACTTCAGTTGAACTTTCAATCTTCAGCAGAAAAAAAATGACTGAATATTTTTAAAACTTTCCTCATAACTGTCAAACTTTTGCAATAAATTAAAACATTTCTTTTAATGCAGTTCCACCTATTAGTTATATATAGTTTTTTCATTCACTGCCTTAACTGGATTTTCGTTTAATTAGCTCACCCCTGGTGCCATTTAGGCTGATCTTAGGCCTAGTCCCAATAGGCTCTCGTCTCTAAGGAAACTCCCTGGGGAGTGATTAACATGAGTGAGAATGATAGTGTCGATTGGGGGAGGGGTAGCATGGAAGGAGAGGAGAATGGAAATGGAAAAGCAAACTTGACTTTTGCATAGAGAAAGATTCCTAGAAAAAGGATATTAGAATCAGAGGGATGCTACCAGGAATAGAAGCAAATTTTGCACATATTCTTCTGGCCAAACTAATAGGCTGTTTCGTGTCTGCTAATCACAACCTCCGTTGAGCTTGCCCGTGGGAGTTAAATAGAATGCTCTTTACACTGCATTAAAATTTTTTTTTAAGATGTGTTTTCCTAAATAAACAGGCAATGTTAGTCACTGATTAAAATCATATATTATTTTTTTTAAATCTTTACAGATTCGGATTTAAAAGGGGACATGAACTTTCCAGCAAAGTTAACTGTATATATCGAGAGTCGCAGTTGGTTGGGTGATGTAGGCTGCATCAATCGTAGAACTGTCGTTGTCCATAATTTATAAAAAAATAAACCTAATACAACTTTCAGGAGAAATCTTAAGGCACAAAAATCATATAATGATAGCTATTTATGAAAATATTTCAAAATACTCTGCATTTAAGATTTTTTCCTTAAATGTTCCATAACTCTTACAGGTTTATCTCATCAAAAATTATAGTAAGTTTTGCAACTTTCTTTAAGAACCATAATTTTTAAGAATCAACAAAAGTTATTTATAAATTCAAATTATCTAGTTTCTTTTAACATATCTGAATGCCATTTCATGAAAAGAAGTTTTTTGTTAATTCTTTCTATTATGTGTTAACTATTATGTGTCTAACAGTTAGAACATGCAATGCTGTGCATATTAATTAAAATAAATGTAAATTTAGGAGTTTCCAACTTTAGATAAACACCCCAAAAAGAAATTTGACACAGTTTAAAAGCTAAATTTCTCATGTATGATGGCAGCACTAAAATTCATTGATGTCACAATTCACTTTTTCTCCACATGTATCTTAGCGTGATGGTCACGCTAATTCAATGGTTTTTCTCCATCCCAAAAGTGCCCAACGCACCTAAAGAAGTTTTCCCTTCAAAAAGAAGGAATGCTTCATAAAGAACAAAGTGCCTATTTTAGATAGGTCAGGAATCTCTGTGAACCTAAATCCCTTCATTTTTTTACTGATTGAAGTATGGTACATGGCTGAAAAAATTACCAAAGATTACAAAAACCTGGTGTAATCTATGCCACAATGTATAAAAGTGTTCTGGAAGTAAATGGAAGCACATATTCAATATATTGGTTATGATCGAAATGTATTAATTTCCCTAATAAACTATATTCCCCCCTCCCCAAACAGCCATTTGATTCAACTAATATGCATAGTACTGCAGTAATTTAAAAGTAAAAACAAGAATATAAAACAACTGTTAGAACTTACAAAAATTTTAACAGGCAGAAGACCATAGAATATATAAAGGAATAAAAAAAAATTGAGAATACATAGAATATGAAATAAAAATTAAATCAATAAAACAAACCTTTCCAGATTTATAACTAATTTCAACTTCACTTTGGCTGATGAAACGACCTCTTGCATTATAATAATCAACATTTCTAAAAGGAGATGAACATTACAGAATGCTGATATTTCATCAATGTTTTTAAATATGCTCTTAAAATTTGATACTTATTATATTTTGTTTTATCCTTTTCAATAATATAGTTAACATTTTCATAGTTTCTGACATTTGCAGAAATATATTAGAATTATGTGCAAATGAAATATTGTTATAATTAATGTAAAACATTGGAACAAATCAAAGTTTATGTAATGAACTTTTATATTAAAAAGCCTATATAATATTATATTAATAGCAAACACATGCTAACTGTGCAAAAACAGAAAAATACAGCAAAATGGATGCCTTGAGTTTTTGTAAATGTGAACATATACAGGGGGGTCCTAAAAAGGTAGTTAATGCACTTTAATTCTTTATCTATTAGAGGTAAGTGGGCAATGTAAATTGGAAAAAAAAAAAAAAAATGTTCACAATAAGGTGGAAAAAAGGACTACTGTAAAAAAAATTTCCTCTCATTAATTAAAAAAAAATTACCCTTTATTAATTTTTAGAGAACCCCCCCCCTACAAAAAAATTCCCCAAAAAAGTAAAATGGCCCCTCAACACTAATGAGGTGATGGTCAAAGTTTCAGAATTATATCCTAAAAAGTGCCAGAGGCATGAAGATAAATATATATGTAATGTATAAAAAGGTAATTTGGGTTTTACTAGTTTGGGTATTGTTCAAGCGGGTACTTTCAGTGTAAGTTTTACTTTCCTGTCATACTTGCCACGCGCGCTCTGGAGCTATGTTTTATTTATTTTGCTATTTGCCAGACATCAGGCCGTCGATTCTGAGTTCTTTAGATGTACACGTGTCCTCACGCCCTTGTAGCCCCGGATGCGGGTCATGTTGGTAAATGTGTGTGGTTCGATCAGAGATAAGAGAGAGGAGGAGTTGTGTCTTCGCAGACCACGTGGTGTGGTAAGCGTAAATACTCCCACACATCGAAAATCGAGGGACTTCTGCCACTGGAACTGCTTCATGAGTCCACGCTGATTCTTGTACCCGTCTCCCCTCCCCTCTTCTCATTCTAAATTGTAACTTAAATGTAATGTTCAATAAACCATATTACCTGCCTTAACTCTGAAACTTTACTTGAAATATCTGACGTCTCATATATGCTAACTTAAACCACTTTTCAATGACTCTTGAAAGGAAAAAATCCCATTGGATGATCACAGTTCAGTGGTTATACTGAAATTACGAAAGAAAGTACTTTTTTTTTTTTTTCATTCTAACAATAAACGTTTATATTCAAATTCATGTATAATCCCCAATTATGTACAATCATCTTTGTTTATAGTTATCTCTGAGACATTTTGTGATGAAAAGCTGAAATTCTGTACATTGACTCATTAGTGTATGGGGCAGTTTTTACAAACTGAGAATTTCTTTGAACAGAGATTGTAAAAATTGAAAAATTGTAACTTTTTGAAAATTAATGGGAGGAACTTTTTCTTAACATAGTCTTTTTTCTTACCTTATTTTGAACAGTTTCTTTCAATTTACATTACTCACTTATTGCGTTGCCACCTCTCTAGGACACCCTGTATAATAGCAATCGTCAACAATAGTTAAATGTTCACCACATTCACAGTACACTTTTGAGTTGGTGTCAAAGAAAATAATTGCATGTGTTATTTCTACCATGACCTTATTCAAGGTGATGGTCCAGGGGGTCTGGACTATCCCCCATAATTGTTTAGCATTACACCTTTCAATTTTTTCGTTCAACCCATTAATGATGTGCACTGCTGTTTTTACTAACTAGAAATGTGTTTAACCCTCTGAGCGTCTTAGAAATGGGCAAATAATGTAAAATTGTTTTCACGGTAAAATTCTCAAGAGCCTTTAAAATTATTGAAAAAAAATTTTTTTTGTTAGGAACATTTGTAATTATTAAAAAATCAACGTCAAAATATGCACAACATTAAGATTAATTTTTTTCTTATAATACGTGAGAGTTATAAACAATTTAAATTGTAGATGCTTTGCAGTGAAAACTGGAATGCAGTTGACGGGATTTTACGTCTCAGCCGCTTGGAGGGTTAAACATTGACTTATGAACCAAAATCTACTTAAAGTATGAGCATTATGTATAAATATCTATAAATCCGCAAAATTCTACCTTTACATGCCACATGCCTGCAATAAAATTTTGAATAATTGAGAAAAAGTTAATTTTCATGCAATTTTTAACTTGCTATTAAAATGATTAATCTCTGTATGTATTTTAGTCAGAATTTTATTGCTCTTTAAGATGCAAAAACAAATAAATGTACAGTAAATTTGTAAAAGTATTAAGATTTGGTATTCCATGATTGACATTTTCGTTCTCACAATTAAATGATTTCAACTGTAAGTTTTTTTTTTTTTTTTTTTTTTTTTTTTTCTTGGGGGTGGGGTATGTTTGAAGCAGTAAGTCTATTTCCCTTCCCATGTGAGCAACATAGCCTGTCTATCTGATATTTAGCTGTGTTCATAGCCTCATCACCAGTGCTCGCAAAGTCTATGTGGGAAGAGCAGTAGTAATTCTTTGTGTTGATTTTCTTTGTTCAAAAAAATTTTAGAATTTGACATGTAGCAACATTAAAAAAAAAATTTCAACAGAAAAGCAGATTATGGTATCACTGATTTTGATGCACTGCTCAGTGTAATAAATTTTTCTTTACGTTTTCATGCTGAAAGTTGAATGAACAATAAAGCTTTAAAATTAGCAAATTAGAAATGTAGTCACCCCCCACCCGAAAAAAATGTGTACAATAATAAAAGGGGATTTCCAATTGTCTTTAGACCTTTCGCAGGGGGGAGATATGTTCATGTACAATAACACAAAGCAGATTTCTACTTGCTTACAGAACTTTCAGAGGGGGAAAAAAAATTGTTCATGTACAATAATAAATCTAATTTCCAATTGCTTATACAACTTAGATAAAGAAAAAAAAAAATGTTCATGTACAATAACAAAAAGGAGATTTCCAACTGTTTACACAATTTTCAGAGGAGGAAAAAAAAAATTGTATGTGCAGAGTAATGATAAAGTAGATTTTTAATATTATATAGAATTTTCAGAAAAACAAATGTTTAAATACAATAATAAAAAGTAGATTTCTAATTGATTACAGAACTTATAGAGAGAAGTATATATATATATATATATATACACACACACAAATGGACAATAAATTTTCTTACTTTTCTTTTAACTGAACTCTATGACCCCAATTTAAAGATTTTATATGTGCAATAATAGCTGAGCGCAAAGTTTGCCAGTTATGTGTTCCTTCGCTATTTATGTTCCATCCATAGTGTTTGGCATCTTGAATAGATTTACCCAGTAAAGCAGCTTGGTGATATAGTTTCTTAGGAATACAGCCAACATTAACACAAGTACCACCAAGACCCCATGTGGTTCCTAGATCAATAATTTACAAATTATAAATAACAATAAATTAAATAACATGCATGTAGAATAAATAAAATACAATTTTATGCATGACTACAGCTTACTTATAATATCAAAGGATTCTGAAGCTTCGACGTAGTTACCATTAGATAAATTTATGGAAGAATTTGGATAAATGCAGTGCAATTATGAGTTTCTACATTTCATGAAAAATGAAACTATTTAAAAAATTAGTAATTGCAAAAAAGTTTTTATTTTTACACATTAGTAAGCAAACAAAGGATCAATTACACAGTTGAATGATTGATTTTATGAAGTACTTTGCTGTTAAACTAGTAATGATATTTATCAAAATAAAAAACAATCAATTGTTCAATGTACTAATTATGTTACTGTTTTGTTTTTTAATAAAAAAACTCATTTATTTTATGGTTTTTATGAGGTCTTTACTGAGGTAATTTTTAGAAAATAACTAATGATTTCATAATTATAAATTTAAAATGAATTATGATTCTAAAAAATCTCGTTAGAATACAATAAAAAATTCTTTTAAATTAAACCATAGTAGAAAATCAGCTTTATAGTATGTGGGAGATCAAAGCCAGTTTTGCTTCAAGCTTAAATCAAAAGCAGAACCTTCGGGGCAGAGCAGGCAGGGTAGCATTAAAAAATGTTGAAAGTCCCATACAGTTTGCAATTTTTGATAATGGATTGCTAAGTTTGGTGCCAAAAACAAGACAATTTATTATAAATATATTACGAGTATAGTTAGAAAATGCCTGGCGAAGATTGTAAAAAAGTTTTGGTAGGCGATTTTAATATAAATTTCAATTTTGAAGAAGTGTTTTATGGAACAGAGAAGACAAATACGGTACACTCACAGATTATGATACACTTTCCATACAGTATTTATAATGGTAGAGGATAGTTGGATTATGCTTGGCGAAGATTGTAAAACAGTTTTAGTAGGTGATTTTAAGGTAGATTTTGGTTCCAAAGATGCATTTTATTTAAAAAGAAAGGCGAACACAGCATATTCATGAATTATGATTCCTATTCCAAACAATATTTAATATGGTGAAGTATAGTTGGAATATGCTTGGCGATTTTAATATAGATTTTGATTCCAAAGATGTGTTTTATGGAACAAGAAAGACAAACACAGCACACTCATGAATTAAGATGCCCATTCCAAACAGTATTTAAAATGGTGAAATATCGTTGGAATATACTGGTGGAGATTGTAAAACAGTTTCAGTGAGCGATTTTAAGATAGATTTCGATTCCAAAGCTGCATTTTATGGTACAAAAAAGAGTTGATTCCTATTTTAATGCCCCCACTCTTGTAAACCTAAAAAATCACTGTACTATGGCGAGCTTTGCAGCCATGGGTCTCTAGGAGTTATGCACAAGTTTCAATGCTCCCAAAAGAACTAGATGAAAACTAAACTGAAAAAATTAGCAATAAACACACCATTTGAGGAATTTGATTGAAGATAATTATTGAAACTACATTAATTGCCAACCCAAAATAAATAAATAAGTAACAGAAGGCTGCGCTTACATGTTGTACCAAATTGCGACTTTAATTCTAAATTACGGTTGCCACATAAATACAAAAAATTGTCATGGTAACTGCATATGTTTAATTATCACTACCTTGGTGAGAATCAGGGCGTTAAAGTAGGGTTCAACCCAAGAAAGACAAACACTGTATACTCATGCATTGTGATGCACATTTGAAACAATATTTAAAACGGTGAAGCTGATGATTGTAAAATAGTTTTAGAAGGCGATTTTATGATAGATTTCGATGCCAAAGATAGGTTTTATGGAACAAGGAAGAAAAATACGACACACTCCTAAGTAATGATATACTGTCCAACTTAATGAAATAAGGAAGAAAAATAGGGACAATGCATAAATTATGATAAACTTTTAATATATAGCCCTTTAATGCATATCTGAAATCGGAAAGTGTTTCAGATTTTCGTACTTTTTCTTATTTGGAATTACAGTCGAAATACTTTAATTTTGTGATAGTAGGAATTTACTCAGAGTTTTAAAAGAGTTGTCTATTAAAATGTACCTCTCGCCGATGGATCAACGTAATCAAGCACAGCAGCCTTTTTTCCAAAACCACTAGCTGAAAAAAAAAAATTGGAAATTTAACTATTACTTAACACTTTTTTAAAAATAAATATTATAGTTTTAGAGAAGAAAAACCTACCTTCTTTGGCACAAGCCAATCCACCAGATCCTCCTCCAATAACTATTAAATCATATCTCGGATGTGCAGCTAAAAATAGATTGCGTTAGTGATTTACAATGCAAAAGTAGAGCACACCATTAAATATTCTTTAAAAAAACTACAACAACATATAAATTTAGTATATATATTTAATTTCTCAAGTAAAATTTAACTAATAACTTGAGATTATCATATACACTCACGTGTACTATAAAATTTAAGACTTTCATGGAGCCTGAAGTATTTTGAAATGTAATGTTTCCCAAGAATAAATCGCATTATTTAGAAATCAAGTTCTTAAAAAATTAAATGGAGAACAGCACAGAGCATTTAAATTAATATATGGCTTTCCGATTATACTGTGTTTACAATTGAGCGAGTTCACTTCGCTTTCGTCTGCTAGAACCTGGCTGCATTCGTAAACGCCAAACGAGTTAGACTCGTGCAATGAGTTTCCATCTAAGGCGTTCGTAAAGGATCTGAGTGCATACAGTTTTTAAACTAGAGTGTTCGTATACAAAACTGAGTGCGATTAGTTTCAAACGAAGTAAACCGATCTTTGCTAAGGTTTCGTCAGTTGTTTAGAGTTTAGAAGATATATTTGCTGCACGTTGTTGTTATTTTCAAATGGCGTCCGTTGTTATGGAAAAGTATGTTGTTGTGAAAAGTATTTTACGTTTTCTAAAAAGCTGCAAATATTATTTTTTCGAGGAGGAAATTCATGCGTACGTTAGAAAATGCTACAAAGGTACATAATTTTTCAAAGGCAATCATTTTCTCGTATTTTTCATTTTAGTAAATTCAAAAATGCATGTTTTAGTGTTGAGATTGAAATTGATTTAATCCGTTATTAGCGAAATTTGAACTTCTCTTGCTAAATACTTTTGAAAAAATGAAGTTGAAATTTCTAAATTTTGATTTGTGCACTTCAATTATGGCCACTCTTTCTTTTAAAAATCATGTTGATTTTATATTGAGTATATACTAAAAACTCTCCTCAGCAAAATTAACGCATTTGGGGATTGTAAACAAACACGTCTCCTAGGCGACGAAACTAAATATACTGAAGTTGTTCGTAAAGTCAAAGGAAACTGATAACCACTGACAGCACTAAACACTCGTTCCAGTTTTCTTACGAAAGCCATATATCTATGACGAAAGCTCGTGCAATGAGTTTGTCGTTTACGAAGGCAGCCATTATGTACCTTCGTAGCATTTTCTAACGTACGCATGAATTTCCTCCTCGAAAAAATAATATGTGCAGCTTTTTAGAAAACGTAAAATACTTTTCACAACAACATACTTTTCCATAACAACGGACCCCATTTGAAAATAACAACAACGTGTAGCAAATGTATCTTCTAAACAACTGACGAAACCTTAGCAAAGATCGGTTTACTTCGTTTGAAACTAATCGCACTCAGTTTTGTATACGAACGCTCTAGTTTAAAAACTGTATGCACTCAGTTTCCTTTACGAACGCCTTAGAAGGAAATTCATTGCATGATTGTAACTCGTTCGGCGTTTACGAATACAGCCAATTTTTCAAAGGTAATCATTTTCTTGTATTTTTCATTTTAGTAAATTCAAAAATACATGTTTTAGTCAGGCCCTGATTATCGCACGGGCACTCGGGGCACGTGCCCTGGGCACACATGCAGGAACAGTCCAAAATACTGGGTTTAGAGTAATTTACAGGGCCCAAAAATTGAGCCAGCTATATATGGGGCCACAAAATTTGGAAAGTGCCCTGGGCACAAAAGTGTTATAGTCAGGCCCTGGTTTTAGTGTTGAGATTGAAGTTGATTTAATCCATTATTAGCGAAATTTGAACTTCTCTTGCTAAATACTTTTGAAAAAATGAAGTTTAAGTTGACATTTCTAAATTTTGATTTGTCCACTTCAAGTATGGCCACTCTTTCTTTTAAAAATCCTGTTGATTTTATATTGAGTATGTACTAAAAACTCTCCTCAGCAAAATTAACGCATTCGGGAAATGTAAACAAACACGTCTCCTAGGCGACGAAACTAAATAAACTGAAGTTGTTCGTAAAGTCAAAGGAAACTGATAACCACTGACAGCACTAAACACAGGCATTCCAGTTTTCTTTCGAAAACTCCTGCAACGAGTTTGTCGTTTACGAATGCAGCCCCTGGCTTGGCTGAAACGACCATAGATATAGGAATAGTGAACTAGATTGCGCACAAGGGGAGGAAACTTGTTGCCAGTGCACTTCCGGAGCAGACGACACGATAGTGGCAGAAAGACGAAAACGTCGCTGCTTACGACTGCTATGCAACAGCATTAATTTACAGTTAAATACAGAATTGATGATTCGTTCAGAACCAAATTTAAAGAAAAAACATTTTGTTATGATATTTTGCTAGCTATTTTTAGTTTATTTTTGCTGTTAGATGGTCTAAAAATCTAACACATTAAAATAATCGATTAAATGTTTATTTTTGCACACAAGGAAAACAAAAACTTTTTCTGAACAAAGATGTGAACTGAAATTTAGTATCAATTGTGTATTGGAAGTACTAATGTAAAAGACCGAGGTGTCATAGATCTCGTAAGAGAAAACTACGTTCATATCAAGGGAGGGGGGGGGGATTGTGCTTCTTGTTACATTTTAAGAAAATCATAATATTGTGGCATAGTTTGGTGATTGAGTTTGGATCTTTCTTTCCCTCGTAAATGTATTTCTAACATTCTCGAGATTCAAATACGCCTTCTTCTACCTTTTTTTTTTTTTTTTTTTTTTTTTTAAAAAGCAAAAAGGCTATACTTAGGAAATTTTATCCCTTTTGAAGTGGGAGTCCAAAACGTGTTTTTTACACGTCCTTTATATCTTAAAAAGAAACCGATTTCCAAAAAGTTATAATGTTACATCTAAAAATATTACAATGTAATAAACTTGGAACCCTAAATGTAAACATCAGTTTTCTAAAAATTGCCTTTCTAGAACAGTGCATTTTCGCTTATGTACATCCACAACTTTGTACAGGTAAAAACATGTTAGCTAATATTAATATTTAGGATATTTTAAATACCCCCATACATAGGCTAATTCATATTCTATGATAAATAATTTTTAATATACAAAACCAACGTAGGAAATTTAATCTCTTGCTCGAATACTTTCTTTGGAGGGTGTATATTATCAATTTCTAAGGCATGAAATATACATATAAAGGCATTATATTAATTACTGTGCACAATAAAAACTTTTTAAAAGCTTTTTCTGTTTTTTTTTTCTTTCTTTTCTTTTGAGAGGGGGTGGGGGTGGGGACAATATCCCATTCCCATTATCCCTCCCTAATAAGTACCTCGTTTAGAACTTACCTTTTTCAAATGCTTTGGAAAATTAAAGATAGTTGGAACTACATAATCTTTTAGCAACTTCCGATTATGATTTGATTCAAAACATTCAGCACTGAAGTGTTCTGAACAAATAAATGTATGTATAAGCAGAAATCCATTTATTTGTCAATTCTTTACTAGATAGTGGAAACCTAAACAATCAGAAAGTTATTAAAATCAGAAAGTCATCTAGAAAAAATAAGTAAAATGACAGTTTGCAGCATCGAAGCATTGCACAAAGCCTGTGCACTTTTTGGGCACAACATTGCACAAAAAGCATCAGAAATAATCCTCCCATGATAACTTTGCTTGGCATAACTTAACTGTTTTATGGCTTTTTAAAAATACATTTTATAGTGTACTATTGTTTGTTCAGACAGGGATGTGTAAACTTAAACGCACATTCAATTAAAGCATTGATTTAATAGAATTTCAGTTAATATTAAAAATTGCGTCACCAGCCAGGTTTTTTTTTTAAATTAAACTGTGGATTTGATACAACACTACAGAGCTCATATGCTTATTTAAAAAAAAAAAAGTTAAAATACTTACCATAAAACACTAACTTAATAAAGCTTACTTAAACAAAAGTATAAAGAAACATAAATAAAGACTTAAACAAACAATCACGTTGAACTAAAAAAATGAATTTAATATTAAAACTAGTAATTTTAAAAATCGTTAAAAAATGCTCAAATGTGGAAAATCTAGTTAGAATAAATAAGATAAATTCAATATCCCTAATTCAAGAGTTATTTTTGAAAAATGATAGAAAAATTAATCATTTCCTGTAAAATATGATTAATAATTATTCGTAAAAAGTAAATTACGATGCTTTATTTATCTCATTTTTTATAGTTTAAGTGCCAATAAGTATATATATATAAGTATATATATATATATATATCGTACGGTCAAATGTTTTAGGATTATATTTATATAGAAATACTAGCTGAAGTACCCGTTCTTCGCACGGGAATGAATGGACTTTTTGATATTACGATTTGTGGTGATTACTATTCATTGTAATAAACAGATATAGCAAAGTGGATATCGCGTTATATTGTGTCCAATAATCATGCATACCGAATTGCAAGGCAATCGTTTGTACGGTGCAGAAGGCCATGCGGCGTAGCGCAATCTAGTGGCGAGTTTTAGCAAAACGGATACGGCGAAAATATTTTTCGCATTCAGATATCGATGTATACGAATTTTCATGACTATCGGCTGGACAGTCCTGAAGTTCATGTGTTGACGCGACATCTAGTGGCAAGTTATAGGAAAATGGATAGCGCCAAACTCTTCCCCGTGTTCAAATATCTAAGTATACCTATTTTCATAGCGATCATTTGCACAGTCAAGAAGTGATACACTGCAGGGCCATCCAGTGGTTCAATAAAGTAATGATTTGCTACAGCGCCGTCAAGTGGCGAGTTATAGCAAAATGGATAACGCCAAAATATTCTCATTGTTCAAATAGCTATGTATACTGATTTTCATAGCGACCGTGTTCAACTATCTATGTATACCAATTTTCATAACGATCATTTGCACAGTCAAGAAGTGATACACTGCAGGGCCATCTAGTAGTTAATTAAAGTAATGATTTGCTACAGCGCCGTCAAGTAGCGAGTTATAGCAAAATGGATAACGCCAAAATATTCTCATTGTTCAAATAGCTATGTATACTGATTTTCATAGCGACCGTTTGAATGGTCAAGAATTTGGCCTGCTGCAGCGTCATCTAGTGGCGACTTAAAATAATAATGCATTGCAGTGTCATCTAGTGGTGAGTAACATCAAAAGGAACGCAGTTAGAATATATTCTTCGTGCTCAAATGTGTAAGTATAAAAAATTTTATGCCGATCGGTCGAACGGTATAGAAGTTGATGCTTTTCAGCGCCATTTAGCGGCAAGTTACAGCAAAATGGATAGTGAAAAATATTCTCCGTGTTCTAATATTCGCGTGTACCAAATTTCATCGAAATCGGTTGGACGATATTCGCATAGCAAACGGCTAAACGGAATAGAATTCGACGTTCTGCTGCGCCACCTGGTGGCAAGTTAGAGGAAAACGGATAGCATAAAAAGCTTCTCCATGATAAAAGACTTAGGTGAACCAAATTTCATGGTGCAACGGTGCTGGAGTTTTTCAACCTCATACACTCATACCAACATTCATTTTTATCTATAACCAGTGTCATTATATATCCCAGTCTCAAATAAAATCCAGTTTCAAATCTAAGCCTCGCCAAAGTGCCAACATACGCCATTTTGCAAGCGTTTTTTCAGGAAATCATTCGAAGCATTGACTTAGCAGTGTTGTACCTTCCTTACTATATCGTTATCTTTTCATTTAACTTATTAAACTTTGTCCTGACTCAAGGCTTTACCTTTTAAATTTTAATCAATTAATATCCTCGTAGTTCATACAAAAAAAAAAAAAAAAAAATAAATGCTTAGCTTTAAAAGTGTTGTGACCGCAATATTACCAACCAGGCTCTCGGCGTTACGTGCAAATGCCATTAGGCTAAAAAAATTTAAAACCTGAAAGAGAACTGCTGAAATAAATTTACACGAAGTGAGATAAATGAAGAGGAGCCATTTTTACAAATAACAAATCACATTTATTAGGATAACCTTTAAAATCTTTTACATTTGAAAATTTAAAACTAAATAATATCGTGAAAGAACATGAGACACTATAACTTTAAAATACATTTTCCCTTACCCCGAGCTGACTTTTTCTTAAAAAAAATTTTCCTAACATTTGTGCACATAAAAAAATTTAATAAAGAAAGAGAGAAAGATAGAAACTTATCAGATCATTGATTGAAGAAAGGGGGCCCCCATCCATCTCATTCATCAGGTAGCCATTGTCTCACATTCCAGCAACCGAAATTCTTTTCTTGAGCGCGCCATTTTCGCTGTTCCGTACAGGGAGTTCTACAACCTTCCGGCGTCAGTAACAGGCAGTCAAGAGAATCAGATCAACCCACGCTTCCTCCGGCTTAGGTCACCTTTTTACCTCCTTTGTTTGGCAGGCGCTTTCCGCTCGTAAAGTAGTTCGGTCGAAGATACAATTATTATTAATGAAAACTTGTGGATTTATAATCGATGGGCGTTGAAACTTAATTTTTTTACTATGATGAAAAATGTGAAAGTTGTTCTTATCGTTGTAACTATTGTAGAAGTTCTATTTTTGATTTAAAAATTTGAAAATGCTTGGGTGCCGATCTCCATATCCTTGCGCCGTTGTTGTTTTCTTCTTCGATGTATTGAATCGAAGTATTGGTATCGATGCACGTAGTTATGTTATTAAAAATTAGAAAGAAGGTTAGAGAATTCCAGAAAAGATAATCATAGTGAAAGAAAAAAAAAAAAAAACTTAACTGTAATTACAACCACTTAATTTTTTCTAAGGAAAATTACCAATTTCAAAACAAACATTTTTATGAAACTCTTATTGTCAGCTCTAAAAATTTATTACCAACCCTCCGAATAATGTCAGCTCTCACAAAACGTATTTTCATAAATTTAAAATTTAAAAGAAAATTGTTGTACAAAATATTTTAATTACTTGAACAATATGTATAGTTACCTTACACAAAGATGGCAACACGATCGCCAGAATAACGATCTTTTAGATGTTTGGCGCCAAAATATAGAACAAGTAAACAAATAAATAAAAATGAGTCAGCCATGAGTCATCAATAGTAATTCAACATATACCTTAATAAATTTTAAACACTTCATTATTATTTTACTTCCTTTATGAATACTGGTATATGGTGACAAAACAAAACCACCTTAATAAACAAATTGTTTAGAAATTTTAATTTTACTTGATTTAAAATTCACTAATTAAGGTTAGGATTTTTAATTAAGTAGGCTATTAATTAATTAAACTTTGCTTAAAATTGAAATCATAACAGCAGCAATAATATATGGGAAATGGTTCGACCGCGAAAAAGTAAAGCAAGCCTTTATTTGAAAAGTTGAATCCCTTAATACAGCCGAATTTTTTAAAATTATCAACTATAACGTGTTTTATTCATCATTACTCCGATGTACTAAATGAGAAGATTTCAATTTTCTGAAATTTGGCGGAATTCCCCCAACTTAAATCAATGCACTCATTTGGCGAGAATTCTGGAGATAGATCAATTGAAATCCCTTAATAACTGCATTAGGTCCATTTTTGTGGATTTGTATACGAACGACATTTTATTCGGCAAAATCGCCACACATGGCAACCACGATCCTTATTTCACACTTTTTTCACTACAGGGGTTACAATTACGGAAAGATTTTTGCGTGAAGAGCATAAAAAATCTCTTAAATTCCGGGAACCGGTGGACTTTCAAAGTTTTAAAGTGGACTATGAGTTATTCTATATTATTTTACATATCTGTACTAAATTTCAGGCCGATAGGTCCATTTTTGTGGATTTGTATACGAAACAAACAAACATAATTTCATTTTTATTTATAAGATGAATTAAGCAATGTCTACTTTAATTCAAGAAGGATGTGCAATATCTCCTTCAATTACTTTACAAAGTGAACGAAAAGCATAGGTAAATAGGAAATTTAAAAATACTACTGTTATTGAACATCAATTGGTATTTGATTTTCAATACCACCAATTTCAAGCATTTATTACCTGTGAAAAGATATTCCAGATCCTTTCCTAAACCTGTTGGTGCAATTATACGCACAGCACGACTTGGGCATGATAACGCTTAAAGTTAATTAAAAATAAATAAGATGCTGGACTAGTGGCGAAAATAACCATAAACCATGATCAAGACACTGCTTTCTGCCACTATCATGGGCGATGCCACCGAAGATATTTGGCAACAAGAAAAACCTCTTACTAGTATACGGATGCGTGATCTAGTTATTCCTATATCTATGGAAACGACAACAGTCTGAAGAACCCAAGGAGGTTTAACTTAGGGCCCGCTTACATGTGCAAAAATGCGGAGTAAATCCCGGGACTTACACTGCTTTCTACCCCGCTTCCCCTACTTAGAGAAAAAAATGCGGGGTAGAAAGATTCCTGGTCGAAAGGAGGGTTAATGCAGAGTCAACCCCGCTTTCCCATGATGCATTGCGAGTTTTCCCCTGTACTCGGGGCCTTCGCTATTAGTAACGGGCCTGCGCGTGTATTTCGATGAGTCATCTAAAGAGGCCTACGGATGCTCGCGTCTTCCCGTACACATCAAGCAATTTTTAAGCCTTCCGATGCTTTGAAACGTTATTAAATGTAGTTTTAAGTAGTGATTGTGTTACTAATTCAAGTACGAACGAACTCATTAACAGTTTCTTTACTATGATACACGCGGACATTAAAGTAAACAGATGGATGTAATTTGAAGGAAAAACAAAGTAGTGCTCACTCTCATGATTCATTATTTTAGCTTGAATTTTAATATACATGAAAAAATTAAGCTGACTTTTAGTATACATTAAAGTAAACGAATACACAAATGATACAGACATTTTTATGCATTTCTTTATACTGAATGTTTAAGTTTCACATTTTCAAAGCAGTTACAACCATTATTACTTTTAAAATAAATTTAACTAGTAGTTATTAAATTTTCATTTATTAAATATTGTTCGGTTAATATATTAACAAAATATATGACGAGGAGCTGAAATAGAATTTAAAATATTTGATATTTACAATTCACGTATACAAAATTTAAGTACTGATATACTATTTAATTTTTAATCTTTAGTAAGGCGTAGGTATCAGAAGAATTTTTGCTATAATTATAAGTACAACCTGTGCACTGCAAGTCCTTGGTATTTACATGAAAAATAATGTAAATTAACTTAACGAGAAACATTTAGAATGAATTACAAAATAAAGGGTGTTCCATAAATAGTAGTACGAACTTAAAGGGGAGATAATATATCAAAAGGATTAAGAATAACGTAACAGTGTATGATAAAACACATTTGTTAACTGTTTTTATTTTGGTTAGTTCAAATGAGTTTATTTATCGAAAATTTTATCATTCGAAATAAAAATGATTTATAATTTTCAGTGTTAGTTCCATATACTTTTTCTTCTCCAAAGAAAAAATATAAATTTTAGAAAACCATACTAGGAAATACCACTAATATTCCAACACCTTTTTTTTTAAGTTATTATTAACTGGCGATTGAAAACAAATGTTTTCGTCCCTGCATTGCTGTATATTAGGGTTATAGCTTTAAAAAAAAACCTGCTCCACGGACTTTGAATACAAATTAAGATAAACTAACAGCTCTAGGACTTGAAAAATTTCAAGATCCCTTTTCACAAGTTGCGCTAAACACTGTAGTAAACTAAAGACAAACGATCTCTGAATTAATTACTTTTTATTATAGCCATTATCTATATGGAACTTTGAATTTGAGTATGATGAACGCTTATACAAAATATTAACTTCAATTTAAGTTTCTACATAAACATGTGCAAAAATTAATAACATATTTTACAGTACTTCTGCACTGAAACCAATATCACACATTTAGTTGCATTTATAATAAATGATAAATGACATTTTCAACTGAAAGATTTAAACAGATAAGAATGTCTAACTAGTATTACAACGCACGCTTATTTACTAGAATAATAAACTACCCAAGTTAAACGATTTCAGATTAAAATGATTTATAAATAACACATGAATATTAATTCACAAAACATGCTTTATATCCTATAAATTTGTAGAATTTCTAAATACAAGTGTACACTTACCTTTACATTCAGAACTTAAAGTTCGAATTCTACGATTGAATTCGTTGATTTATTTCCATAAAAAAAAGCGCAATCTTCAAAAAATTATTACCTACATGTAAAACACCTTGTCATTAAATCATTATGACAAAACTATAACAAAATTGTTTTTTAATTATAAAATAAATTAACGTTTATAATCCCAAATCGCATACAATCGAACAGTGCAAATGTAAATATTAGGCCTCAATGTTTTACTCATTTCTTCCGGTGGCAACGAAGAAGCAGGCCCGGTTCCTAATAACGACGGCCCCGCTGTACTCCGCCTTAACCCGGTATTTTCCATTTTGGGCCCGTTTACAAGTGCAAAAATGCGGAGTAAATCCCGGGACTTACACTGCTTTCTACCCCACTTCCCCTACTTAGGGAAAAAAATGCGGGGTAGAAAGATTCCTGGTCGAAAGGAGGGTTAATGCAGAGTCAACCCCGCTTTCCCATGATGCATTGCGAGTTTTCCCCTGTATTCCGCTTTAACCCGGGATTTTCCATTTTCACATGTAAATGGGCCTTTTCCCATGTAAACGGCCTTTTTGGAGGCTCCCATGTTCCCCGTTTATGAAGCCAAGGACCACTTCCCCTCATTCACTCAAAACACTCGATATCGTCATTGGCATGCATGTAAATTTTCAAGAACAAAACTGCTGTATTTCTCATTTTTTACTGATTGTACGTAACTTTATCTTAAAGCCACATCTTTAGGCATAATTTTAATCTTAATTCTGTAATACTTTTACAGTTTATTTTTAAATAATCAATTATTTTTAAACACGTATTATTAATTGGACATTAACGGAGGCAACGAAAGAGTATTATTGCGATAGCGTTTTCATTACTTTGTTCGCTTTGTTACAATTACTTTCTTTCAAGTGAACTATGTAAACACTAAGGAGTAAATTATAACGGGTTGTTCAGCCTTTGGATGTACCAACAGGCAGGGACGTACCCAGAAAAAAATTTCGGGGAGGGTCCAAAAATTTCGGAGGGGGTCCGAACGATGAAAATGGTAGAATTTTTCGGAAAAAGACTTCATCAATATTATTTTATTAGCAAAAACTGAAATTTCGGAGGGGGTCCGGACCCCCTGGGTACGTCCTTGCCAACAGGGAAGGCAGATGTTTACCTAATATATCGTTTCATAGGTAAGTTCAATTTTATTATTTGTTATTGCAACTTTCGTACTGCATTCACTTTACTGTATGACAGTGTCTTTCGGTTACATCACCAAATATGCACAGCTAAATGAATGCTCTATTTTAGAATAATTATATTATTAGTAATGAATATCAACATTCTGTATCGCTTCCGTTTTAAGCTAATTTTTTCTCGTCTTTCAACAACTTTTGTTTGCTGAAAATTTATCTTTTTTTTATTCCTTTCCTAGTGTTCATATAGTATTAGGTAATCAATACACAAAAATATTGGTACATTTTTTGAGTTATCAGATTTATTAAACTATCCAGGAAAACACTTAATGTTTACCATTAAGAAATGCGTAAGGTTTCATTTGTTTAAAATAATTTTTATCAGTTTTTTTTTGTTCACACACTTGCCTTTTTTAAAACCATATTTAAATCAATTTGTTCTGCAATATAATTATTAAGCTTTTTTTTATAAAACCATTCAAAATAATATGAAACAAGTTTCAAAATGTATATGCATGCATAATAAATTATATTTGTAGAATATTTCATTTTATTTCACGCATGTATCACATGTATCCCATCAGTTAGTTTGCATGACTTTATTCATTTTTATTATTGTTCTTTTATGTATACTGTATCTATAATAGTGTACCAATTAAGTGAAAACAGTGAACAAAATGGAAAAGTGAAATTTCAAACATTAAAATATTTTGATGCTTAAATTGAAAAAGTGCGTCTTATAATTGTTTATCCACTTAATTATTGCAAGACAGATATGTGACATAATAATATTCAGTGCTCCAAATTCAAATTCGGCTCTCAAAAGGGAGAGCTTGGGGCGAGAGCTGGGTTCGAACTCACAGAATTCGCGTGGTGGAATGAGGCGCAATCCGGCTCGGCCAAAAGGTAGGGGAGAGTTGTCCAAAATGGGGGCGCTAACATATTTTGGCCTGCCAAAAAACAATATTTTAAAGAAAAAAAAATTCAAACTATTTCCTATTTAGAATAGGTCATAGGCTATCAGAACACGAGGTTTTTAGTTCTAAAAAATAATTAGGATGAGTTAGAAAAATATTTTTCTGAAAAATAAGCTAAGTCCCCATTTTGGACAACCGGTTGGGTAAAATGGGGTATTTATATAAAACAATGAATATTCAAGGTTTAATTCGAAAATTTATCAAGAACACTTATTTGGTGAAAGAAAGGGATGTTAAAATGACAAACTAGGAATACAAGATAAGTGTTTACTATTGTTTCATGCATTCATTAGCTTTCTACATCCAAGTAATTAATTACAAAAGTCACATATGAAAATTACATCGCCTTCTTCTGCACTTGAACAGGCTTCATGTGCCCAGCCTCGACATCTATGTTACACTGAATCCACCCCTCTTTGTCTTTTGAATTTTCATACAGGTCATTACGAAAGATGCACTTATCATCACTCTCCTGCTCCTCATCAGATGATGTCACTGGTTCTGGTGCCGAAATCTGGTGGTGAAATTCATAAAGCCAATCTTTTCCCGCCATTCTCTTTTCATTGTTAAAGACATAGGGGGATATTGTTTTTTTTCAGCTAACTCAAATGCTAGCGCTCTTAAATCTGCGAGCGTAATGCCAAATAACCTCTATTCTAAATGTATCAGATGTTGCACTAATTCCTTCTCTTGGGTTTCCGAAAAAACTGTTTTGTATCTTCCTAGCCTTTTTCCAGCAGCTCTTCTGAAGACAGCTTCTTCTATCGAGCCTCTTTCACTTTCCTCTCTAGAGTTGTTTGAGGAACACATATAGGCCTTAGATGCTCTCCTGTAGCCCACATTCCCTTCCAACACTTCTTGGATTGCTCGAGCCATGCTCTCCTGAAACCAGCTTTGTCGATCAGTTTCTTTTGATAGCGCCCCTACTTTTGATATCACACATCTGAATAAAAGATAATGCGTAAAATAAAATACCTGAATATAAAATATCTTTATATATAACCAAAAAAATTAGTTAAAATCGTTTTTTAAATATTCATTTCACATTTTATATTTTTATATTCTCTTTTTAAAATTTAATTTGTAAGATATTTTCTCTTACATACCTATATGTGCCACATAAAAATCACTTGTACTTAACTAAAATACTTAAAGAAATTATATATCACATATTTGTCATAGAAATGAAGCATAAGTGAAATATTTCAATAATATTCCATGGCGTCCAAAACAGGGACGATCCCGTTTTGAACTACCATCGATGTCCCCATTTGAGCCGCCAGTAACATATTTTTTTTTTAATGGCATCTCTTTGAACAGCTCTTAGATAACTTATCGAGAAATATATCAAAATGTAACTTAAATCTAGAAGAATCAATGTTGTACTTACCAAAATTGAATATTCCGAGTTGACTTGATAAGGTCCAATACAGTAAGAGGTGCAAATCGGACAAAAAAAAATGAAAAAAATTTGAAAACTTCCTACAAAAGAGCAAACCATCAAGCATGTCCACAACTCGATTCAATATGGCGCATAGACGATAAGGAATGATATACATGTATTGTACCGATAAATGGCGGTACGAATCAGTGTGAAACTGAATGTCCCCATTTCAGCCGCCGACATTTTGCACGTGACGTCACTTGGCGGTATTTGATACTCCACGTGCAAGATCTTATTGTGATGATTAGTTTCGGTTTCACCTCGTTTGGACCTAAGGGATTATTTGACACTTTCTAGTAGAAATATAGCTGTTGCAAAAGAAGCTAGAATATTAGTCATTAACAAATAATAGCTTTTTATAAATGAATTTTATCTTCATTGTGAGATTTTATTTAAAATGATAATAATAATTAAATACTAAAAATAATTTAAAAGATCGTACTTTAAAAAAGTGTGGGAGGTTTTTAATGAATATTTGTACTATTTTAAACTCAGAAAACTCAAAATCAACTCAATTATGTATTATTTATACGTGTTTGCAATAACGTAATAATTTTAGAACACTAAATTCTTTTTATTAACAAAGTTTTGAAGCGAAATGCGATATCATCGTCTTCTAAACCATCTATTTAAGTATTAAAAAGACCGTAACTCATTCCGAGTGGCTCTAATAATGAGAAACAGTAATTATAAAATGGATACTGAATGCATTTCAATAGGAGCTGGCGAATGTAATTACCGCCAGCAGACGAATTTTAGCCTCGAACTCAGACACCATGTAAAATGTCCATTGCCGGGTGTTGTGTGCGCGGAGGTGATCGTGCCGCCACAGTTGTATATTTGCTTGGACGAGGGTCAGTTGCACCGGTTGCACCCGCGCCAACAGCTATTAATCAAATCGAGGGGCGAGTTACACCAGAATCCTTATCTTGTACGCCTAAGGAAAATATGCTACCGGTGGCCCTTTGTGAGACCCCACCCCTCCTAAAAAAACATCACTGGGTCCGGCCATCGCTGTAGGGATCCCCTCGAAAATATGCTACCGCCGTCTCTCTGCAAGACCGAAAAACATCACTGAATGAACAGGTTAAACCCGGGTTCCCGATTACACCTGAAACCCATACCTTTCACACTAAAACTAGAGGTGTGTGTGTAGGGGAGGGGGGTAAGTAGGCTTTATTATAATTATCACGTCCCTATTGAAACTTTTTATGAATTTACTATTCTGTACATTGGGGCCGCTGAATTAGATTAAAATTTTATTTGCGCACCATGTCCTGTGTTCTGCATAGTTTCTAACAAAATTCAAAGCTTTATATAATTTCAAAAGCAAATAAAACTTCAACTATGCATATTACATTTACGCAATCGGAAATAAATAAATAAAAATAAATATTTTTTCGGTGTCTTGTCACATTATATATACGGATTAAATCTGAATTTTATCACTTCAAATGCACATATCAGTTAATATGGTAATTAATATATGTAATAATATTCTAATATCTAACTAATTGTTATTATTAACCCATTTATGCCAAGCGTCCCTTTTTTGGGACGGCACTTTCGCTATCAGTTGAAAACGTTTTTTATTTTTCCTAGCCTTTATTCGCGAGTATTGAGCCTCAACTCCACAAAATACTTTAGCATGACCCAGTAAGATGTTGACATTTCAATTTTTATGCATAAAGATTCTAAAAGAAATTATCCTTTGTTCAAGAAGTTGACATCAGAAATTTATGTAGTATTGCTGGTATTAGCAAAAATCGAAGAAAGTCGCAAAAATCTATGGGCACAAATGGGTTAATATTATTTTCCTATAAACTAAGTTACTAAAAATATGGTAGCAAAATCTCAGTCCACAATTTTGCGAGACTCTCGCGTCGACGCGAGACGAGACAGAAAATTTCTGTGCGAGCGGAGACAAAGGGACTCCGAGACGTGACCGAACTTTGCCCCTGCGAGACTAGACGAGACACCCTGTTTCTCGTCTCGCGCGTCTCGAGTCCATCTCTAAAGAAGTTTGAAGTGTATAATTGTTTCCTCATGTCTAAATAAGATAATGTTTCTCTCACTACCTCATGTATCTTATTTAAGATATTTGAAATTGCATTCTTACTTCTAATACCTGTAATATGTCTTAAAACTATTGTTAATATAATGAGAGCAGTTTAATTATTATAAAGGCTGATGTGAAAAAAAAAATCTGAAATTCTTCTAGATTTTATTTACGCACTTGAGAGCTTTTACTCTCTCTCACACACACGAACCATCAAGATTTTATAGGTCGGTTCCAAGTATGATGTATACTTCAACATGGCAAAGTGGTTATGTCCCTGGAAATCATAGATAGGCAAAGCGTGAAGCGAGTCTCATCGCGCGTCTGTCAACCTAACTGAAACTACTGGGTAAACTCTTGCAAGATTTTATGTCGGCTCAAAGTATGAAGTATGGATCACCATGGCACAGTAGTTCTGTCACATTAGGAAGACCCCACGAAGGGCACCCAACCCTTGAAAAGTGATACTGGAAATCATAGATATAGGCAAAGCGTGAAGCTGGTCTCATCGCCCGTCTGTCAACCTAACTGAAACCACTGGGTAAACTCTCGCAAGACTTTAAGATTTTATGTCGGCTCAAAGTATGAAGTATGGATCACCATGGCATAGTGGTTCTATCACCGTAGAAAGACCCCATAAAGCAGTGACGTGCATTCCGCCCAAGCAACCCAAGCAGTGCTTGGGCAACTGAAAATAAGGCTATATTGTTTTTAAATTTTGCTTTCTACCACAAATTGAAAGAAAATACCATCTACCTTATTTATTCATAATTTCTTAACACAAAGATAAATGTCAAGTGGATAAACAAGTATATTTTCTTTCTGATTCTTCATTTCTCTGCCGTGAGATCAACCCATCTGCAAAGTCTCCTGAAGGGGTGTTGCTATAGAAACATGACTTCATCAGAGAATTAGCCAATCTGGGAGACGACACTCCGAATCCCATATTCAGCCTTCTTGCTTGGGTTGCTTGGGCGGAATGCACGTCACTGCCATGAAGGGCACCCAACCCTTGAAAAGTGATACAACGCAGAAAAAAAAGTAGGGTAAAAAAACAACGTACCAAGGAAAAAAACCACATAAAATGCAAGAATATAGGTTGGGAAATTAAAAAAAACCCTACGCAAGTCCCTAAATCAACAAAAATTGAAAAGTGATACGGCGCGTAGAAAAATTCGCGTAGACCAAAAACCCGTGATTGAAAGAAATAGCACTCTCAAGGGCTAATAAAACTTTTTTTTTACCCATGTAACAACAAAAATGTGTTCCTAGAAATATAAAAAGCAATTTTTACTTTCCGAACATGTATCATGTAGGGAAAGTATTGTAATCATGAAAAAATTTGACTTCGAGATTTTGGTGTATTTACACGTTTTGAGGTCTTTTGAATTCATTTATGCTATTTTTACGAGATGTATGTATGTGTGTGTGTATGTGAGTGAACACGATAGCTCCTAAACGGGGCATTCGATTGAGCTCAAATTGGGTATATATGTTACAAACCACCTTCGCAAGACCGGTATTCATTTTGGTGTGTATAGGACTTATAGTTTTTCTACAGGGCTACGACAAGATTTCTTTTACTTTCCCAGCAAATACACAACTGCCCGCAAAATGACGGCCGGTTACCCGTCGTGCTGGCGAAGTGCCGTATACCGGGAGCAAGGTAGATTGCCACCGTCTGGAAGTCACTAGAGTACCAGTGCCTGAAAAGTGCATATGCGCCGGTACATAACTAGTAACGGCGAACTGCCATGTGTCTATGACATGCACAAAAAAGTTAACGGCATGGTACTGCTTAAAATGTACCGGGCAAGCACTATTTGGCAGTAATGGGCCTGTATATATTTCGTAGTGTTAGCATAAAATTTGGTTATTTTAATTAAATAATATTGTTTCACATTCATACGGTGTAGAAGTGTTAGGGGATATAAGTTCAAAGGCAGACCAAATAAGACCAAAGGCAGGGTCACTGCAAAGATTTTTTTTTTTTTGAGGGGGGGGGGTGTAAGGGGAGAGGTTCATATTGTGCTTTCAAATATTTTAGTACTAAAAACTAAAATAATACAAACGAATTCAGTATGCTATAAAAATGTTTACTACACAGACAGTGGAACCTCCACTCTGTATATGACAGTATGTAACCCCCACTTTGTACAGAATTATGAATTTTAATCTTAACATTTTTATAATTTATATTAATTTTTTACAATTTTGCTAAACTTTTCCTGAAAAACATATTGGCAAGACTTTTTTCTACGTTAAGCCCCTTTTAAAATCTACCGAATTAGGGTACAGAAATATGTTAGAGAGTATTACACGATGACCAGTCAGGGTTTTGCATGAGAGCTCAGCTCCTGTAGTCTTTTTTTCTTCAGAGAATTTTAGATTAAATAAAAAATTTTAACTGTCTACATAATTGCTTATATTGACATTTTTTTATTAAATTAAATATAGCAGTGGTAAAACAAAAGATTACTTAATTTTTAAATATAAATTAGGTAATTAATGCTCAAATTTACAATAAAACAAATTAGAGCTCCTGCAGCTATTTTGTTAGAAATTCAGCAATGAACCAGTATTTACATATTATTTCTTTCAATCTGTTTCGCTCTTTGTGGTTTATGAACGCAGCTTTGCTAATTCTTATTCTGTACATTAAAAAGAATTTCTTTTGCAGCTGCTCTCTTTGGGCGAGGCTGTTAATTTTTGCTTTGTTCAGCAGTCTCCCAGAGATGTCATGATCGAGTTGTTCTTCACTGACACGTTTTGGTAACCATTTTAAATTTCTGCGCCTAATTGTTTTCGTTTACTAAATTAAATACATTGATTTATTCTTAACCGCTCTGGTTGCGTTCGCCTATTTTTGTATATTGGCATATTTTTGTTAGCGCTGCACTGCCAAGTTTGTATGTTAAGGCTTTTTGTTTCACTCCGTGAGAACATCACTTTAGCTCCAGTTCTTATTTTTGGTAGGTCGCATAAAATCGGCAGTCCATCCCAGCCCCCTAGCCATCCAATTAGTTTATAAGATGTTTGTCTGTATTAAAATAAAATCACGTTGATGTTTCATTTCGTTTTGCAAATCTTGAAACGTTGAGCGGGAAGCCAGTTATGAAATATGCTTTTTAGGATACAGTTTTTCCGGTTGTTGTTGCAGACAACAACCGGAGAGAAAGTTATTGCTATAGACTAGAAAGATATCTCTGTTAGGAGCAATAATAATTATAATAAGATTTTCTTCTGCAGTGATATATTGCTGGTTATGGATACAGAAAGTGGATTTCAATTGGAAGTTTTACAATTGGATTTTACATTTTTTAAACAGTCGGGAAAATATTACAGGTAAATATTTACTTTTACTGTTTTTATGTATACACGGTATCCACCGGTGAATTTAGCAACTAATTTAAAGATTAGGCGACTTTTTGAACAAAAAAAACGTCATTTTCATACTATTTTCAAGTTTTGGCTACTTGTACCATACTCCAGGCGACTCATTTGAAAATCTGACGTTGGTTTTTGTCAACTCCCTTTTTTTTTTAAAGCTGCTACTGAGCTTTCAGCAAACATTCTAATCTGGTTTTTTTAATCGTGCTATAAAAATAAATGTATTATATGTTCTGTTATATATATATATATATATATATATATATATATATATATATATATATATATATATATATATGAAGTTTTTAAATTTACCATTTTATTCAATCCTTCTTAAATGAAGCTAAATTAAGTATTTTATTTCTTAACTACAAAATCATTCAAAAATGTTACTATTTTGGGAACTAAAATTGAGAAAATGGCTACTAAACTGGTGACTTTTTTAAAGTCAGTGATGTTGCTAATGATACTTATTTTAGTGTATAAAAGTACTTTCCTCCATAAAATTTGAATCATGCAGTATACAACAGATATAGATACAGAAAATTTCTTTTCAGAATAGCTAAGATTAAAAAAAATAATTTGATCTAAACAAAATGTACAATTAAGCAAAATGTTACCCTAAAGTTATGTGTGTAATCATAGTACAATTTTATTTATTATTACTTCCTATAAGATTTTGATTAGTACATACACACACACACACACACACATATATATATATATATATCAACCACAAAGTATTATAACTCATTTATAAAATCTCTAACTCTGAAATATTGAAATTAAACTGTTTATAAATGATTTTATGTTGGTTCTGAAATGTGTTAACGCCTATCTCAGAAAAAAAATCTTTTGCGATTGCAAATTTGTAAGAAAATTGCAGTTTATGAAAACTGCACACAATTCACTAATGATAGGCGCACATAATTTGCAAACGATTGACCAACGATTTTGCTGTTTTTTATCTTTCATTTATGTTGTTTTTTATCTTTCATTTATGTTGTTTTTTATCTTTCAAAATGTTACCCTTAAGGAATGGGGTTTTTTTTGCGGGGTGGGGGCGGGGGTTGATGAATAAACCCCCTACCCCGAATCCGCCACTGGCTCGTATTTTAATTATGGCAGCATTACTGTAAATAGGCACTAATCCGGTACCGTTCCACTACATTGTAGTCACTGTTAAGGTACCAGGCCAGTGCCTTTATTTTTAATAATAGCAGGCACCCGGCCGTTTCATTTTGAGCATTATAAACTTAATGGGCCTGTGCCTTTATTGTGAGTAACGGCCGGCACATGCAGTATGCCAACAGAGTGCCGTTGCCTTCCCGGGCTTCTGGCAAGGTACTTCTCGGGCGACCACTTTTGGTACGATTCAGTTACTTTTTGCAGTGCCGGGCCGGTACAGGACGTAAAAGCAGAAAGGCACTGGCAAGGTACTCCGCTAGCAGGTGTGTGTTTGCTGGGTTATGGCTAATGAGGGGCAAATTCTTGAAAGTGCACTAGCGTATAAGCGGTACATTCGATTGAGCTCATATTGGGTATATATGTCATAAACCACCATCGTAAGACCGGTAATGATTTTGATGTGTATAGGACTAGTTTTTCTACAGGGCTACGACAAAGATTTCTTTTACATTATGGTCTATGGGGGGGGGGGGAATTCTTGAAAGTGCGCTAACGTTTAAACGGTACATTCGATTGAGCTTCAATTTGGTATATATGTTTGAATTATTCATCGATTAAAATTTATTTAAATGGTTGGTAATGATCTTAATCGTAAGTGTTCGGAAAGGCGAGTGGAGTCACTCCAGATTTTTTATTATAATAAAACCATTATTATGAAAAAATATAACCAGTTTTGCAAAGCATAGTATAATCATAAGAATAACTGTTTTTTGTTTCACCTGATGTTTAAAACGCAATGGACGAAAATAAATTTAAAATTATGCAATAAAAAACAAGTTAACACGTGTAAAGAATCTTCCATAAACGTAAAATGGATAATCAAATTGGTTAGTAACTATTAAATTATTTTTATTAACACTTTCGAGAACTCGTTTGGGTGGTAGAATGAGGCGCAATCCGGCTCAGCCAAAAGGTACCCATTCGACGGGCCTTCAATTGCCGGGTGTTGTGTGAGCGGAGGTGATATCGTGCCGCCACACGTTCTTCAATCTTCTGAGTGAATGAGGGGGAGTGGCAGGCTTCACTTTCCGAGCACAGCGAAGAGCAGCATGGGCGCCTCCATAAGTTAAACCTCCTTGGAAGAACCTGAACTATCTCTGTGGCTTTGAACAGGCATGGAACAGCTGTTTCGGTCTGAGGCCATGTTCCGGACTCGCGACAGCCTATTTGGTATATGCGTAACTTAACCTTTATTAAAAATGGCTTTCAACAAAGGGACATAATTGTTGGAAACAATCCAAAAATGCACGTTTTATAACAATGCTCTTTCAGAATGTGTGTCAATAATATATTTTGGAACAGTGGACTAAACCTTTATTTAAAATGACTTTTAATAAAGGGACGAAATTGAAGGAAATAATGCAAAAATACACGATATAACAATGCTATTTAACAATGTGTGTCAATAATAAACTTGAAAACATTAGACTAAACCTTTATTTAAAATGACTTCCAACAATAAGTCGTAATTTCCGGAAATAATACAAAAATACACGATATAACAATGTGTGCAAATAATATACTTAAAAACAATAGACTAAACCTTATTTAAAATAACTTTCAACAAAGGGACGTAATTGTCGGAAATAATGCAGAAATACACGGTATAACAATGCTCTTTTAGAATGTGTGTCAATAATATACTTTGAAACAGTGAAGAAAACCTTTATTAAAAATGTATTTATCAAAGGGACGCAATTGTTGGAAATAATGCAAAAATACACGTTAATAACAAAGCTTTTTAAGAATGTGTGTTAATAATATACTTTCGAACAGAGAAATAAATCTTTATTGAAAATGACTTTCAACAAAAGAACGTAATCGTTGGAAATAATGAAAAAGAAAAAAAAAAAAAAACACGATATACCAATGATCTTTAAAAATTAGTGTAAATAATGTACTTTGGAACAGTGGACTAAACCTTTATTTATAATAACTTTCAAGAAAGGGTCGTAATTGTTGGAAATAACACAGAAATACCCGGTATAACAAGCTCTTTTACAATGTGTGTCAATAATATACTTTGAAACAGTGAACTAAACCTTTATTAACCCATTTGTGCCTAGATATTTTTGCGACTTTCTTCGATTTTCGCTAGTATCAGCAATAATAGATAAATTTCTGATGTCAACCTCTTGAACAAGGGATGATTTCTTTTAAAATCTTATAAAAAATATATGTATAAAAATTGGAATAGCAACATCCTACTGGGTCATGTTAAAATATTTTGTGGAATTAAGGTTCAATACTCTTGAATAAAGGATAGGAAAAATAAATAACGTTTTCGACTAATAGCGAAAATGCCGTCCCAAAAAAGGGACACTAGGCATAAATGGGTTAAAAATGTATTTATCAAAGGGACGCAATTGTTGGAAATAATGCAGAAATACACGATATAACAATGCTATTTTACAATGTGTGTCAATAATATACTTTGAAGCAGAGGAATAAATCTTTATTGAAAATAACTTTCGACAAAGGAACGTAATTGTTGGAAAAGAAAACCACCCTATAGCAATGATCTTTAAAAATGTGTGTAAATAATATACATTGGAACACTGGACTAAACCTTTATTTAAAGTAGCTTTCAACAAAGGGTCGTAATTGTTGGAAATAATACAGAAATACAGAATATAAGAATGTGCTTTTACAATGTGTGTCAATAATATACTTTGAAACAGTGAACTAAACTTTTATTTAAAATGGTTTTCAAGAAAGGGACGTAATTTTTGGAAATAATGCAAAAATACACGCTATAACAATGCTGTTTAAGAATGTATGTCAATAATATAGATTGAAACAGTGGACTAAACCGTTATTTAAAACAACAAAGGGTCGTAATTGTTGAAAATAATACAGAAATACACGGTATAACAATGCTCCTTTACAATGTATGTCAATACTTTGAAACAGTGAACTAATGCGTTTTTAAACGTTTATTAAAAATGGCTTTCAAGAAAGGGACGTAATTGTTGGAAATAATGGAGAAAAAAAGGAAACACGATAAAGCAATGATCTTTAAAAACAAATATAAATTATATATACTTTGGAACAGTGGACTAAACCTTTATTAAAAATGAATTTTAACAAAGGGACGTAATTATTGGAAATAATGAAAAAATACACGATACAACGATGCTGTTTAAGAATGTGAGTCAATAATATAGATTGAAACAGTGGACTAAACCTTCATTTAAAATAACTTTCAACAAAGTGTCGTAATTGTTGGAAATAATACAGAAATACACGGTATAACAATGCTCTTTAGGAATGTGCGTCAGTAATATACTTTGAAACAGTTAACTTAACCTTTATTAAAAATGGCTTTCAACAAAGGGACTTAACTGTTGGAAACAATGCAAAAATATACGTTATAACAATGCTCTTTAAGAATGCGTCTGAATAATATATTTTGGAACAATGGACTAAACCTTTATTTAAAAGGACTTTTAATAAAGGGTCGAAGTGTTGGAAATAATGCAAAAATATACGATATAACAATGCTTTTTAAGAATGTGTGCCAATAATACACTTAAAAACAATGGACTAAACCTTTATGTAAAATAACTGTCAACAAAGGGACGTAATTGTTGGAAATAATGAAAAAATACATGATATAACAATGCGGTTTAAGGATGTGTGCCAATAATAAACTTTGAAACAGTGAAAAAAACCTTTATTTAAAAGGACTTTCAACAGAGGGATGTAACTGTTATAAATAATGCAAAAATAACGCTATAACAATGCTTTTTACGAATGTGTTTTAATAATATACTTTGGAACAGAGGAATAATTAGTCCCTTTGTTGAAAGTTATTTTACATAAGGGTTTAGTCCATTGTTTTTAAATGTATTATTGGCACACATTCTTAAAGAGCATTGTTATATCGTGTATTTCAGTATTATTTCCAACAATTACGTGCCTTTGTTGAAAGTTATTCTAAATAAGGTTTAGTCGAAGGTTCCTAAACTTTTCCCCCCGCGGCACCCTTGTCAGGCTAAAAGCATTTTGCGGCACCCTTGTCAGGCTAAAAACATTTCACGGCACCCTTTTCAGGATAAAAACTTTTGCGGCAGATTTCCTTTAAAGCAATATGAATATGAAGGTTAGAAGGAAGCAGTTTGGATGCATTTTACGTTATTTTTGTTTGTTTGTTTATAGGGCTAACTATCAAGAAAGTACTCTCTTGGGAAAGCGAAAAAGAATTTTGACAATATCTCCATTTCAGAGAGTTCCTATAAAAGAGAGGCTACAGGACAGTCTTGAACTTGACTGAAATATTTTTGTTTGAGCCCACTTAGTGATCAGCTTGGCTCACTTTCTTGGGGATACTGGTTCATAGGAAATTATTTGATTATACTCCACCAAAACACTTTTCTTGATTATCTCCACGGCACCCTTTACATACGCTCGTGGCATCCTAGGGTGCCGCGGCACCCAGTTTGGGAACCTCTGGTTTAATCTATTGTTTTTAAAATTAATCTTTATTGAAAATGACTTTCAACAAAGGAACGTAATTGTTAGAAAAAAAAAACATCTAACAATGATCTTTAAAAATGAGTGTAAATAATATACATTGAAAGAGTGAACTAAACTTTTATTAAAAATGGTTTTCAAAAAAGGGACGTAATTTGTGGAAATAATGCAAAATTACACGGCATAACAATGCTTTATAAGAATCCGTCAATAATATACTTTTAAACAATGGGCTAATACTTTTAAAGAATAACATTAAACAAATGGAAGTAATTATTTGAAGTATATATAAAAGTATGGGTTAGAGGGCTTATACACTGGAGTAACGTATAGACTACCTTTCACGCATTTGCATAAATAGTTCTTCTACAGGGACACTCAAAATAATTCTAATTCATTACGTTCTGTGTAACTACTGGAACCGAATCCGAATTTTTTTTCACTTATAGAGAGCTATGGTACTCATGAGTAATTAATATAGGCTACCTTTCATACATACATCACAAATTTACAGGAACTCTCACAAGAAATGCATACTATTGGAGCTCTGTAACCATTGGCCTGATTCTAAAAAAAAAAAAAAAAAAAAAAAAAAAAATCTCATAGAAAGCTGCCCTATTCCGGAGTATCATAATCTAAAATTCATGCATATAGCATAAATATTTCTTTTACAGGAATAGGTCAAAATAATTTAAATGCAGTATGCTCTATTGTTATCTCAGGAACTACTAAAATGATTCGTAAACATTTTTCACCAACAAAAAACTACACTATTCCTGATTGTTATACACTGCCTTTCATGCAGGTATATATATATATATATACATACATAATTCTTTTTCAGGGACACTCATGAGAATTATATTACGCTCTGTGGGCATGTGTAACAACAGAACTCATTTTTAAACTTTTTTCACTAACAGAAAGATACAATATTCTGGACTATTATAGGCTGCCTTTCATGCATGCATCATAAATAATTCTTTAACAGGGACACTCAAAATGATTATAATACATTTACACTCTATGGTTATCTCTCTAACTACTGAAACGATTCTAAAACATTTCTCACTGATAGCAAGTCACTGAGTATTTTAGACTGCCTTTTTATGAATATATCACAAATAAATCCTTTTAGCGGGATTCGTAAGTACACTGCTGGCCACCCAAATTGCAACACCAAGAAAAACAAGAGATATCACAACAAAATTTATTGTGTAGATAACATGTTGACCAAGTAACAAATGATTAAATTTACAGCATTCTATGAAGCGTGGTTCCTGCCAAAATCAGTACCCAGAGTAGCCGCCGTTGTTGGAGATCACAGCTGCCACACGCCTCGGCATTGATTCAAAGAGACTTTGAATGTGTTCTTGGGGTACAGCAGACCAAGCAGCTTCCACACGTTGCCAAAGTTGATCTGGTGTGACAGCTGGGGATGAACTCTGGGTCAGTCGTTGAGCAACCATGGACCACATGTTTTCTATCGGCGAAAGATCCGGAGAGCGCGCCGGCCAGGGAAGCAATTCAATCTGGTGATTGACGAAGAACCCTTGGACAATGCGTGCCACGTGTGGCCGTGCATTATCCTGCTGAAATATGGCTGTTGGCAAGCCCTGAAGGTAAGAAAGGACAACTGGCTCCAACACCTCGGAGATGTAGCGCTGGCTGGTTAAAGTACCGGCAATGCGTACTAGAGGAGTGCGAGAGAGATATCCGATACCGCCCCATACCATAATACCCGGTGCAGGACCAGTGTGACGGTGCATAATGCAGCTGTTCAGCATCCTCTCTCCACGGTGTCTCCAGACTCGAATCCGACCGTCGTGGTGTTGCATACAGAAGCGTGACTCGTCAGTAAAGAGAATTTCATTCCATTCTGTCGTCCACATCCTTCTTTCATCGCACCATTGGCGGCGGAGACGTCTGTGGTTCCGCGTCAGAGGTAGACAAAGCAACGGACGTCTTGCGGACAGACCATTCTGCTGTAAACGACGTCGAATGGTACGCGCAGACACTGGATGATGCGTTACAGACTGAATCTGCTGTGATATGGTTCGTGATGTGACTGAGCGGTCCGTCACTGCCATGCGTACAATCTGCCTGTCATCACGTGACGTGGTGCACTGAGGTCGATGCGGTCGATCACGTCTGTCCGTCGTACCCTCCTGCACCCAACGATCACATATCCGCATCACAGTTGTTTGGTTTCGTCCAATACGACGACCAATTTCCCTGAAAGATAACCCACAATCTCGGTATGCCACTATCCTTCCTCTGTCAAACTCGGATACTTGATCAAAAGATGATCGTTGTTTCCTACGAGGCATAATTTATCGTTTTTTTGAAAAAAAAGCAAGAAAAACACAATTGCTGTACTTGAAACCGTCGAAATCTCCAAGCCTTAAATAGCGCTTTGAGGTGGCGCCACAGGCGCGCTTGATGTGCGTCTGCGCTGAAATTCTAATCATTTGCATATCTCACCTCAGCTAATGCATGTTGAAAATTTCATATTATTTGCATGCTTCCTTCAGGGTGTTGCATTTACGATGGCCAGCAGTGTATTACATTACGCTCTGTGGATATCTCTGTAAACTAGTGAGCGGAATCAAAAACTTTTTTCAATAATAAAAAGCTTCCATTCCTGAGTATTGAAGGCTATGTTTCATGTATATAGATTAAATAGTTCTTTTATAGGGACACACAAAATAATTGTAGTACATTAGAAGCTTAAGCTGTTAGCTTTAAGCTGTATGGGTAACTTCTGAACTGATTCTAAAACTTTTTTCACTGATAGAAAGCCATACTATTCCTGAGTACTATGGCTACCTTTCATGCATATATCATAAATATTTTTTTTACAGGGGTACTCATAAGTATTAACTACGATCTGTTTGTATGTCAAACTACTGAATCGATTCTAAAATTTTTTTCCACACTGCACTATTCCTGATATAAAGCTACGCTATTCCAGAGTATTGTAGGCTACCTTTCATTCATATAGCACAAATAGATCTTTTACAGGGAGACTCAAAATCATTCTAATACATTACGATCTACGGGCATCTCAGTAACTACTGAACCGATTCTAAAAATATTCTCAGCAGCACCTAGAACTGAAACTCAAATGATGCAATGTGCTGTAGTTTTACAGGTGTCGCAGAAGCTAGGTGAAATTTCTCGCAGGATTCCCATAAAGCGCCACTTTGGATTACGGCTTAGGAATACAGTTGTATCACTAGGCTATTACGCAATATTAATGCAAGAAAACAAACTTTACATACCTTTAAAGAAACTTTTACCCATTGGAAAAATCACGCCAAACGTCCGAAATGTCGCCAAGCTTGGCAACTTTCTGGCGAAATATCGCCAACTTTGGCACCAAAAATAAGTCCCCAAAAGTGAAGTCAGCTAAGCCCTATCACCAATACTTCTCGAGATTTAGAAAACCCTACGTTAACCAATGGGGAACCCCAAAATTCCGTATCTTCCGTTCTAGTTAGCTGATTTTGATGCAACAAAATACAAAACTATTTGACGTGTAGAATACGAATTTTAAACTAGTTTAAACTCCAGAACAACCCCAGAAATTCGAAATAATGTATAACAAATAGTTCTTTTGCAGGGATACTCATACGAACTGCGATCTTTAGAACTAATGAACTGATTCTAAAACTTTTACTGATGGAAAGCTGCACTATTCCTGAGTAATATAAGCTACATTTCATGCATATATCACAAATTTACCGGCATACTCATAACAATTACATTCTGCTCTAAGTGTACGTAACCACTGTAAGCTACGAAACCACTGAATCGATTCTAAAAAATTTTCAGTGATAGAAAGCTATTCTATTCCTGAGCAACATAGTTAAAATTCATGCATATATCACAAATAATTGTTTTACAGGGACACTCATATGATTTACATTGCGATCTATTTGTATGTCTGTTACTACTGAATCAATTCTAAAATAATTTCACACTATACTATTCCTGATAGAAAGCTACACTATTCCTGAGTATTATAGGCTGTTTTTCATGCATATAACACAAATAGTTCTTTTACAGAGACACTTAGATTTATTCTAATACATTACACTCTACGGGGATCTCAGTAACTACTGAACCGATTCTAAAAATTTTTCACTGATAGAAAACTACATTATTCCTAAGTAATATCGGCTACCTTTCACACATATATCACAGTTTTTTTTACAGGATCATTCATAAGAATTACATTACTCTCCATGGGCATCTTTGAAATCACCGAACCGTTTCTACAACTTTTTTCACGGATGGAATTCTACACTATTCTTGAGTATTATAGGCTGCCTTTCATCCATATTGCATAAATAGTTGTTTTACAGGGACACTCATAGAATTAAATTACACTAGATGGGTATCTCTGTAACTACTGAACCGATTCGAAGACTTTCTTCACTGATAGAAACCTGGCAGTATTACTGAGTATTATGGGCTATCTTTCATCCATGTAGCATAAATAGTTCTTTCACAGGGGCAGTTAAAATATTTTTTATAGATTGCGCTCTATAGGTATCTCTGTAACTTCAGAACCGATTCTGAAACTTTCTTTACTGATAGAAAGCTGCACTATTCCTGAGTATTATAGGCTAATTTTCATCCACATAACATAAATAGAGCTCTTTTACAGGGACACTTAAAATAATTCTAATACATCATGCTCTATGAGTATCTCTGTAACTACTTAACGGATCCTTAAACTTTTTTCACTTATTGAAAGCTACACTCCTGAGTATTATAGGATATCTTTCATGCATATAGCACAAATAGTTCTTTTACAGGGACACTCAAAATCATTCTAATACATTACGATCAACGGGCATCTCAGTAACTACTGAACCGATTCTAAAAATATTCTCATCAGCAGACATGAGCAAACTGAAACTCAACTGGGGCGGTGTGCTGTCCTTTTATAGGTGTCGCATAGGCTATGAGAAATTTCTCTAAGGATCCCCCTAAGGTGCCAATTTTGATTACGTCATAGGGTATATTTGAATTACTAGGTTATTACGTAATATTAATGCAAGAAAACAAACTTTACATACTTTTAAACAAACTTTTAACTATTGGGAAAATCCCATCAAATGTCCGTGTGCGAGTGAAACTTGCCAGCACTGCAACCTAAAAGTGGTTTTTAATTAATAGTTAAAAAGTAATTAAAATTTTAAAATTCGGAATACCAGGGGCACATAACCAAAGTCATGGGCTTATATGTTCAAATTTTCAGAGCTCTGCCTGCTGTGGATTTGTCTGGAAATCGCACACAAACAGATTGATAAACATACATTAGCACCAGAGTGCTATTAATTTCTCCCAGGTTTTTTGTGTGGACACTTTTTCCTAAAATTATTCTTACAAATAGCGTGTCGAGTCACTTTTCCAATGTTTTTTTTTTTTTAAATGAATTGTGTGGTTTATATATATATATATATATATATATATATATATATATTTCGAGTGTACCTAGAAAACACCTGCCGAATATTGTAAAATAGTTTTAGTAGACGATTTTAAAATAGATTTTAATAGCGAAGAAGTGTTTTATAGAACAGCGAAGACAAATACGGTACACTGATAGATTATGGTACACTTTCCAAATGGTATTTATAAAGGTGAAGTATTGTTTGACTATGCCAGGCGAAAATTGTTAAACAGTTTTTGGTAGGCGATTTCAATATAGATTTCTACTCCGAAGATGTGTGTGTTGGGGGAACAAGGAAGGAAAACACGGTATACTCATGGATTATGATGCCCATTCCAAACAGTATTTAAAATGTCTACACGATATAGTTGAATGCTATAGTTCGAATATGCCTGGAGAAGATTGTAAAACAGTTTCAGTAGGCGATTTTAAGATAGATTTCGATTCCACCGATGTGTTTTACGGTACAAGCAAGAGTTGATTCCTATTTTAACGCCTCCGCTCTCGCCAAAACCTAAAAAATCCCGCACTTTGCCGAGTTTTGCAGTCATGGGTCTCTAGGACTTATGCACAAGTTTCAACGCTCCCAAAAGAACTAGATGAAAACTAAAGTGAACAAATTAGCGATAAACGCACCAGTTAAGGAATTTGAAGACACTTAATTATTAAAACTACATTAATTGGCAACCCAAAATAAATAAAAATGTAACGGAATGTTGTACTTACATGTTGTTCCAAATCGCCATTTTAATTCTAAATTACGATTGCCACATAAATACAAAAAGTCGTCGTGGTAGCTCCATATGTTTAATGATCGCCATCTGAGCGAGAGTCGGGGCGTTAAAGTAGGAGTCAAACCCGAAAGAGAAACACGTCACACTCATGGATTATGATGGACATTCGAAACAATATTTTAAAACGGTGAAGTATACCTGTAAAATACTTGGGAACGATTGTAAAATAGTTTTAGTAGGCGATTTTAAGATAGATTTCGATTCCAAAGATGGGTTTTATGAAACAAGGAAGAAAAATACGGCAGTCATGAATAATGATACACTTTCCAACTTAATGGAATAAGGAAGAAAAATAGGGACGACGCATAAACTATGATACGCTTTTAATATATAGCACTTTGGTGCGTATTTAAAATCTGAAAGTGTTTCAGATTTTCTTCCTTTATTTTTTTTAATTTTTATTATTATAGATTTATTCAGTTTTATTTTCCGAGCTCAAGAACTGTAAAAAATTATTAATTTTCATTTGATTGTTGAATTTAATAACTGCTTCCTCCCTCTCTTCCCAAATCGTGGTTTTTATTACTATGGTTAGCAGTATTAAAACTAGTAAACGAAGCTTGTTATTTATTTTAAATGCACAAAATTGAAATTATTGAGCATGGTTTTCGTTACTACAAATAAGAATCATTTATTTTCAAAAGATTGCTTTTTACTCTTCTAAAAAACTCAGCACTGATGTAAAATCAATAAAGTTTTCGCGGAGAAAATGCACAGTTGGAAAAAAGATCGTCAGCAGAGGAAGCCCCCACTTTGGATGTCGGATTACTTGAGGCAGGGCCGGCCTGAGGGGCGTGCGGGGCCTCAGGAGAAACGCAAGAGCGGGGCCTCTTTTCTATCATGTCTTATGTAAGTTACTACTAGCACTGCTAGTATATATTAGCTTTATTTCTCGGCTTTTATCGGGATATGTTACAACCATCAACCAAGCTCGGTCTAGTGTGATAGCAAAAAAATGGCCCAGGAGCGGGGCTTCTTTAAGCGTGGGGTCTTAGGCGATCGCCTACATTCGCACCCCGCCTTGGGCCGGCCCCGCTTGAGGACATGATATACGTAGTCAAGCTATAAATTCGGACCCAAAAATTTCAGATATTTTGCTGGGACTCGTGCTCATAGATTGACAGATTGACAAAAATTGTAAAATCTTAGAGCCTCATATATATATATAACATAATAAATCAAAAGCCCGTTAAAATCCCAAATTTCTAGAACTTCGCAGTAATTCAGTGTTTAATTCAGTTGGAACAAAGGAATTCGCTTTCAAACACTGCAATTACTACACGTTCCCTTGCAGTTCCTTTGTAATTTTGTACACGGTTCCCGCGCGCAGTCATTCTGGCGTCTTAAAACTCATAAAAAAACTTGAAAAACCGCTGCCCAGATTTTGGGATCTGCCAATCATTGCAACGTGCATGGGTCATGTGACACGACCTCAAAAGTTAATATAAGGGGGTGATGCAGCCCAGCAGCTGCTTTTTGGCGTGACCGCAACTGCTAATGAAAGATGTATCGAATCACCCAATAAAATAATGTAATCGCAGTTCGACTCATTTTTCCACCGACAGCCGTGGCGGCACAAGGAACATCATAGCTCGCTCCGGCGTTTGCCGGTCAAGACCGGCCAGGATGTTACAATAACGGATCTAAGGCAGAGTCTCGAGTCGCCTTGCCTAATACCTAACGCCGAGAATGGGGCTCAGCGAAGCCTCAACAGCCTCGCCTCCTCTGGTACACGACAACAACTTTCCCGTAGCCGTTTATTACTACACACACACACATATATATATAATTACGTTAATGAATAAAAGAAATCTAGTCCCCAAGGTACACTTTTCAGCCGCCTGGACGACCAGGTGCCCAGGTTTTTTCGAACCCTTCTCGTGCCGGGAGGGGCAGGCGGGGCAGCTGCGCCAGGCTCCCAGTCAAAGAGGGCCCGAAGCAATGACGAGTACAGGAGGGAGAATCGCTATCTTCACGTCCTTGCAATGATAGCAGTGAGCTGTGCAGGTAAAGGTCTTCTTTCTTTGCATCAATCTCGTAATGGAAATCCACGCCCCCTTTCAAGTGTCGCCCATAGCCTTGCACTGCCTGCCATACCACTGCTTGTAAAAGATCTGTGAATGCTATATGCGCATATCAACGAAGCGAATGTTCTTTTATAAACTGCACTCGCTCATATTCACTTTGTTTTCTTTTATCTCCAAAATGCGCTTTCAGCAATCATGACCATAGGCCTACCTTAATGTATTAAAAGTTTTTGATGGCCTGTAAATCAGCAGTTCCCAATCTTTTAACAAGGTGCTCCCCCCGCCCCCTCCGATTTCTCAGCATAAATACAGTTTTTTATTTTTGAACAATGAACGTTTAGTCGCCTCTTCAACAAAATGTTATCGGTAAAGTTTGAATAAACATTTTAAGCGAAGATAGTTACATTTTGGAGTAAAAATAAGAATAAATACGATTAAAAATATGCATAATCACTTTCTCTTGGCCTGTTTTTCTTGCGCCCCGCGGTAAACGCTCTGCTCCTACCTCTCCCCAAAAGGGGGCGCACCACACCGGTTGAGAACCGCTGCTGTAAGTGAACTATTCATGCTCTATGGACAGGCAATTTTCAATCTAATAAATGGTATAGTACATAGCAGCAATCTACGAAAAATTAGATGCACATTTCAGACAAACCGGAATGATGAACACTTTTCAGTTTTACGAAAAATAACCGCCACTCATAATACTGGTGCTAAATTATAAAATAAGTAAAAACTTCGTGAAAAAAGCACAGAATCAGTAACAATCACAAACGTCACCACCTCTGATGAGTGACCCCCTCTGATGATGGGGGGGGGATAAAATATGCCCTCTTTTCCCTACTAAGTAACATCTTATGTGTGCTTTTTTCACAAAGTTTTTATTTCTTTTACTTTTAAGTTTTGTTCGAAATTCTCAACTTGTTCGTCGCAGCCTATGAAGACAAGGGCGACATGTATATATTCGCCCA
>JAWZYV010014169.1:0-127654 GCA_038373885.1 Cheiracanthium punctorium
TATCTGCAACACCTTTGAATGTATCCGCGCCCGGCGTGCGTCTACATTATCTGACTAGGGTTATATCCACACAGAATTATTCCCAGACATAATCAGCGATAGCAACACGTGTGAAATTTTTAGATATGCCATTTGTTTAATTCTGCGATATCCATCAATTCATAAAAATAAAAAAACAGCGAAAAACTGTCTTAATGGTAACCGGAAAAATTCCTCCATGCCTTCTATATCAATCTGTTTAGTTGCGTGTGACAAGGACCTCTAAAAAATAAAACCTCTAATTTCCTAAAAAAAAATTAAATCTTACAATACAATTTTCATAAAAATGAATATAAAAAATTACTTACTTCTAATACTGATTATATTTGCAGAGTTCAATACACAAAATACAGAGTCATCCAGCCGATTCACAAGCAGAGACGATACATTCCTTTGTTCGCCGATGTTGCTTCGATGTTGTAAAAGAAAGGAGTATGACGTCACCGAACTGGCGTTTCATCGTCCAATAGAGGGTGAGTTCGTAACCGCGTGACTTCGGAATGGCTAGAATCCGTGACGAAAAAGAGAAAATAGGGACCATTTACGCGAAAAAGGGACTTTTAGAGAGCTCTAACTAAAAAAGAGACTTTTAGGGAAAAAAGAGACTATTTGCGAGCCCTGCCATTCCTATTTTTAAAGCGATTTTTTTTTCAACTTTTTCACCGATCAGCAGTTTGCTTTCTTTTAACTTGGACCAATTGCTATTTAGTAAACATGTATGTAGCTTGTACATTGCAAATATTTTTACACTTATGGTAATACAGAACTTATGCAAGTCAATAAACATATCATAAACTTTTGGGGACACTTTCATATGGATTGAGGGAAATGTTGAGAGTAAAAACAGTTTCTGCACCCCTGCATCATACTTATAGAATGAAGAAAAATTATACTTTTGGACTATATTCCGTATACGGTGCCTTGTTTACATGTCAATGGTTTGTTTACAAATCATTGGCGAACAATCTGACGCGAGAGTGAGCGATGCACCGCCAACTGCCGGTGGTAGTTGTGACTGGCAACCATAAAGAATACGTGTTTCGTCAGGTTTGGGAATTTGAAATTGTTTGCGTTATTGATGGAAGGGAATGAAATGTGTTATGTTAATATAAGAAAAGAATTTGTGGGTGTTTGTTAGAAATATAGTACGTTATAAGCCGGTGGGTGTTGGGGACATTTCTGAGCGGTTATTTACCAAAAAAATAGAGGTAAGTGTTCTTTTTTAACGAATCTTTCGATGTTTAAGGTTTTTAATGTGAATTTTAAATTGATATTTGAAGTGTTTATGTTTTCATAAGTGCTATTTACGTGCTATTCTAATCATACTGACTTTATAAGAGGTGTACAACTAGGTTGTTTAATCCACCGATGTTTTTTTGAGTTGAAAACGGGCCAGTGTTTGCCCAGTTTACATTAGCTGTACAACTAGGTTGCTTAGTTCACTGTTGTTTTTTTTTTAGTTAAAAACGGTCCACTGGTTGCGTAGTTTACATAGCTGTACAACTAGGTTGCTGAATCCACTGAGGTTTTTTTAGTTAAAAACGGGCCACTGGTTGCCTAGTTTAGATAGCTGTACAGCTAGGTTGCTGAATCCACTGAGGTTTTTTTAGTTAAAAACGGGCCACTGGTTGCCTAGTTTAGATAGCTGTACAGCTAGGTTGCTGAATCCACTGAGGTTTTTTTAGTTAAAAACGGGCCACTGGTTGCCTAGTTTAGATAGCTGTACAGCTAGGTTGCTGAATCCACTGAGGTTTTTTTAGTTAAAAACGGACCACTGGTTGCCTAGTTTAGATAGCTGTACAACTAGGTTGCTGAATCCACTGAGGTTTTTTTAGTTAAAAACAGACCACTGGTTGCCTAGTTTAGATAGCTGTACAACTAGGTTGCTGAATCCACTGGGGTTTTTTTAGTTAAAAACGGACCACTGGTTGCCTAGAATGACTAGTAAACATGGCGACAGTCGCTGGAGCTTGGCGGTCGCCAAGCTCCAGCGACTGTCGCCATGTTTACATGGGGTGGGCACCGGCTTGTATGATTTTACCATACTTTTAAATTTAACACTATTAATATACAGGGTCATCAGCGAATAAGCCCTGATTTCAAAATTAAATATCTTTACAACAAAGATCGATAGAATTATGCGGTAAACTGTACGTTTATTAGCAAAACTGTAAAAATGGTGCACAAAAGTTTAGAAAATTTAGTTACGAAAATCGTCAACTAAGAATTTGGATGAAATGGAAAAAGGGAGTTGAGTCGCTAATCGTGACCTAGTGCTTCATTTCTTGACCATTTTCCAATTCTTGACTTTTCCGTGACTTTCGTGACCTTTGCATGATGGTAGACACCCTGGTTGAGCAACAAGAAGAAGCTACAGGTATTTACATAATGATGCTGCAAAGATGGGAAGATTTGGCAGCAAAGAAACAGCACTCATCGGGAAAAAAGACCATAAAAAATTTCTTTAAATCCTCACAGGTCTGAAATTTAAGTGTAACATATGGCACTCGTTAATTCTGACAATAGATTATTCTGTACCTGTAAGTTCATTTTTTCAATTCATTATCCCATAGTTTTCTTGTATTTGTAGAGCATGAACATGATACAACATAGTACTGTGTTATAACATATGTATGTATGTATTATGTTCCAAGATACAATGTAGCTTAACGTTTAAGAAGCTTTTTCTTGACCCCTCTCTTTTATCCGAAATGTTTGCTTATCCGACATCGTGCCGACCCCTTTATGTCGGTAAGCGAGACTCTACTGTATTTACGATTCTTTTGAGTAATTTGCTATTTCACATTGACTTTTGATGAAACTAACTTCTGATTTTTAAAATGTTTGATTGGAACAGATTTTAATAGCTCAATTGACATAAGAACAAATGGCAGTTTTTATATTTGCAGGGGGTATTGGATTCAGGGTTTCGGACCCGGCGCAAGATTTGCGTTTTGGAGCAGCTCACCACAGAATTAACAGCCCTGCAAAGGACATGCATTTACTTTTATGTGCTCTTGGATAATAATATCATAGTAAAAGTGTAATATGTTTTTGTGTCTAGAAAAAAGATGGCCGCTATTCTGGAACTCGGGAATTGCACCAAGAGTCTGAAAGGCAAACCTACAAAAGACAGTACTTGGTGCTGGTTTGGCAAAAAACAAACGCTACCAAAAATGGCATAAGGGCGAAACTAAAGTTGTTCCGAGGACAGAGAACAGACTGAATTTAGAAGCCAGGGCTGTTAACATATTGTTGTTTACATGTTTCATTTGGTGATGGTCTGGTGCCATCGTGGGAGTGAAGAACCCTGCTAGTGGTAGTATTCACTAGCAATCATAAAGAAACGTGTATTGTCAATTTGGGAATTTGAAATTGTTTTATGTTATGGATTGAAAGGAATGAAATATGTTACTGTATGCATGTGTTTGTTAGAGATGTGGTATGAATATGAAGCTAAATAAAAGGATACTGGTTGTTGGTGTAAGAGAAAAGAGGGAGATATACAAAAAATTAGGCCTGTGTGTGAAGCATAAGGGGGGAAGAATGAGGTAATAGCAAAGCGCGTAGAGGGACGATTGCATAAGGGCTATTTGTGTACGTTGTTTTATAATTGTCTTAAAGCTTTTAAACATTATCTATTTTCTGAGTCATTTCAGTCACTGAAAATGCAATTTTCATTTACAGAGTGAAAATTAAATGTTCAGGTTGTTGGGTTTTTTTAAGGTTAAAAACGACCACTGTTTATCTGTTTTAAATTAACTGTTTTGCAAGTTCCTGAAATCGTCAAAATATTTTCACATTAAAAATAGACACCTAGCTGAAGATTTCTGAGTTGTTTTGTAGTGAGTTAAATCTTTTTTCTGAACGTTTTTTTTTTTTTTTTTTAGTGTAATATGTGCAATTTTATTTAGTTATAAAATTATTTGAGCTAGCTTTTTCAATAGTGCAAAATGGTTCGCGATAATCGACGAGGCTTGGCGACAGCCATACTCCAGTGGCTATTGCCGTGTTTACATAGGGCCCATACCGGCTCCCGGGAAAATACAAATTACCCATAACAAAATACCTCAACAAATGTTTTAAATCTGCGAATAACTTTCCTTTCTTCACAAAAACTTTGGACTATATTCCGTATACGGTGCTTTGTTTACATGTCAATGTTTTGTTTACAAATCATTGGCGAACAATCTGACGCGAGAGTGAGCGATGCACCGCCAACTGCCGGTGGTAGTTGTGACTGGCAACCATAAAGAATACGTGTTTCGTCAGGTTTGGGAATTTTAAATTGTTTGCGTTATTGATGGAAGGGAATGAAATGTGTTATATGTTAATATAAGAAAAGAATTTGTGTGTGTTTGTTAGAAATATAGTACGTTATAAGCCGGTGGGTGTTGGGGACATTTCTGAGCGGTTATTTACCAAAAAAATAGAGGTAAGTGCTCTTTTTTAACGAATCTTTGCGATGTTTAAGGTTTTTAATGTGAATTTTAAATTGATATTTGAATTGTTTATGTTTTCGTAAGTGCTATTTACGTGCTATTCTAATCATACTGACTTTATAAGAGGTGTACAACTAGGTTGTTTAATCCACCGATGTTTTTTTGAGTTGAAAACGGGCCAGTGTTTGCCAGTTTACATTAGCTGTACAACTAGGTTGCTTAGTTCACTGTTGTTGTTTTTTTTTAGTTAAAAACGATCCACTGGTTGCGTAGTTTACATAGCTGTACAACTAGGTTGCTGAATCCACTGAGGTTTTTTTAGTTAAAAACGGTCCACTGGTTGCATAGTTTACATAGCTGTACAACCAGGTTGCTGAATCCACTGAGGTTTTTTTAGTAAAAAACGGTCCACTGGTTGCATAGTTTACATAGCTGTACAACTAGGTTGCTGAATCCACTGAGGTTTTTTTAGTTAAAAACGGGCCACTGGTTGCCTAGTTTAGATAGCTGTACAGTTAGGTTGCTGAATCCACTGAGTTTTTTTTTAGTTAAAAACGGACCACTGGTTGCCTAGTTTAGATAGCTGTACAACTAGGTTGCTGAATCCACTGAGGTTTTTTTAGTTAAAAACGGTCCACTGGTTGCTCATTTTTAGTGGAATATATGTGCAATTTTAATGTGCTGATAGTGGAAAATGGTTGGCGACAGTCGCTGGAGCTTGGCGGCCGCCAAGCTCCAGCGACTGTCGCCATGTTTACATGGGGTGTGCACCGGCTTGTATGATTTTACCAAAACTTTTATTTTACATATATTAAACACTAAACAGCTTAAAAACAAACTTTTAATTCATTGTATAAAATTTTCCATATTATTTTCATGTCAAAATTATTCCATCAAATTGTCTTTTAAAAAAAATTATGTCATTAATTTTCATTTTCTAACTCTCACTCAAAAAAAAAAAAAATTTTTTAAAATCATTTAATAACCAAATTTCCCATTTTAGTTCTGACAGTAACTAGTTTTTGGAGAAACACAACATTAGAAAAAAATATGAGAAGATATTAAATATGACAAAAAACAATGTTTTAAATATGAAACTGACATACGGAATTTGACTTACGCTCCATTCACTGTTTTGAATGTCCAAGATCCATGGGTTTCACATTAAACAAAAACAAAAATCAACATAAACGTTCGTAGCTAATTTTAAATGTTAAAATAATTATCAGCTATTACATCAAAAGTTTTACCACCTTTCACACGTTAGAGAAACACAGTGTAATTATAAAACCAGGTAATTGTTCCCGCTGAAAATTAAAATTCGCAAAGGAAAATCAAAATAAAAGATAAATATAAATAAACTCAAAAGAATGTTGCCAATTACTATTTCCTAAATAGGTACAGCCACCCGGGAGCATGCTTGGGAGCATCCCTGGAGGATGTGTTAACTTTAGGGGTATAGGGGAGGAATGGTGTTATTATTTAATTAATTATGATTGATAATTAATGCATTAATAAAGTATTGATATATTAATTAATACTCGTCATTCACATTAATTAATCCCTTGTTCATTTGAGAACCCTCTCTCAAAAAATTTTGAGAACTACATTTAAAATGAAGTGTTTTGAAGCCTTTTGGGGCGCAACTGCAGCCCCAAAAAATTTTACAAGTGTCAAACTTCATTTAAGGGCTATCAATATAGCACTTTTTTTATTATCTTTCTTTTTTCTGTTTGGGGGCCCGCCGAGGGTGGGGACCCATGTATACCAGTATTCATAGATATAGATATCCAGTATTCATAGATATAGATATCCAGTATTCATAGATACAGATCATAGATATTCACTATTCCTATATCTATGCCAGTATTAGGAATGGACAGCTGACGTCACACGTAAACATCGCAAAGCTCTGAGAGGCAAAATGTCCGGCCTTCAACCAATCAGATGGAAAACTTCTGCCACTCAAAAGCGCACACAATCAATTGTGTATATCAATTGTGTATTGTTTCTAATAAATTAATGTACAGTGGAACCTGCTAAAGTGACCACCTTGGTAAAGAGACCACCTGTCTAAAGTGAACACTTTTATGAAATTTCATTGTAACTCATAAAAAATGAATGGGGAAAATATCCTGTAAAGGGACCACCTGTGGAAACTGTATAGTGACCAGATAATCTGCCAAATTTAAGTTTTTTAACCTGTCAAATGTGACCACTTTCCACTATAAACTGCCTCTAAATATAAAACACATTCAGATAATATAAAATGCTATATCCCTTTTCAGTTGTTTAACACAAGATTTGATCTCAACACTGATTCTCTCTTCTGTAACACTTGTTGTCAATAGATGAATTTTTAAAAAAAGGAAAAAAAAAAAGAAGATAAATAAATTAAAAAGGAAAACTTATTTTAGTCTAGATTATTCTTTTATATTTCTGTTGATGCTAAAATTGATTCATCATGGTTTCTGGTAAGAGGTGTGTGAGATGCAGTTAACCACATATTTACAATTACTTTTGATGAAGTTGATCACACATTTATGAGTACTTCTGATTTTCCTTTACCTATTCTAAATGTAATACTCTTGCCATTTTAAATCTACCATCTGTCAATAATGCTATTTAACTGTTTCTTAATTTACTTTAGTTTTAACCTTTGTAATGCATTTTGTTAACGTCTGTAGTCTGAGAATATATTTAATTTTCTTCCTTTCCCACAGGATTACAATAATTTTGTCTAGGCTACAAAAACTATATTCTGATCACCCCTGTGGCGAGTCACATTTAAATTTTGCCAAACATGCATAAAGCCTAACATTTCTTTTCATTTTTTTCAACCTGGCGATTTATTTGGCGACCGGCTCTTTTAGAACTTTGCTGTTACAACACTGTTATCTAAACAATGTGTTCTTAACGTACACTAGTGAATTTGATTTTTGCAAACATGAAAACAACCCAGACATTCAAACTGTACTTTAGTAATATGTCAAGCTGCAAAATGGAAATTTACATTTTTTATTCATATTTATTATTTTTATTATTCATTGTGACCAAGAAGTATTAAAATACATATTGAAACGTAAGTATAAGGAAGTCGCACACAATTTGTATGCAATGTGCATTTTAATGTTTCAGTATTTTACTCCCTACATTCCTCTTTTTTGTTCATGGATATTTATTGATTTTGAGATCTTGTTATAAATAAACTGTAGAGTGTTTGTAAAAGTATTATTTGAAGCATAAACAAATTTATTAAAGTGCTACCTTTGTAAGGTGACCACCTGTATAAGGTGACCAGTTTTGTCGTTCCCGAGGGTGGTCACATTAGGCAGGTTCCACTGTAAATATTTCATTCATTCATTTTTATTTAAACCAGAAATATGAAAGGAACATCATGTTGAAATATTGCAATCAAATCAAAACTTAACTTTTGGCATAGTATTTCTATTTTTCAGAAGTCATTACTTTTTACGTGGCTCATTTTGAGATAATTTTTCGTGAAACTTTTTACATTCTCTAAAAAAAGTATTCGAGTGCAAGAAAAATTTCGTACCTCAATTTCATATTTAAAGCACGGTTCTTCGTGAAAAGTGATAATTCATTAACAAAACTGAAATGGGAAATTTGGCTAATAGTCGAATACTTTATTTATTGTCTGTACGTACACCCTCCAAAAAAAGTATTCGAGCAAGAGAGAAATTTCCTATTTTAGATTTGCGAATAATAATTGAGTTTTTTAAAAATGCACAACTTGATAGAAATATAAATAGATAAATAATATAGATAAATAATATTTAATATACGAAACCAACGTAGGAAAAACTTCAACCTTCTTTAGAGTTGAACTTGAGGCGAGAAACAGGGCTGTTTGGTCACGACTCGGAGTCCCTTTGTCTCGTCTCGCAGAGAAATTTTCTGTCACGTCTCGCGTACTGAGATTTTGCTGCCATATTTTTAGTAACTTATTACTATTTTATAGGAAAATAATATTAATAATAACAATTAGTTAGATATTAGAATATTAGTACATATATTAATTACCATATTAACTGACATGTACATTTGAAGTGATAAAAATTAAGATTTAATCCGTATATATAATGTGACAAGACACAAAAAATATTTATTTTTATTTATTTATTTCCGAAATTGCGTAAATGTAATGTGCATGGTTGATGGAAGTTTTATTTGCTTTTGAAATTATATAAAGCTTTGAATTTTGTTAGAAAGCTTGAATTTTGCTTGTTGATGCAGAACTCAGGACATGGTGCGCAAATAAAATTTCAATCTAATTAAACGACCCCAATATACAGAATAGTAAATTCATAAAAAGTTTTGCGAGACAAGACACTGTCTCGTCCTGCAAAATAGTCCCTTTCTCGTCTCGCGAGACGAGACGAGAACGCGAGAATATGCGAGATTCCTCGCGTCCAGGTCCATCCCTAACCTTCTTAGGTCATGTATCATCATAATATTTCGCATCGACAAACAGTTTAAGGTAATGAAAGAAAAATGAAAGTAGAATAATTTCCACCAATAATGTTTACTTCATTTAGTAGGGGGGAAAAACCGGATAAGGTTTCAAATAAAATGTAGTAGCTGGCCAAATTACATTTAAAATTTTAAGGGCTACTATTGATTTTCAAGGACTATATATTTTTGATTTTCAAAAACTTTTAATCACTAAGTAAACACTGTAATGAAAACTTTGTATGTTTTTCCCCAAAACATATGAATCATGAAATGGCAATTTATTTCTGAAACTAATTTAAATCTAAGAAGCAGGGTTGTCTGGTTTAAGGTTTAAACCAGATCAAAAATTAAAAGACGACTTTTCATCACGTGTTAATTTTTTTTATTTAATAAAACATATAACAATTAAGGAGCTTAAAGGTCTATATACAATGCACATAAGTATTCTTATTCCCCTAAACTTCGAATATAGTGAGATATCTTAACAATTGTCCTTACTGTCCTTTGAACTGAATGATTTTAGTATATAATTGTCGGACATTTTACTCGTTTTTATTATTTCTACTTAAACGCTTACTAAAATAGTGATATCGCACCTGTAAATGTTGATCGATCGCTGATTTTATCAGATGAAGAAGATGGTTATCCATGACATCATTTTGAAGAATATGCTCGTTTAAAGAAGGAAACAAATATTCTCCTATCAACGAATTTAATGCAGCTGCCGAGGTATATTCTACCCTAGTAGCAATAACCCATCGGTCGATGAGAGGCGGGTGAGTTAAATCCGAGGAGAAGGAGCAATGGCCGATCACGGCTTTTCATCCAAAAAAGGGGAAATTTCATCGGCAACTGGTACAAAATGTCCGCTCGGGGGGCCATAAAGCCGATCATCGTTTCCCGACGACTCCGATGAAATAACGAAAAGAAACCGATAAACTGTTTAAAATATATTTGTTAATAAAAAATAAACGACTGGCAGCAAAATTTTCAAAAAATGTCCGTTCTGTTTATTATGTTTTCGTTTTTAGTATGCTAAATTTCCGTTTTTCTGAAAAAAAAAAAATCTTCCTGCCTCGGGCCCGAACCCTGAGCGTACTGATAAGCGCGCTACCCCTAGACCATCGAATCTTATCATGTGTAAAGCAAAGTGTGAAGTACTGGTTATTTTAGTCTCAGATTGGGACTTGGTGAAATTTTGACAAAGTGTTGTTCAGCTATTATTAATAATAGTCAAATTATTCGATTGGTAAGAAATTAATTTCACTTTTTACCAATGTATGTAAGTAGCAACAACATTCATAATTAATAATTAAAAAACAATATTGCCAATTGTATAGGAATTTTAGTGTGATTTTAACTTTCATATTTCTTGGATAACTTTTAAAAATTAACTGATTTCTCTTCTTGCTGTTTACATTAAAGAGGTTTCAAAAGAGTTGCTCATTGTAATGAAGTTTCCGTTTTTCTTATAATGCAGCTGACGCTCAAATAGATTTTCAATTCTCTTTTTTAAACACATTTTGTTTTAATTATTTAAATATTACAAACGATTTTTATATAATAAATACTTGCATTTTTTTTGGTAAATATTTCTTTTCAAATTTAAATTTTGTCGGAGGGGGCAAGGGGGGGATACCACCCCCCTGCCCCCTCCCAACCCCAATACAAGAAATTTGAAGTAAATTATGCGATTAATTCAAGAATTGTTCAAAATTTCCCTTAGATTATGCAAAGGCACATCTAAATTACGCAAATATTTATAGGAATTTGGGTAAAGTGTAAACCACTGGGGACACCTGCAAGGCCCGTTGACTATAGAGCTGCAGTTTCGGATAAGATATTGTTTTTCGGTTTCCCATCGGCGAAACTGCTCGTCTAGATCACTTCTATCCATGAATAAAAATTCATCTATTGCAGATAAACAAAAGTGCACTTGCCGATGACTGAATTCGACGAGTCGATGAGTTAACGATGAGTCGATGAACGACCGAGCAGAAAACAAGCAGTCATTGCTACTTACTAGGGTATACTGTAATTTTTTTTAACTTTTCCCCCCACTTAAATTAACAAATTTTCTGAATAATATTTCACATTTCTTCGCTAAAAATGCTAAAATAGAACATGCATTCGGCTGTGCATATTTGGTGATGTAACCGAAAACACAGTTATACAATAAAGTGAATGCAGTACGAAAGTAATTGAACTTAGTAGTACTTATGAAACGATATATTAGGTAAACGTTTGTCTTCTCTGTTCTTACATCCAAAGGCTGAACGTCATAATTTACTCCTTACCCAGCAAACACACACAGGTTCTCTGAACGTCTATTAACGTTCAGAGAACCTGTGTGTGTTTGCTGGGTAGTATTTACATAGTTTACAGTTGACATAGTTCATAGTTGAAAGAAAGTAATTATAAAAAAGCGAACAAAGTAATGAAAACGCTTTGGCAATAATACACTTTCGTTGTCTCCGTTGATGTCCAATTAATAATACACCCTCCAAAAAAAAGTTTTCGAGCAAGAGAGAAATTTCCTATTTTAGATTTGCGAATAATTATTGAGTTTTTGAAAAACGCACAACCTGACAGAAATATGGAAATTCATATTTATACATAGCCTAATTCATATTCTATGATAAATAATTTTTAATATACGAAACCAACGTAGGAAATTTCTCTCTTGCTCGAATACTTTTTGGAGGGAGTACGGGTTTAAAAATAATTGATTATTTAAAAATAAACAGTAAAAGTATTACAGAATTAAGAATAAAATTATGCCTAAAGTTGTGACTTTAAGATAAAGGCCCTTATTCAGATAGATTTAGTAGCTACTAAACCTATTGTTTAGTTGCTAAATTTAGTAAAGTGGATTCAGATAGAATTTGGAGGCGGGAATACTAAACACGTGACCAAAACAAGCTGCTAAAATCACGTGACCAAACAAGCTGCTAAATCCATAGATATAGGAATAGTGAATCTATGGCTAATCTATGGCCTATATCTATGGCTAAATCACCAACTAAACAAACGTACGCCTCGAACAAGCGGTCTGATTGGTCTACTAACTTCCCTGTTAACTTTTCCCTCATTTTTCCCTTGGTGTTAGTCACGTGTTTAGTACTAAATGTATCTGAATTCCTACTTACTAACTTTTAGTATCCCCGCCCACTTACGAACTTAGGCTACAATGCAGATAGATTTAGTAGCTACTAAACCTATTGTTCAGTTACTAAGTTAGTAAGTGCGCGGAGATACTAAATGTTCGTAAATCGGGATTCAGATACAGTTACTACTAAATCACGTGACCAACACCAAGAGAAGTCAGGGAAAATGTAGGGATAAGTTGACAGGGAAGCTAGTAGACCAATCAGAGCGCTTGTTGCAGGCGTGCGTTTATTTAGTCGGTGATTTAGCAGCTTGTTTGGTCACGTGATTTTAGCAGCTTGTTTTGGTGACGTGTTTAGTATCTCCGCTTCCAAATTCTATCTGAATCCACTTTACTAAATTTAGGCTACTATGCAGATAGATTTAGTAGCTACTAAATCTATTGTTCAGTTACTAAGTTAGTAAGTGGGCGGAGATACTAAATGTTCGTAAATCGGGATTCAGAAACATTTAGTACTAAATCACGTGACCAACACCAAGGGAAGTCAGGGAAAATGTACGGATAGTAGACCAATCAGAGCGCTTGTTCCAGGCGTGCGTTTATTTAGTCGGTGATTTAGCAGCTAGTTTGGTCACGTGATTTTAGCAGCTTGTTTTGGTCACGTGTTTAGTATCTCCGCCTCCAAATTCTATCTGAATCCACTATACTAAATTTAGTAACTAAACAATAGGGTTAGTAGCTACTAAATCTATCCGAATAAGGGCCTAGGTAACTAAACAATAGGGTTAGCAGCTACTAAATCTCTCTGAATAAGGGCCTTAGTAACTGAACAATAGGTTTAGTAGCTACTAAATCTATCTGAACAGTAGCCAAACTTACGTACAATCAGTAAAAAATAAGAAATACAGCAGTTTTGTTCTCCAAGGAGGTTTAACTTATGGAGGTGCCCATGCTGCGTTACGCAGTGCTAGGGAAGTGAAGCCTGTCAGGCCCCCTCATTCTCTCAGACGATTGACAAAACGCATAGAGATGCATTGAAAAACGAGTTCCGGAAAGTGTTAATAAAAATAATTTAAAAGTTACTAACCAATTTTTTTATCCATTTTACATTTATGGAAGATTGTTTACACATATTAACTTGTTTTTTATTGAATAATTTCAAATTTATTTTCGTGCATTGCGTTTTAAACATCAAGTGAAACAAAAAACAGCTATTCTTATGATTATACTATGCAAAACTGGTTATATTTTTTCATGATAATTGTTTTATTATAATAAAAAATTGCTTTTTATATTTCTAGGAAGACATTTTTGTTGTTACATGGGTAAAAATTAGTTTCATTTTTATTTCACATCAGCCTTAATTATTAAATTGCTCACATTATATTAACAATAGTTTTAAATCATATTACAGGTATTAGAAGTAAGAATGCAATTTCAAATATGTTAAATAAGATATCCCTAGTAGCAATAACTCATCGGTGGATGAGAGGCGGGTGAGTTAAATCCGAGGAGAAGGAGCAATGGCCGATCACGGCAAGGGGGGGATACCCCCCCCCGCCCCCTCCCAACCCCAATTCAAGAAATTTGAAGTAAATTATGCGATTAAGTCAAGAATTGTTCAAAATTTCCCTTAGATTATGCAAAGGCACATCTAAATTACGCAAATATTTATAGGAATTTGGGTAAAGTGTAAACTACTGGGGACACTTGCAAGGCCCGTTGACTATAGAGCTGCAGTTTCGGATAAGATATTGTTTTTCGGTTTCCCATCGGCGAAACTGCTCGTCTAGATCACTTCTATCCATGAATAAAAATTCATCTATTGCAGATTAACAAAAGTGCACTTGCCGATGACTGAATTCGACGAGTCGATGAGTTAACGATGAGTCGATGAACAACCGAGCAGAAAACAAGCAGTCATTGCTACTAGGGATATGAGGTATTTACAGACAGTGAGAGAAACATTATCTTCTTTAGACATAAGGAAACAATTATAGACTTCAACCTTCTTTAGAGATGGACTCGAGACGAGAAACAGGGCTGTCTCGTCTCGCAGAGGGAAAAGTTCGGTCATGTCTCGGAGTCCTTTTGTCTCGTCTCCCAGAGAAATTTTGTCTCTTCTCGCGTCAACGCGAGACGTCTCACGAGTCTCGCAAAATTATGGACTGAGATATTGCTGCCATAGTTTAATAACTTATTACTGTTTTATAGGAAAATAATATTAATAATAACAATTAGTTAGATATTAGAATATTAGTACATATATTAATTACCATGTTAACTGATATGTGCATTTGAAGTGATAAAAAATCAGATTTAATCCCTATATATAATGTGACAAGACACCAAAAAATATTTATTTTTATTTATTTATTTCCAAAATTGCGTAAATGTAATAGTCTTGGTTCAAGGAAGTTTTATTTGCTTTTGAAATTACATAAAGTTTTGAATTTTATTAGAAATGGTGCAGAACTCAGGACATGGTGCGTAAATAAAATTTTAATCTAATTAAGCGGCCCCAATGTATAGAATAGTAAATTCATAAAAAGTTTCAATGGAGACGGGATAATTATAATAAAGCCTACTTACCCCCCCCCCCGATACACACACACACACCTCTCGTTTTAGTGTGCAAGGTATGGGTTTCACATTTAATTGAGAATCCGGGTTTAACCTGTTCATTCACATTCACACCATCAAAAAGAATGCGACGTGAATTTTTCCCTCCGAGAACCATTGAAAAATGGTTTAAGTCAGCATATTTTTAATCTTCACATCTTTGATTCTTTTCAAAATATAATTTTCAATTTTTTTTTCATCACCTCATTAATATATCAGGTACATTTTACTAATTGGGGATTTCTTGTACGTGGATCGTATACAAATTTTAAAAATGTAACTTTTTGAAAATTAACGAGAGAATTTTTTCTTAACGGAGTCTTAATTACAAAACTGTTACGCAAAGGTCCAGCGGTAGCGTATTTTCGAGTCGTCCCCCACAGCGATGGCCGGACCCAGTGATATTTTTCGAGGTCTCGCAAAGAGACTGCGGTAGCATATTTTCGAGGGGGACCCCCTATAGCAATGGCCGGACCCAGTGATGTTTTTTTAGGAGGGGGTACTCACAAAGGGCCACCGGTATCATATTTTCTTTAGGCGCAGAAGATAAGTATCCCGGTATAATTCGCCCCTCGATTTGATTAATAGCTGTTGGCGCGGGTGCAACCGGTACAACTAACCCTCGTCCAAGCAAATATACAACGATTTGAATGTTCTGAAACAAATAAGCGCCTTAAAATATCAGTATAATCCTAGTATTTCCACCCTTCCTCCCTTTCGAGAGCAGAATTTCAATTTGGAGCACTGGATATTATTTATGTCACATATCTGTTTTGCCCTAATTAAGTGGATAAACAATGATAAGACGTATTTTTTTCAATTTAAGCATCAAAATATTTTTATGTTTGGAATTTCACTATTTCATATTGTTCACTATTTTCACTTAATTGGTATACTATAGATATATACATAAAAGAACAACAATAAAAATGTGTAAAATCATGCAGACTAACTGATGTGATACACATGCGTGAAATAAAATGAAATATTCTACAAATACAATTTATTACGCATGCATATACACCCTCCAAAAAAGTATTCGAGCAAGAGAGAAATTTCCTATTTTAGATTTGCAAATAATAATTGAGCTTTTAAAAAACGCACAACCTGACAGAAATATGGAAATTCATATTTATACATAGCTTAATTCATATTCTATGATAAATAATTTTTAATATACGAAACCAATGTAGGAAATTTCTCTCTTGCTCGAATACTTTTTTTGGAGGGTGTACTGTTTGAAACTTGTTTCATATTATTTTGGATGGTTTTCTAAAAAAAGGTTTAATAATTATACTGCAGAACAAATTGATTTAAATATGATTTTGAAAAAGGCAAATGTGTGAACAAAAAAAACTGATAAAAGTTATTTTAAACAAACAAAATCTTACGCATTTCTCAATGATAAACATTAAGTGTTTGCCTGGATAGTTTAATAAACCTGATAACTCTGATAATGTACCAATATTTTTGTGTAGTGATCCTCTTTGATTACCTAATACAATATGATAACACTAGGAAAGGAAGAAAAAAATAAATTTTAAGCAAACAAAAGTATTTAAATGACGAGAACAAACTAGCTTAACCCATTTGTGCCTGGATATTTTTGCGACTTTCTTCGATTTTTACTGATAACAGAAATAATAGATAAATTTCTGATGTCAACTTCTTGAACAAGGGATGATTTCTTTTAAAATCATTATGCATAAAAATCGAAATATCAACATCCTACTTGGTCATGTTAAAATATTTTGTAGAGTTGAGGCTCAATACTCGTGAATAAAGGCTAGGAAAAATAAATAACGTTTTCGACTAATAGCGAAAATGCCGTCCCAAAAAAGGGACACTAGGCATAAATGGGTTAAAACGGAAGTGTAACATTAATTTTAATCTCGTTAAGCCAGCAATAAACAATAAGCAACATATACGAGAGTAAACAGACAGATATTATTATTGTTGTTCTACTTGCACAGTTAAACGGTGGGTTACAGTTAATCTTAGATACAGTTAGTGTCACAGTTAATTCTAATATTATTATATTTTCCCTTTTTTTTTTTCTTTTTTTTTAGATTTAACCAGTTTATGCCTAGCGTCCCTTTTTTGGGACGGCATTATCGCTATCATTCGAAAACGTTATTTATTTTTCCTAGCCTTTATTCGCGAGTATTGAACCTCAATTCCACAAAATATTTTAATATGGCAAGTAGGATGTTGACATTTCAATTTTTATACATAACGATTTTAAATGGAATCATCCCTTGTTCAAAAAGTAGACATCAGAAATTTATCAATTACTTCTGGTGTTAGCAAAAATCGAAGAAAGTCGCAAAAATATCCAGGCACGAATGGGTTAAGTTTAAGAATTTTACAAGTTCAGTCTCTGAGGTTTTCTCACAATCCTTCCCGATCTGGTTTGGGTAGTATCAGTCATAGTTGACTTTGGTCTCTCAGGAACTGGCTCCGGTGGTGTTGGCAGCGAAAGCTCTAAATCACTACCTCGTTGTTCTTCCTGCGGTGGTGCTGGCAAGGTTGGGATGTCATCAACGGGTTGTTGAGGAGCTGCTTGTTTGGAGGAGTCGGGCGGGGCCGTCGTTATTAGCAACGGGCCTGCGTATGAGTTGCCATCACTAAAAATGAGTTTATCATTGAAACCTGTTTTCCCCCAGTCACAGTGTTCTATTTTATTATTTTAAGTATTATAAATGTTATATTATTTTATTATTTTAAAACAATTTTTTATACCTTTGTCGTACTAAAGAACTTTAGATGTAGGTAATCGTTTTGTGAATCTTGCGCCATTTTCTTTCATGAAAATTTATCCTAAAATTCGAATATTTTGCTCTGAATGTAAAGGTACGTGAACACTTTTATAATGCATTTAAAAATTCTAAAAATATGTATGTAAATCATGTTTAGTGAATAATTACTCATGTGTTATTTATAAATAAATTATTTTAATCAGAAATCGTGTATTACTTACTTGAGTAGTTTTTATTCTTGTAAATAAGCATGCATCACGTTGTGATACTATTTAGACAATTTAATTTTACCAGTTGAAAATGTTATTTATCAGTTATATATGCCTTGATTATGTGATTCAGACTTACATCTGGTACAGTGCAGAAATACAGTTAATTATAAATTATTGATTTTTGCCCGTTTATACAGAAACTTCAAATGTAGTTAATATTTTGTACAAGCGTTCATTATGCTTGCTCAATTCCAAAGTTCGATTGAGAAAGCGACAAAAAAATAATATATACTACATGAAATGTCTTTATTAAAGAATAATTAATTCAGGGATCACGCTATAGACCGTATTTTATCAATTTTCTCCAATATACAGGATATCCCGAAAACACTGAAATGCGCTTTAATACATAATTTGTTAAAGATTAATCTTGAATTGTTTAAAATAACATAGGAAATACGACTACGTTCATGAAATATTCATTATAAAAATGTCTTGTGTATTTAGTTATTTTAAAGTGTATTAAATATCCACTTGTGAAACTAAAATAAGCAATCGTGAATCATGAGAGTAAGCGCTACTTTGTTTTTCCTTCAAATTATATGCATCTATTTTCTTTATGTCAATATGTATCATAGCAAACAAATTAATCATGAGTTCGTACTTGAATTAGTAACACAATTACTACTTAAAACTATATTAAATAACGTTTGAAAGCACTGGGAAGGTTAAGAAATGCCTGATGTATACGTGAAGACTCGAGCATCCGTAGGCCTCTTTGGATGGCTCATCAAAATACACGCTCAGGCCCGTTACTAATTGCGAAGGCCCCGAGTCGGGCCGAAGAAACCACGAATTTCTTCGATAGGTGGCACCTTCTGGAGTACGTATGATGCATGACCTGGTACTTTGAGCCGGGGCAATTACTTCAGCTGCGCTCCTCTGTGTCCTCTACGGAACAATACCTTCTGTCCTACCGCCATTGGTTGCTTTGGTCTTGATCCTCTATCCCTGTAAGCTTTCGATATCTGTCTCAGTATTCCAAGTTTGGACGAAACATTCTTAACCCTTTAAGCGGTCAATTTTTTACCGAAATGCTTCCAAAAAAGGCATATTTTGAAAGGCATATGATGAAATATTCCCGCTCTCTCGCTGGGAAGAAAAACCCGGATGAAAAGCATTTTAGTTACATTGACAAGTCACGCCATCGATTGAAAAATATTAATACTAAATAGTCTCTTCACAATAATGAAATATACGGGCAAATCAGAAAAGGAAAGGAGAAAATATCGATGCCCGTACGCTATACGGGCAAACCAGTTGAGACCAATTTTGGGTAGCACGTACACTGTACGTGCAAACCGCTTAAGGCGTTAATTAGTCTCGGCTCAAGGATTTTGTAGCAGACGGGCAATGTTCCTTTCGTTCTTCTACCCATGAGTCGCTGCGTAGGTGATCCTAGATTTGCTCTTGGCGTGTTTCTAGTATTTAGTAGAGCTAAATAGATATCAGATTCATCTGCAACACATTTTGATATTAGGGTTTTTGCTTCTTGAGCATAGTGTTCAGCCAGACCGTTCAAGCGTTTGTGTTCAGGGCTTGAAACGTGTATGCTGAAGTTGCAGTTTTCGGCAAACGTGTATAATTCTCTCGAGATCAGTTGCGTTCCTGCGTCACAGCATAGAGTCTCTGGAACTCCGTGTGTGGCAAACCAATTTTTCAAGGCCTTGATTACAGTGGTTGAAGATAAATCTTGTAGGATGCTGAAATCAAAATAGCCAGAATAACTATCTGCTATCACTAAATAATTTTTTCTATCAAGATGAAAGATATCAATTGCACAAATTTGCCATGGCCTTTCAGGTATTGGGTTTAGCATCAAGGGTTCTTCAGGCTCGTCCCTTTGACGCTGTTGACATATCTTGCACTTCTTGACGTAAGTGGTCACATCGTTGTTCATCCCGTACCAATAAACATTTTCTCTTGCTCTATTTAGCGAACTTTGGATTCCTAGATGTCCAAGATGAATTGTTTTCAGTGTTGGTTCCTTCAATTTGTCAGGTATCACTATCCTATCATTTCTGAAGAGAATGCCTTCATGTACGGCAAACTGATCTCGAAATGTCCAGTACTTTTTTTTAATGCATTCTGGGACATTTTTGACATCTTCTGGCCAACCTTCAAGAACTGCATTCATCAGAATGGACAGTTCAGGATCTACCTGAAGGGCTTCAAGTAACTTGCTTGTCCTTGTTTCTGTTATAGGAACTACGATATGGATTTCCATTTGTAGGTCAGGAGTGTCATTGTCTATAGATGGTGTACAGTCTCTGCTCAGGGTATCAGCAATGAACATCTCAGTCCCTTTCTTATAGACAATTTCTGGACGGTATGGGATTATGTCAAACATTATACGCTGTAAACGTGGTGGGGCAGAGTGAAGAGGCTTCTTAGCAATTGACACAAGTGGCTTGTGGTCAGTTTCAATGACTAGCTTGCGACAACCCCAGATATACTGATGAAAACGTAGACTACCGAACTTGATTGCAAAGGCCTCCTTCTCAATCTGTGAATAACTTTGTTGCGTCTGATCAAATGCCTTTGTTGCATAAGCTACGGGTCTGCCTTCTTGCATAATTACTGCTCCTACTGAATGCTTGCTGGAATCCACTGAAGACAATTAGAGAGTTCACATTGAAATATTTCAGCGTTGGAAGATCTTTCAGTGCGTCTTGTAGCTTTTTAAAAGCCGCTTGGTGTTCCGGTATCCACAGCCATTCTACGTCTTTCTTGGACAGCTCTCTGAGTGGTCTAGTAATTTCTGATAGATTTGGCACAAACTTAGCCAAATACATGACCATGCCGAAGAACCGTTGTAAGCTTGTCACACTATCAGGTATTTTCAAAGAATTGATTGCTTCTACTTTTTCAGTATCAGCTTTCAGTCCATCAGCTGTGACAATGTGACCTAAAAACTTCACAGTTTGTTGTGTGTACACACACTTGCTTGTATTGAGTGTTAGACCAGCATCATGAAGGATTTTTGTTACTTTTGATGTCAGAGCTTTTAATTTTTGCACTGTTTCAGCATGAATTAATACGCCTTCCTGAAACAGTGCAAAACGTATTGCACTGTTACGTACGTTTTGCACTGAAAATTTAATGGCACCTTCTACTCCTTCTATATTCCCAAGTAAATGTTCCATTATTTGTTGAAACACCTCAGGGGCAGAAGATATTCCCATGGGCATTCTGAGATATGAGAATCTTCCCCAAGGAATTGCCATTGTGAGATATTTACTGGTGCGCTCACTTACCTTTACCTGCCAAAACCCTTTATTAGTCCAATACAGTGAACCACTTTGAATTGTTGAGTCTAGAAGCAATTTCTTCTAAAGTGTTTAATGGATACTGTCTTCTCTTAATATTCTTATTTAAACTTGACGGATCCATGCATACTCTTATTTTCCCATTTCGACAAACTACCACCATGGGCGAAACTGCTGGTGTTGGGTCAGTTACGGGCTTGATGATCCCCATTTTTTGCATTCTATCCAGCTCATTTTACACTTTCTCTCGCATAGAATGTGGCACTCTTCTTGCTGGAAAAATCTCTAGGTGTGCATCTTCTATCAGGTCAAGCTCATATTCAAAATTTTTCAACCATCCAATTTCTTCACTGAAAGTTCCACTGTTAGTTAAATTATCTGATAAACTTACTGAGTTTATTCACTACTTACTGAGTTTATTCGCTTTATCAAGTTCATTTCTACACAAGAGTTCTTACCCAATATTAGCTGAAGGTTTTCTTTTATCACACTAAATTTGACGGTGTAATTTTTTCCTTTTACCTTAATACACTCATGTCCATAAATTAAGGATAATGAAGTTCAGGCAAAGAAAGAGAAAGAAGCAAAACAAATTTGACTTATTTGTAAAGTCTATTTATTAAACAAAAAGTAAAGAGCAAAAAAGATGCTATATGTTTGACATAATTAATAAAAATTGCAAGTTTTACTCCCTTGACCAAATTTCAAAAAAGAACCTATTTACAAAAAACAGTATAACATGGTTAGTAGGATGGTTAATACGGAGTATGTCTCCCGGACGATGCAATACAGGCCTGACAACGCCTAGGCATGCTGAGTATCAAATGATCAATCTGATCATGCTGAATATTACACCACTCATCAAGCAATGCACTCCGAAGTTCCGGTAGACAGGTGGGAGGGGGTGACGGGCTGCAATTCGTCGGCCAAGCATATCCCACACATGCTCTATTGGATTCAAGTGGCCAATGCATACGGGTGATATCCTCCAATTGAAGGCATTTGTCTACAATGTTTGCACGGTGAGGACGGGCGTTGTCATCCATAAACACAAATTCAGCACCCATGGTGCCCGAAACAAACGTACATGTTGTTCCAGAATGACATCCCGATAGATGTGGCCTGTCATCGTTACACTCTGAACATGCAGGTCAGTTCTGGAACCAAGAATAATTCCTCCCCAAACGAGCCATCCTGCACCACCGTAACGGTGTCTTTCAATGGTGTTCTCTTGGTGGTAACGGGTACCTGACGCTCTCCAGATGAATGTCCGGCGAGAATCAGACTCCAAACTAAACCTGGACTCGTCGGAAAACATCACACAAGACCACTGTTGCGGTGTCCACAATGCATGCTCTCTACTCCAGGTTAATCGCAGGCGACAGTGAGTTGCGGTAAGTGGAACACATCTGACAGGCCTACGAGCATATAGACCAATGTGCCCTAAGCGTCTGTACACGGTCTGCCTTGAAACTGTCGCACCGGTAGCTGAAGAGAGCTGACGAGACAGGTCTGATGCTGTACTCCGTCTGTTTCTTTTGGCAGTAACTGCCAAATAGCGGTCCTCATTCGGCGTTGTAACTCGGGGGCGACCTGTGCTGTAACGTCTACTCACATTACCATCATCTTGGAATCGTTGCCAAAGCCTGGAGATGACACTCTGGGCGATTCCAAGTTCCTCGGATACTTCCAGCTGGGTACGTCCACATTCCAGTCCTCCGATAATTCTGCCGCGTAAAACATCATCCAAATGACTCCTTTGTGCCATAACTATGCGGTTTTTGCACTGAAAGGCTTTCACAGCGCTTGTGAACAATTTTACTTCTTTGCCACCATTCCTTATATACCCCTCTCTTACACTCTCGTCATTGTGACGTACCATCCACGCCATCTGGTGGTTTCCTGTAATTTGCATATTCTTCTTCAAGATGTGTGTGATAATTCCACAGGTGAATTTTTATTTTAGAGATCAATTTCTGTGTGATTCTGAATTATCCTAAATTTATGGACATGAGTGTATTAGCATATGCTTCACCAATTACTTGCATTTTTTGGCCCGTAAATGAAACTAGTTTCGTAATTTTAGAGTTATTAATTCTTAAATTTGCTTTTTTAGCAATGGTTAAGGAAAGTACATGGCACTGGGCACCTGTATCTAATTTAAATGTACACCCTCCAAAAAAAGTGTTCGAGCAAGAGAGAAATTTCCTACGTTGGTTTCGTATATTAAAAATTATTTATCATAGAATATGAAATAGGCTATGTATAAATATGACTTTCCATATTTCTATCAAGTTGTGCGTTTTTCAAAAACTCAATTATTATTCGCAAATCTAAAATAGGAAATTTCTCTCTTGCTCGAATACTTTTTTTGGAGGGTGTACCTTTAAACTTGTTCTGGAATTCGACACTTTCGAACTAATCTGTCAGTATACTAAGTTCGTCTGTAATGCTGCTGATTACGAAAGTGTTTTGTTTTCCACTTGATTCATCTTGATTAATAACTGTAGCTACCACACGCTTGGATTTACAGAATTTAGCAAAATGACATTTATGGCACTCTTTATTGTATGCCAAACACGCTGCTTTCTTGCGCACCGTTCCACACCTTGTACACGATTTTCCGTTGTTTACTTCTTGTTTACCCTTTCGATAGTTTTGGTTCCCGTTTCGATTTGGCGTCTTCTTAACAGTTTCGATTTTCAGCGGTTGTTCATTGATAACAGTCATCTGTGATCTTGCTAATTCACCAGCCCTGCAGATTTTTACGGCTTTATCCAGGTTTAAGTCATCTTCCGCCAGAAGCTTTTCGCGATCCATATCGTTATGAACGCCAATCACTATTCGATCAGTCACTAAACTATCGCGTAGAGTTCCAAAGTCACATGACTTACTTTTATTTAGTAGTTCCGTAAAAAAAATCGTCGAATTTAATGTGTTCGCCTTGCAGCACCTTGTTAAAAACGAATCTCTCGTACGTTACGTTGACTTTCGGAGTAAAGTAATTTTTGAATGTCTCCGTCAGGAGCTTCAACATAGTTTTCTTTTCTTCACCGAATGTGTTGTATATACTGATTGCATCGCAGCCCAAAGAGGACATAAAGACAGCAATCTTCACTTTTTCATCTTTGTTTTCCAAGTCGATTACAGTGGCGTACCAAAGAAATTGTTGGTACCAATCCTTCCATGCTTTGGATGGTTCGCTATCGCCGTTTAGGCTTAGCGGATTCGGTGCTCTTGTGTTTATCGCGGTGCTATTTGCTCTGTCGTCTGCTAGCATTTTCTTTTAATACTTAACGTTAAGTTTTGGAATAAAATAGTTTCGGTGGCACCATGTAACATTAATTTGAATGTCGTTAAGCCAGCAATATACAATAAGCAACATATACGAGAGTAAACAAACAGATATTATTATTGTTGATCTACTTGTACAGTTAAACGGTGGGTTACAGTTAATCGTAGGTACAGTTAGTATCACAGTTAATTCTAATATTATTACAGGAAGCGATACAGAATGTTGATATTCATTACTAATAGTATAATTATGCTGAAATAGAACATGCATTCAGCTGTGCATATTTGGTGATTTAACCGAAAGACACAGTCATACAATAAAGTGAATGCAGTACGAAAGTTATAATAACAAATAATAAAATTGAACTTACCTATGAAACGACATGTTAGTTAAACATCTGCCTTCTCTATCGGTACATACAAAGGCTGAACAACCCGTCATAATTTACTCCTTAGTGTTTACGTAGTTCACTTGAAAGTAATTATTAAAAAAAATTAAGAAAATCTGAAACCTTTTCAGATTTTAAATACACACCAAAGTGCTATATATTAAAAGCGTATCATGATTTATGCGCCGTCCCTTTTTTCTTCCTTATTTCATAAGGTTGGAAAGTGTATCATTATTCATGAGTGAGCAGTATTTTTCTTCCTTATTTTATAAAAACCATCTTTGGAATCGAAATCTATCTTAAAATCGCCTACTAAAACTATTTTACAATCTTCGCCATGTATATTACAACTATACTTCACAGTTTTAAATATTGTTTCGAATGTGCATCATAATCCATGAGTGTGCCGTGTTTGTCTTTCTTGGGTTGATTTCTACTTTAACGCTCCAACTCTCACCAAGGTGGCGATCATTAAACATATAGAGTAAGCATGACGATTTTTTGTATTTATGTGGCAATCGTAATTTAGAACTAAAATGGCGATTTGGAACAACCTGTAAGTACAGCATTCGGTTACATTTTTATTTATTTTGGGTGACCAATAAATGTAGTTTTAATAATTAAGTGTCTTCAAATTCCTTAACCAGTGCTTTTATCACTAATTTGTTCACATTAGTTTTTATGTAGTTGTTTAGGGAGCGTTGAAACTTGTGCATAACTCCTAGAGACCCATGACTTCCAAGCTCGCCAAAGGGCGGGGAGTTTTTAGGTTGGCGAAAGTAGGTGCGTTAAAATAGGAATCAACTCTTTCTTAAACCATAAAGCACATCTTTGGAATCCAAATCTATCTTAACCTACGCCTATTGATACTGTTTTAAAATCTTCACCAGGCATATTCGAACTATAGGCATATTCCAAATATATCTCGTAGACATTTTAAATACTGTTTGGAATGAGCATCATAATCCATGAGTGTATCGTGTTTTCCTTCTTTGTTCCATAAAACACTTCTTCGGAATAGAAATCTATATTAAAATCGCCTACCAAAACTGTTTAACAAATTTCACTAGGCATAGTCAAACTACACTTCACCTTTATAAATACCATTTGGAAAGTGTATCATAATCTATGATGTGTACCGTATTTGTTTTCACTATTCTATAAAACACTTCTTCGGAATTAAAATCTATATTTAAATCGTCTACTAAAACTATTTTACAATATTCGCCAGGCGTTTTCTAACTGTACTCAAAATATATTTATAATAAATTGTCGCATTTTGGCACCCAGTTTAGCGATCATTATCAAAAATTGCAAACCTTGTGCGACTTTCAACATTTTATTAACGCCTCCCCCCTCTCCACATTATCTGGCAAACACATTTCAAAAGTGACTCGACGCGAAAATTGTACCAAAACCGTGTCTACACTAGAGATGAGACGGGCTCAGCCCGAGCCCGAAAGCCCGAGCCCGAGCCCGGGCCCGACTCGGGCTCTGTAATTTACGATTGTGTTCGGGCTCGGGCTCGTGAAAAATTTCTCCTTTGTTGAACATACTCCTTGAAACAGATTTTAAAAAGTGATTCATGGGATAAATAGACGTACTTATTTAAAAAAATAGCGGCACGGGGACTAGAAGGTGTGTGAAGCTCCAAAATTTATTGTATCATATTAATGAAGTAGTTAAATTTATTTGTCTTTAGCTGAAATTTCGGGCTCGGGCTCCAACTTTAATAATATTGCTAGGGCTCGGGCGGGCTCGGATTAAAAGTCCTCGGGCTCGGGCTTCAAAAAATGAGCCCGAACTCATCTCTAGTCTACACAAAATGCAAGGTTGAAATTAATAGCACTCTGGTGCTAAAAAGCGAACAAAGTAAAGAAAACGCTCTCCGTTGATGTCCAATTAATAATACGTGTTTAAAAATAATTGATTATTTAAAAATAAACAGTAAAAGTATTAAAGAATTAAGATTGAAATTATGCCTAAAGATGTGGCTTTAAGGTAAACTTATGTGCAATCAGGAAAAAATGAGAAATACAGCAGTTCTGTTCTTGAAAATTTACATGCATGCCAATGACAATATGGAATGTTTTGAGAGAATGAGGGGGCGTGGTCGTTGGCTTCAAAAACGGGGAACATGGGCGCCTCCATAAGTTAAACCTCCTTGAGCCCAACACATAAACTTATGAAGAAAATGTTGTTTAGAAAGCCAAGTGGAAAAGATGGTACATAGAGCATTTCTACATGACGTTAGGGCAACTTTTTGTAGGACAACTCGGATATTTAGAGGTAGAAAGACGAGTATTCCGCCAATCACCGTCCTCAAACGAACGTTAGTGTGTCCTACACAGGAAAGTGTTGCCAGGCTGGTTGCTATGATCTGACGTAATGCAATGACGTAGGTCGAAAAGCTCTATTCAATCGGGGCCGTCGTTATTAGCAACGGGCCTGCGTATGAGTTGCCATCACTAAAAATGAGTTTATCATTGAGGCCTGTTTTCCCCCAGTCACAGTGTTCTATTTTATTATTCTAAGTATTATAAATGTTATATTATTTTATTATTTAAAACAATTTTTTATACTTTTGTCGTACTAAAGAACTTTACCCCCATATGCAAGCTCTTTATAATGATCATTATTCCTAGTGATTATCATTATATTCCATCATGATCATTAAATGGTATGCAAGCTCACAGAACGACAATCATTTTCTTTAACGTACCCGGAAAAACTGCTGAATTTATAATGACTGGTTCAGACCACTCATTATCCGTAGTGATCGTCAATATTTGATTGTTTACAGTGAAGAAGAGGCTGTGTACTTCGGAGATCGTGGACATTTGCAATATTTGCAAACATTTTTACATTTGTAAGGTAAAGTATTATCAAACGTGGTTTTATTTATTCATATGTTGCATCTTTACAATTTGTTTCAGCTTTTTATTTTATGTGTTGCATTATTAGCTCATAAAATATTGTAAATTATGGTGTTTTTTTAGCACTTGGCTAATTGTATGCGTTTTTTTTTTTTTTTTTAAATACACGTGAACAAAATTTGAATGAATGTTAAGATATTAGTGATAGTATTGTAATAAAATTAAATTTAATACGTTCTATCTTTTAAAATGTTTTATTTACCTATTCCAGACACTAATTTTACCAAATTTGTGTTGGTTAGTCTATTATGGTACACACTACATTAAAAAAAAAAAATGATATATCTACTTTAAGGGCCGAACTTCTTCACTTCGACCTCCATTGATCGATGCTAGATTATTTAAATGTATAATTAATGTAAATTCTGTGCCATGATGTATGCTTGCATAGAACAGTCACATTTGAGAGTTCCAAATATTTAATTTCTATTGAATATGACTATACATTGCTTATTATAATTGCAACTTTTCCTATAATGTGTTTATTTTTTGCTTATTTAGAAAAACTTGTATTGTTTTTTCACCTTAGGATTTCTTCAATCATAAGGTGATTTTCTGTCATCCTACCTCATAAATAAAATTGTAAACAGTCCAACAGTGTTAGAAATTTTCTCCCACATTTAAAGAAAATTAATACAATTTTACTAATTAGTAGTACTATTATTTACTGATTAATAAAACCATAAATTTTCGAATTAAGCATGTTTCTTTGACATTATTAATCAGTAAAGCCAATGCAATCCATCTCTAATTTAGTTAGATTTATCTACATATTGCTTTTTTCTAAAAAAATGTTTGAATTGTTTTGTTTACATGCTCAATTATCAGTTTATAAAATCGGATTTTATTTTCTTAATGGACAGCAATTTAAAATTCCATGCATTACCCGACTAAGTATGGGCACTGCGGTAGACATTGCTAATGATGGTCACTTTCATATTGATACAAGCATATGTATTAACATGTATATAGTTTTTGTGCATACTGATCATATATGTAATCCCAGGCTGGGCAAGGTCAACTCAGCCTTTCATCCATTGAGTGGGTCAATAAAATGAGGACTTAGGCTTGCTTGGGGTCAAACACTGTGGGCTTCGCGTCAGGCTGACCACCGGGCCTAGGTATATGGCATTCGTACCACGGAGTCCATGGTCACGAAGGCGCCGTTGAGCAGCGCAGGTTTTGTCCCTGCAGAGGGGCTGTTGTGCCAATGTTTGACTTTATCATATATGTCCGCATACGTATCCTGCATATTCATTTTTACCATAGACAATAGTGATTTGGGTCCCAGGGTACCTAACCCCCCCACTTAGTTACGCCACTGCTTGGGTGACATGTCGTGTGACATAGTATTAAATGTGTGGCTTCTTTTGAATTCTGCATGCTGTGTGTTGCTATTATTTTGCACTGTGAATTTATAAATTGTATCCCCTTCTCTGTCTGAAATTATCAGATTAGTTAGCATAAGCTGTATGTCATGCAGATACAAGGTATATTTATTCACCATTTATTTCATATCCCCCCTGCCCTCCGAAAATTTTTCCTGGTTGCGCTCTTGAAGTGACAATTTGTTTACATTTTTAGTTTCCTTTAATATTGTAGTCTGTTTTTCTTTTTAGGAATATGATCGATACAGTTCATATTTTTTTATGCCTAATGAGTGCTCGTACAATTTTGCTGTACATTTGAAGCAGCAGCATTGTACTTGTACTTTTTCGGCTTGTAAAATAGGATGAAGTTATCTGCCCAGTTTTATAAGCTGCAAGAGTAACAGAAATCTCTGCAGGTAAGTGCTGAAGATAGGCGGCAATGTGAACCCTTTGTGTGAGTATCATGATTAATTAAAACAAATTTATTAATGTATTTTATGTATTTGTAATTAAAAAAAGAAAACATTCCAACAAGTTTTAATTTCTTAAATGTCTCTTAGAGAAATGCTAAAAACAATGATCATTATTGTCCAATTGCAATGACACACAAGAATAGTCAACAATCGGTGTTCATCCTCAGGGCCTGATTAACACTTTCTGATACTATAGGCCTGCTGTTATTTTGCCCCCCCACACCTATTCCTATCACATTCCACAAGTATAAATAATAAATATTGTAGTTTTGAGGCACGGGCCTTATGGGCCTATTCGGTAATCAGGTTCTGTTCATCCTAGGTGTTTTTCGTAGGGCGCTGTGCCCTCCCCGCCCTTCAAAGCAAAAACCCCGCCCTACTTGCACTTTGAAAAAAAAATTGGTGCCATTTAGCCACTCAAAAACAGTGCCCTGCCTGCAGCTCTTCTTGCCCCAATTTCATTCATAGCGCCATCCTCTCCTCTCTGTTTACATTTATTGCGTTGCGGCATCCCTTTCCTTTTTGTTAACATTAGTCAGCACCATACAGATTCTTATATTCGTATAGTGCCTCTTTATATTCTGACATGCCCTTGAAAGCTTAAATTACCCTTTTTTAAGGACTATCACCCTGTCCCTTTTTCATCCTAGGATGATCTCTGCGACATTAAAATGTAAACCTGGCATGAAGACCTATTCATTTTGTCAAACGGCTCTCAAGTGGATGAATATTTTATCTTCTTTCACAAATTCTCGCAGGCAAGGCTCATCAGCATTAGTAGGCCGGCCAGAGCGCTCTGCTTCTTAAATGTCCCAGTCCTCGTTTTTGAACTTTGGTACCAAATCTTCACAGTGTCGTATGATACAATAGTAGTACCTTAAGCTGTACACATGATTCGGTGTCATTCTGTAGCTGACTTTTTGCAACAGAATTGAAAGTAAATGATGGTTCAATCTGGTAGCGTGATAGTTCCATTTCAGACACCTTCTACTTAATCATAACGATATTGTTTTACAGATTTCACAACACAGTGCTCTAAATCAAGCCTTTTTCTTTCAAGTAACAAAAATTGTTTAGCAAAATATTGGCAAAGACACCAACGCGAACTGTTTGTGCAGACAATACTTGCAGTGGCGGAAAACTTTCATTACAACCTAATATATGTGAACATATATGATAAAGTCAAATGTTGGCACAATATCTGCAGGGACAAGACCTGCGCTGCTCAACCGCACCTTTGCGACCATGGACTCTGGGGTACGGATGCCATATACCTCGGCCAGGTGGTCAGACTGATGCGAAGCCCAGTGTTTGACCCCAAGCAAGCCTAGTCCTCATTTTATTGCCCTAGCCCTACTCAATGGATGAAAGGCTGAGTTGACACCTTGCCCAGCCTGGGATTAGATATATGATCAGTATGCATAAAAACTATATACATGTTAATACATATGCTTGTATCAATATGAATCATTAGCGATGTCAACCCCATGGCCCATACTTAGTCGGGTTATGCATGGAATTTTGAATTTCCGTCAATTAAAAAAATAAAATAAAATCTGATTTTATAAACTGATAATTGAGCATGTAAACAAAACAATTCAAACATTTTTTACAAAAAGCAATATGTAGATAAATCTAACTAAATAAAAATGGATTGCATTGACTTTACTGATTAATAATGTCAAAGAAACATGCTTAATTTGAAAAGTTATGATTTTATTAATCAGTAAATAATAGTACTACTAATTACTAAAATTGTTTTAATTTTCTTTAAATGTGGAAGAAAATTTCTAACACTGTTGGACTGCTTACAATTTTATTTATGAGCTAGGATGACAGAAAATCATCTTATGATTGGAAGAAATCATAAGATGAAAAAACAATACAAGTTTTTCTAAATAAGCAAAAAATAAACACATTATAGGAAAAGTTGCAATTATAATAAGCAGTGTATAGTCATATTCAATAAAAATTAAATATTTAAAACTCTCAATGTGACTGTTCTATGCAAGCGTACATCATGCATATCTGCCAACTCTTCTGGTTTTGACAGAATACTTCTGTTTTTTTAAGCTATATTCTGGTCTTCTGCCAGAAGATGAAATCTTCAGTTTTTTTAAAATTTTTAGTCGATAGGTTAAATTGTATTACAAACTGTGCGAAAAAATTGTAAATTAATAATTCTATTTCAAAATAATTTATTAAGGTAATCATTTCAACAGCTAACAGCACAATGCTGTAGTATGAGTAAGGTCAAAGCATTTGTAAGCAAATCTTTCATCGATAGTTAACAGAACTTGATTTCGTTCTTCCCTCAGTGATTCATCATTAGAAAATATGTTAGTATTGAAAACTAAAGCTTAAATCATTTTTCTGATGAACTATTAGTAAAAGCTATTTTGAACGAGATAAAAAAAAAATCTTAATCTGTTTATTTTTCAACATACTTTGGTTAAAAATAAAGTCAATTTTACATTTGTTTTTTATTTTTGTGAAAATACTCCATCTTTTTTCATTTTATATAAAAAAAATTCAGGTAAACTCTTTTCTATTGCTATTTAATTTTGTTTTTATTTCTATACAATACTAATATAAAAAAATAAGAAGAAATGGTGATATACACTGGGGGAAACAGACTTCTGTTCTTAAAATAATTTTTAAATTTTATTTTTATCTTCTGATTTTTTGTGAAATCTGTTTTTTCAACCTGAGTCTTCCTGTTTTTGGCTTAAGGAGGTTGGCAGGTATGATCATGGCACAGAATTTACATTAATTATACATTTAATTAATCTAGCATCGATCAATGGAAGTCGAAGTGAAGAAGTGTGGCCCTTAAAGTAGAAATATCATTTTCTTTTTATGTAGTGCGTACCACATTAGTCTAACCAACACAAATTTGGTAAAATTAGTGGCTGGGATAGGTAAATAAAACATTTAAAAGATAGAACGTGTTAAATTTAATTTCATTACAATACTATCACTTTCACAAATATCTTAACATTCATTCAAATTTTGTTCACGTGTATTTAAAAAAAAAAAAAAAAAAAAAAAAAAAAACCGCATACAATTAACCAAGTGCTAAAAAAACACCATCATTAACAATATTTTATGCGCTAAAAATGCAACACATAACATAAAAAGCTGAAACAAATTATATAGATGCAACATATGAATAAATATAACCGCATTTGATGAGACTTTACAAATGTAAAAATGTTTGCAAATGTCCCCGATCTCCAAAGTACACAGCTTCTTCTTCACTGTAAACAATCAAATATTGACGATCACTACGGATAATGAGTGGTCTGAACCAGTCATTATAAATTCAGCAGTTTTTCCGGGTACGTTAAAGAAAATGATTGCCGTTCTGTGAGCTTGCATACCGTTTAATGATCATGATGGAATATAATGATAATCATTAGGAATAATGATCATTATAAAGAGCTTGCATATGGGGGTAAATTATTTTAATCAGAAATCGCGTATTACTTACTTGAGTAGTTTTTATTCTTGTAAATAAGCATCACGTTGTGATACTATTTAGACAATTTAATTTTGCCAGTTGAAAATGTTATTTATCAGTTATATATGCCTTGATTATGTGATTCAGACTTACATCTGGTACAGTGCAGAAATACAGTAAGTTATAAATTATTGATTTTTGCCCGTTTATACAGAAACTTCAAATGTAGTTAATATTTTGTACAAGCGTTCATTATGCTTGCTCAATTCCAAAGTTCCATTGAGAAAGATTCAAAAGAATAATATATACTACATGAAATGTCTTTATTAAAGAATAATTAATTCAGGTATCGCGCTATAGAGCGTATTTTATCAATTTTCTCCAATATACAGGATATCCCGAAAACACAGAAATGCGCTTTAATACATCATTTGTTAAAGATTAATCTTGAATTGTTTAAAATAACGTAGGAAATACGACTACGTTCATGAAATATTCATTATAAAATGTCTTGAATATTTAGTTATTTTAAAGTATATTAAATATCCACTTGTGAAACTAAAATAAGCAATCGTGAATCATGAGAGTAAGCGCTACTTTGTTTTTCCTTCAAATTATATGCATCTATTTTCTTTATGTCAATATGTATCATAGCAAACAAATTAATCATGAGTTCGTACTTGAATTAGTAACACAATTACTACTTAAAACTATATTAAATAACGTTTGAAAGCACTGGGAAGGTTAAGAAATGCCTGATGTATACATGAAGACTGGAGCATCCCTAGGCCTCTTTGGATGGCTCATCAAAATACATGCGCAGGCCCGTTACTAATTGCGAAGGCCCCGATTCAATGGACATTTTGCATGGTGTCTGAGTTCGAGGCTAAAATTCGCCTGCTGGCGGTATTTACATCCGCCAGCTCCTATTGAAATGCATTCAGTGTCCATTTTATAATTACTGTTTCTCATTATTAGAGCCGCTCGGAATGAGTTACTGTCTTTTTAATACTTAAATAGATGGTTTAAAAGACGATGATATTGCATTTCGCTTCAAAACTTTGTTAATAAAAAGAATATTAGTGTTCTAATATTATTACGTTATTGCAAACACGTATAAATAATACATCATTGAGTTGATTTTGAGTTTTCTGAGTTTAAAATAGTACAAATATTCATTAAAAACCTCCCACACTTTTTAAAACTACGATCTTTTAAATTATTTTTAGCATTTAATTATTATTAACATTTTAAATAAAATCTCACAATGAAGATAAAATTCATTTATAAAAAGCTATTATTTGTTAATGACTAATATTCTAGCTTCTTTTGCAACAGCTATATTTCTACTAGAAAGTGTCAAATAATCCCTTAGGTCCAAACGAGCTGAAACCGAAACTAATCATCACCATAAGATCGTGCACGTGGAGTATCAAATACCGCCAAGTGACGTCACGTGCAAAATGTCCATAGATGGCGCAACTTTGTTATTAGGGCAACAACAAGGCAACTTTGTTAAAATTGATTGGTGGATTTCTTTGACCGTGATGTTGGCATTTCAGTGAATTTCATACAACGCGTACTTTTCAAAAGGAACTGGGCGGGATTAGCATTAGCAAGCCGGTTTGTTGTTTTAAACAAAGGTTTTAAAATAGCGGCATCCTAGCATCTAGCAAGCTTCTTGGCATAGCCATAGCTTATCGTATTGTGCTTTGCTGACTGTTGGTGAGGGATGATTTTTCTTTTATAAAATTGATCTTAAGTTGTTTATGATTTCTCTTGCATTAATAGAAATGTAATATTTTTTATATATAAAGTTGAGAGCTTATATATTTCGAAAAACAAACAATTAGACTACGCTTTATCTATACTCGGTCTTTGGATGATCAAAATATATGCAATATTGATAAATTATTTACTAATATTCTTTTAAGCTAGTTGATTACATAGTTTAACCATAGTTTGTTTTTCTGGACTATCCTTGATGTCAAAGTAAGTGTTTTTTTTTCTGTTTATTTATGTATTCTTTTAAGCTAGTTGATTCCATTGTTTAACCATAGTTTGTTTTTCTGGACTATCCTTGATGTCAAAGTAAGTATTTTTTTTTCTGTTTATTTATGTTCATCCCACTTTATTTTCGTTAGCTATTGATAATTTCAAATTGCGAAGGCTTTTATATAAAAATAAGTGTTTTATATTTACAACTGAAAGACTGTTGAAGGAACAAAATTTAAAAGTTCTTTTGTTTTCTTCAAATTTGACGTATTTAGTAAGATAAACATTCTAATTTTTATTAGTAAGATAAACATGCTAATGCTTCTATGAAATTAGGAATTGCACAGTGAGTTACATCATTTGTTTGTTATTGCTGATAGCTTTTTACAGTAGCGTAGCCAGAAAAAAGTTTTAGGGGGGGTTTAGGCACTGATGTAACGGATAATCTACATTATGGATAGCATTCTTCATGTCAATAATAGAACTCAGCTAAATTTTAGTGGGGGGTTCTGACACATAAACCCCCCCCCCCTCGCTACGCCACTGGCTTTTTACAGTACTGTGTGAAGTTCAATTTATTTGTAAATCTTGCACTTTAGGCCAGTTTTTTTTTTTTTTTTTAAGTGAATTTATAGTGTCTGGTAGACTAAAATGAATTTAAAAGTCAGGTTTTTTCCACTTTCGCATTTCTACTGAAAAGTATATTTTTATCAAAAATTATTTACATTACTTTCCTTGGCAGTAAAATACTCAAACCTTTAAGAATTTTAATTAAATATTTAATATTGTAACAAAACCTTCTTTTAATGCTGTTATAACCTGCCCTGTAGGGTGGAGTAAAATGAGTATATCATGGAGTCAGGGTTGCGTTTTTGAAATCCGATACTGGTTATTTACATGACAAGAACAGTCCAAAAGTATCAGAAACTTAATGCATGTTATTTTTTATAAGTCATTAATAACATTTTAAATATCAAACTACAAAGTTAGATTAAAATTAATACATTTTATTTTATAATTAATGTATTTACAGTAAAATTACATATCACCATTCAATTCTTTTGTCATGCTAAGATTAAATATTGGAAATGGTAAATGTATTTTTGGAAGTACTTTCTCTGTGTATTTTTTCTTCCTTAAGTATTCAAGTTATTTGAGACTTATGAATATAAGCAATTATTTGAATTCCTTAATAACATGATTTCTGAATTTGATTTTTTTAAAAAGCAGGAGCTTTGCTAAAGTTAAGTTAGTATTCAGTGGCTGCATCGTCAGTTTTCTAAATGGTGTCATTCCAGGGCCGCGCCGCCCATGTGTGCGGCACACCCAGGCACCAAATACATGAGGGTGCCGTGAGGCAATTCCGGAAGTGTGGGATTATACCCCCCCTACACACACTCCTACCCGTCGATGTACTAAAAAGAATAGGAAAAAATTGATTCATTGACAGGGTGTGCAGCAGTCAGGAAATACTGCTTGAAAATATCGAATTTCGGGCAGGCATCGCGGCCAAATTGATGACCAATTGATGATTATTCTATAGGGCTATTTTAGGCGGAGACAGGGGTGGGAACTGTCAATACAAAATTTGTGTCTATTTTGCAGCCCCTCCAAAAAATTGAAATCGTCGACGATTGCGACAATGCAAGTCTCGTCGACTGCACTGGCACGCGCCCCTTGGATGTTCATTTTTACTGTACTACGCGCTCAGCAAAAGCCCAATGGACAGTGCGAAAATGCGCAGAGGGGAGAGCCATTGTGACTATTTTGAATTCATCGATTGGGAAATTAAAAATTTGTGTAAGAGGGTCAAATTCTTTTCGATTCCTGAAGGGTCGGGAGTTATTTTATAATTATGTAATTACGAATATTACACAACAATAATTATTAAGACTTCTTGCCTGTTTAAAAAATCCTTTGCTGCCGCCCACGATAGGAAATACTATCGTTTCCCCCCCCCCTCTTTTTTTTTTATTATGTCGCGCACTTGCAATTTATTTTTTCCTCAGACACGTCTTAGCTAAACTGGCGTTCTTATTACAGAATATTTCCAAATGTTATGCATATAATGCTGCAACTAGAGGTCAAGTCGCCCGGGACAAACCTTTGTTTTGGCGCTCCCTTCTTTCCATTTCAATTTTGACGTAACAGCACTATGCCTGGGGCAAGTGTCCCGTTTCCCTTCCACTAGTTGCAGACTAGCATATACACAGAGAGAAAAGTTGCAGTGACGCTGAATACAATAAAATTTGAATCTAAAACAGAAGGTTTTCGGTCATTTTCGGGTCCGAAAATTGGCATAATTATTAAAAATTTGTCGGCAAAACCAGATTCCCGTTATTTTAAGATTACAAAATTTAATTTTTTTATGCTTTTTTTGTTTTGTTGTTGTTGTTAAAATGAAGCATAATGGCCGCCTTAATCATTTTTTGTAAAAGTGTAGATTTCATTGAGTTAAAAACTTTGTTTTAAAATTTGTTTAATCATTTGCTTAAAAAATTGCCATTAAGAAAACACATTTTCGGACATAAAAGTATGTTTATAAAAGCTACCCTTATGTGTTTGTAGACAATAATTACAAAAGTTGCCCTGTTTGTGTGATATATGCCCTTTTCCCAAGCACTGCCCTTTTTCTGTAATGTGCACCCTGCCCTTTTTCATTTCTAGAGTGATCCCTGTCAACTTTAACTATAGGCTTCGAACTTGTTAAAAATTTTGATTAACTTCGAGATTTTGCGAAAATTGTTTGACTTCGTAAATTTTTGTTTGTTCATCACGTAATAATGACGAAAGCGGATGAAATAAAATTCAGAATCATCATAGGTAGTCACATAAACTATAGGCATCAAAGTGCTTCAAAATTTTTTATAGAACTTGAGTTTGTGAAAATTGAGTAAATGTTTGTTCCATTCCTGATTAGAATGAAATTTTGAACAATGTTTGGTGGCAAGTTAATCCTATTATATAGTTACGCTGATCCCTGACTTATTGACTCTCTGATTCTGTTACAATTCCGCATAACCACTCCATGATAAAACTTTAACCACCATGTCTCCAAAAATATTAAAAAGTGAAGCAGAAAAAGCGCAATAAAATCTACACTGCTTGTAGGATCTGCTTGAGATTTTTCATAATTATGTTAAAAATATAGAAAACAATCTGTGCTCCTTTAAAAGTCTGAAAATCCACCCGTTCCTCTATTTTTAAGCGATTTTCTGATATTTTCAGCTCCATTTTATTTCCGAGTGAAAAAATTTTATCGCTTTGCGTGACAAAATGAGGTGTCGCAAATGACAATTATGTCATACTAAAATCAAGGTTATCAGTCTTTGAAGGGAAAATTGCAATTCCAATTCTGTTAAAACAGTTTTTTTTTTAGATTAAATAGCTCTTTTTTCCTAAATAAAATGATTTTGTGTGCATGAAACATTGATTAAAAGGGGATTTTTCCAGCGAAACAAAATCTTTCAAATGTGTAAAGTTTTCGTATGTTTTTAGAAGAAAATGCAATTCTGATTTTGGTATATAGTAAAAATTGAATATGAAGTTATTTATTTTTGGACAAAGAGTTAATTTTAATTAAGAAAATTCTAGTTTTGTACAGATTTAATTAATCATAACATATTTTATTTGTGCCATATTTAGGGAAAAATAATGTGTACAAATAAATTTTCCTCATTTGCTTACTTTTACAGGAAATTTTCTCCAAAAGATGGGGGAGGGGAAAGCTAACTATGTATTGTAAGCGAGAACACATATTACAACCCTACAAGCTCTGGAGCAAAATCCTAGTCAAATTGAGATTGTTACAAACCAATTTCTATGCATGTTATCTACTTGTAACATTCTTATGGAACTCAAAAGAGCCCTTTTTTATTCCCCTTATTTCTGCTGACTCTAGAAAAAAAGGGCCTCCCTGGGGGGGCTTTTTTTCTAGAGTCAACACTACCTTTGTGTACATAATCAATTTTTTAAAAAAATAAATTGCCCTAAAAATAATAGAAGTGCCCTTTTTAGAATTCGGAGCACCCTGCCCTTTTTTGATCCTAGAATGAACTCTGATTCGGAGCTTCGTGCGGGATAAAGGACTATTTGATTTGTTCAGAGGAAAGGAACTTACTTGATACTTCTTCTGGATAATTGATTTTTTGTTTATAGAAATTTTTGTTAAATTGAAAATGAGTTGTCGCCCTATAAAAAATACATTGCTGGAGCTTTCCAATCTTGATTGGAGAGTTCTGCTTTCTTAGAGAAAACAGAATATTCTTTCTAGATGTATTGGAATTAAGTGAAAACAATTATAACTTGTATAATTTCTTTAAAGATTTGGCTTGATCAATAGTTATTTTATAAAGTATCCAAAAAACAGCTCAAAATTTTGACTGGGAAATAAGAAAACTCAACTTTCCTTTTCTTTCTAAAACTCAGTGCAAGAATGTATTACATTGCAACATTTTTTGTGTAACATTTAAAAAACGATGCCAGGCTCCCAGTTTTTAGCAGGAATATAAGGTTTCTATTTGTACTAAATCCTTTATTTTATTTGTGGCTAATTTGCTCTTAATTTTATACTATGCTGTTTTTGTATTTTGCTGTTGTGCATGTTACATGTGTGTTTATTCCTGTTTTCTATTTTTAGTTCTTAACATGACAGCCAGAAGAAAATATGATTATTCTAGACTTTTTGATAGAACAGGTTTGTTTATAGGATCAATTTATTTTAATTAATGAAACAATTTATTTTATTTTTTCGAAATTGGATTTGTACTAGGGTATCATTAAAATAGTTTGCTTTTATTTTTGCAATAGTAGTCATGCTATTGGTGTACTGATCTTCCATTTATTTCTGTAATAGTAGATGTTTACAACATAATATCTCAGAATTGAGAGCTACTATTACAAAACTAATGTAGTTTTGCTACAGTCATTTTGGTCAGATTAAATGAAAAATAAACTTTTAAAGTTCATAAAATAATAAATATTCAATGTAATCTCACTGGAAACTAAGGCCATATGAAGTATTTTAGGGGTAAACTTCCTGATAATCACAAAATTTTTGGATGCATTTGTTGCTTGAAAAGAATATCCCAGAATGATGGACTTACTTGTTTGGTTATGTAGAAATATGCTTGCTGCTGCATGTTGTAGAAAATTAATTTGTCACAACCCTTATCACATTTATTTGCCCCCTTTCTTACCAATGTTTCTTCATAGTTGTAGTTATTGTGTTTAGATTATTTTGTTTTTATAAAAGCACTAATGTTTAAATTAGGAGTTTTAAAGTAAACTCAACGATATTTTTATTTAAAGAAGTGCTCTTTTTTTAAAACTTTCATTCTCAAGTTTTTTTGGGTTTCTTTTATAGTGTGTGCTTTTTGTGGACTTGCTGATGATGATGAGATTTTATATGGTAAATTCATAGTTTCTGATTCAATTACTGCACATAGTAACTGCTTGGTAAGTTGCTTGGGTTTTTTACCTTCTTATTCACATATTAACCACAAAATTTTGTGATGGATTGCTAAAATAAATATGTATTGTTTTTTGCAAGGGCTGCTCCAGGTTGAATTTTTGAGCAGAAGGGCTAAATTTCTTTAAAGTAACAAATGAAGTTTTCACAACCATAGTGGACCAAGTCTGAATTTTTAAAAAATAGAGATAGTTCACATTGGAGTAACCTAAAAACATGTTCTATTCATTGCCATTCTGAATCAAGTGATTAATGTTTTCTCTCCCAGAGATTTTATTACTTGGCAGTATAATGCCACTGTACTAGTGCAACTTCAAACCTTCATTTCTTCAATTTAATTTAGATGGCTCACTATGGTTGTGACCCCGTCAAATTATTATTTTATTTTTAAGTAGAGAATAGGTATTTCCTTTTATTTCAAAAAGAAAACTTTTATGCACACTTTTTGAACTTAAAAAAAATTTTTTTTTAATAGGCAAAATTACCATTTCTGCTTCTTAAATTGAAATTGACATTTCATGTTTGTGTATCAAATGAGTCTCCATCCATAAGGTCAGGTTTCGTGCAAGTTCTTAATTTTCTAAACTTCTGAACTATTAAAAAATGTCTTACTATTTGAGATACTCAAACTTTTCATTTTTTATAAAAATCAGAACCACTTTTAAAATATCGGACCATTTTAGGACTATGTTTAGTTAAGTTCAGAATTTTAACAAATCCAGAAACTGTACAAACCCTGAAGGTATTTTCATTTCAATGAATGACAGTGGCTTTTATATGAAGTGTAGCTCTTTCCCCGCCAAAGTATATGCTTCTGCATACCTGTGGCCAGGGCCGCTGATAGGATTTCCGGGCCACAGGCCAGTTATTTACAAGGCCCGCTCCCCCAATTCCTTAAAAGAAAAAAAAATTCCATTTTTTACTCAGAAAAGTTTTTTAAACACTTAAGAATTTGTACTATTTAAATTTACTTAGACCATTCGGATACTGTTGATGGATTTTAGCTGGTGTACGTAAAATCCGTCGTGGCTCCAATGTCCTCCAAGTTGTTAAATGATACCTCTGGGAGTGCCAATTTCAGGGGGATGGTCCCTCCCCTGGAATGGGTTCAAAATTAGGGGACCACCGGGCTAAGTCGGACTTCCTCCCACTGGGGCCCACTAAAATGGAAGGCGCACCCCCTCTGCGCATCGCTTTCCTATCTGGGAGGATCTGGCACCGCATGCGGTTGTCAGAGGGCATAATAGAGGGGGGGGGGGGAAAAACTGTAGACCATAAAAAATAAAACCTTGTACATGATGAAACTTCCATCTCCATTAAAAAAAAAAAAAAAATGGAAGTACAGTTGAACGCCAGAAATCGGCCAACCTAAAATCCGCAAACGTCCGAAATCCGCACACCTTCTCTGATATAAATAATGAAATCCACTGTATTCCACCAATGAAGAAATTGTTGAAAAGTTTCTTGAATCCAGATAAATATGATTCTGATGATGATCTAAAACTTGGCTAATAATAATAAAATCCATTTGATAAAAGTTTAAAGTTAAGAAAAGAATACCCTAAATTTTTACAACAGCTAAGTTCTATAACAAAACAAAAATTAATCATAATTCTGATGAAAATATGCAGTTTAAACAGTTATTGTTTAAACTGCATATTTAAATAGTTATACAATTTGCAAAATTAAATAAATAAAAGAAAGAAACAAAGTAGAAAAAATATTTTAAAACAAATCACCATAGAACATGTTTTCAAAATTAGAGAAAGGAAATTTTGAAACCATCTGCTTTGCTAGTCTTCATGTAATTTCTTTTTTCTCCTATGCTTTTGTATTTAAAGTGAAAATATAAATGAAATACTTTTGACTGTGTTTTTATTTCATTGTAATTGTATTCTCCTTTTCTTAAGTTTGAAATGTAATAGGATTTATCTTTTATGGCCAGAAATCTGCAAAATCCTAGGTCCCAAGCTGTGCGGATTTCTGGCTCTCTACTGTATTTTATCAGAGTTATTTTAAAGTAATGTACAAATAATTCTGAAATTCTTTCTGGTAAAATCATACAAGCCGGTGCCCACCCCATGTAAACATGGCGACAGTCGCTGGAGCTTGGCGGCCGCCAAGCTCCAGCGACTGTCGCCAACCCTTTTCCACTATCAGCACATTAAAATTGCACATATATTCCACTAAAAATGAGCAACCAGTGGACCGTTTTTAACTAAAAAAACCTCAGTGGATTCAGCAACCTAGTTGTACAGCTATCTAAACTAGGCAACCAGTGGTCCGTTTTTAACTAAAAAAAAAACCTCAGTGGATTCAGCAACCTAGCTGCACAGCTATCTAAACTAGGCAACCAGTGGTCCGTTTTTAACTAAAAAAAACCTCAGTGGATTCAGCAACCTAGCTGCACAGCTATCTAAACTAGGCAACCAGTGGCCCGTTTTTAACTAAAAAAAACCTCAGTGGATTCAGCAACCTAGTTGTACAGCTATGTAAACTATGCAACCAGTGGACCGTTTTTTACTAAAAAAACCTCAGTGGATTCAGCAACCTAGTTGTACAGCTATGTAAACTATGCAACCAGTGGACCGTTTTTTACTAAAAAAACCTCAGTGGGTTCAGCAAGCTAGTTGTACAGCTATGTAAACTACGCAACCAGTGGACCGTTTTTAACTAAAAAAAAAACAACAACAGTGAACTAAGCAACCTAGTTGTACAGCCAATGTAAACTGGGCAAACACTGGCCCGTTTTCAACTCAAAAAAACATCGGTGGATTAAACAACCTAGTTGTACACCTCTTATAAAGTCAGTATGATTAGAATAGCACGTAAATAGCACTTACGAAAACATAAACACTTCAAATATCAATTTAAAATTCACATTAAAAACCTTAAACATCGCAAAGATTCGTTAAAAAAGAGCACTTACCTCTATTTTTTTGGTAAATAACTGCTCAGAAATGTCCCCAACACCCACCGGCTTATAACGTACTATATTTCTAACAAACACACACAAATTCTTTTCTTATATTAACATAACACATTTCATTCCCTTCCATCAATAACGCAAACAATTTCAAATTCCCAAACCTGACGAAACACGTATTCTTTATGGTTGCCAGTCACAACTACCACCGGCAGTTGGCGGTGCATCGCTCACTCTCGCGTCAGATTGTTCGCCAATGATTTGTAAACAAAACATTGACATGTAAACAAAGCACCGTATACGGAATATAGTCCTTCTTTCTTAATATATACAGAGAATCACTTGAGCAATCAAATCCAAGACTTTTTTAAAGTTGTACTCGCTATCTGAAAACTAAAGCAGAATTATTATAAAATTTATAGCCAAATGAATAATGCAGAAAGAAAAACGTTAGCAAATGCCAATGAAAGTTATGCCACATACCGATTTCGGTGAGTATGACTTACCAACATCAGTGTAAGAATGTACTATTCTGGTACTGATAATGGTAAGTCATATTTACCAAAACTGGTTTGTGGTAGAGATGGGGAAAGAATGAACACCCTGTTCTTTTGAACCTGTTCTCAAGAAAGAACGGGAACACACTGATCAGTGATCACGGCAAAAACATGTTCTCAGTTCATTAAGGTCCGACGCTTCAAAATTTTATGGCAGTCAAGCGTGTTGAAAAGAGAAATTTTGGAAAATGCCTTAAAGGTGAAATTTCTCATTGAAAGGCATGATTAATATTATTTTGCCAAGAAAAATTTAAATTCTGGGGGGCCAGACCCCCCTCCCCCACATTGGCTACGTATCTGATGGTGGGGACAGAAGTTCACAATTTTAGCTTTATCAAATTCTAATTGTGGAATCTTAGTTATTTTGAGAAATAATGATAATGAAGATGATTATCTGGAGGGGGGGGGATAGAACTTTTAACCTAACCTACCATAATTTTAAAGTGGATCCGGGCAAAGAATAAGAAGCTTTCTTATATGTTCAATACGAAATGCACTCACAGGAAAACAATTCGTCAATTTTTATTATTCCAGCCAAACTACTCAATTTCAATCAAAGTAAAAAAATTAATAATAAAGAAAATGATAGTCTGAAACACAAACAAATCGAAAAAAAATATTTTATCAATGTCAAACAATAATATAAGCATTACACTATCTCCATATAAAATGCGCCTTCGCTTCATACGCTCTTAGCCATCTCTTATTGGCTGAAAAAGAACCTGTTCCGAAGCAGCCCTCTCCTATTGGCTGAAAAAGAACAAGTTCTTTTTTCACGGCTGGAGGAGTTCTCCAATCAGTGAACGGGAACACCTAGTTCAGCGTTCTTTTCCTGAGCTAATGTTCTTTTTCAGAACGGAGAGCTAAGTTCTTTCAGGGAACGGAGTAAAAGGCGTTCTCTTGATGAACAGGTTAAACGAACTGTTCTTCGGTGAAAGGTGTTCTTTCATTGATCTGTTCCCTGTTCTTTTGCTTTAATTAAGTTCTGAGCTAGGGTCAAAGTTGTAGACTTGGAGTCAGAAGCAAGGCCGTACTTTAGACGGGGGTGGGGTGGGGGGGGGTGTCCTATGAGTTCGGACACCGCTCCCCCGAAGTTATTACATTATATGTACATGGTGTATTTATACAGGGATGTAACCAGAAATTTTTTTCTGTGGGAATGGTGAGGGGCATGATCGCCGACAGCATAGGGCAAGGGGGCCCCTCCCCCTGGATTTTTGTATGCAGTGTTATCCTTTGCTTTTTTGCTCTTTCCAATATGGTAACTATACGTTGAAGTAGTCTTTGCCCCCCTCCCCCTGGGAAATATTCTGCCGGCACCCATGGTGAGGGGTATGAAATGCAGTGATGTATAAATGAACAAAATGTTTGCGCAATAATAAAAAAAAATAATCTTGCTAAATTAGACGAAAATTGGGTGTGGGGGATATATCCTGAAAATTTTATCCCGATATACCATGCTCCCCGACTCCGAAATTATTTTCTAGGTATGGCCCTGGTCGGAAGCCATTTAATCTGGATTTTCGGAGCCATGTAATTTTATATGCCAAAGTCGTATTCATTTTCTTAAATCGTAGTCGAAGCAATCAACATATTAATACACGTGTATTATTTTTAACACGGAGCCTGATACTTACAGCTTTTTAAACGGATTCTTTAATTTTTAAGCTGGAGCATGTACTTTTTAAACTGAAACTTTACTCTTTTTTTCTTTTTAAGCTCTAAGAGTGTATTGACTCTTTTGTGGGCTCCCCCATTGGAAATGTGCATGTCCATGCCGTATGTTTTTAACCTGAAGGCTACACAATGATTTTTTTTAAACTTGAGATTTTATTTAATATTTTGAGTTAGTCTAAACTTTAGAGCTAAAAATGTTTGTCGTTGGAACCAAAGCCATATCTTTTAAGCTGGAGCCCGAGACATATATTTTTATTTGTAGTCGCAGCCAAAGAATGAATGTTTTTATTATTATTATTCGAGTGGATCCATAACCTTTTGGAGCTAGACCTGGAACAATAAAATTTTTTTAAGGTAAAGAGGTGGACCGAACGGCAGAAAATGGTGAATTTTTCATAAAATGATTTCATCATTATTATTTTGTTAAAAACATTTTAAATTGGGGGGGGGGGAGCAGACTCCCTGATTCACCTCCTTGGGTACAAGGGGTCAAAGCCGTATCCAGACAAATTTCGGAAGGGGACCAAACGAAAGAAAGGTTGAATTTTTCACAAAGACTTCATCCGTATTAGTTTGTTAACAAAAGTTTAAATTTCAGGGGTGTGGTGGACCAGACCCCTGGGTACGGCCTTGAAAGGGGTACTCCCTCTCCAGCGGTCCTAAAACGCCCCCCCTCCCCCCTTCCACTCCTCCAAGGGTTACGACTTTGACTATAGGGTGGAAGCTTTCCCGAATGTATTCCAAAGCGGGGGTGATGAAAATTGCATCTTCCATTCGCTTTATCATGAAATTTATGGTGTGGACTGGGAATAAGACTAGGAAAGGGGGGGGGGAATTCATTGCAGATTATCAGCTTCGGCGGTCTGCTGTAGTAGTGCTGAAGCAGAAAAACCAAAACCAAAACTGGTGTTTCATTGGAATTGATTTTTCTCTTAGTTTAGATTTAGCTATTGCATTAGCATCTTGGAATATTGTTCATCGAATCGTTGAATAAACACTTCTGTGGTTGGATCATTTTTATGTCTTGTAAATAATGATAACAATTATCTGAATAAATTAATCCAGTCAAAAATGAACAAAGATTTGTAATATATATTTTTCAAGTGAATCTAATATTGTTTATCATGCTGTGTATGAAGTATATACAATCATACATCTATTTCGTGTATATTGAATCAGCCATTACTGTACTTAAATTTATATTCAGTTCAAGTAAATTAATGTTTAAAAAATGAAGATTTTGTAATGTTGTCTTTTACCAAATACGGATTTTAAATTAATGAAAGCGACACAGAAGAAGTATACTACTTCTTAAGCTCTTTGTGTTAAGTGTTTCATTATATTTAATTAAAATACCAACAAGTCTAATCAAACAGTTATGTATATTATGTTATTTTAGGAGCTTTCAGAATCAAATATTGTTTACTAATGTAAGCAATATTGTACTACTCAGGTAAGTAATCGAAAATTAAGCCGGGCCTAAATAATTCTCTCTAGAATTTCAGTTTTTCTATTTATTTTTACATACGTGCTATGAGTAAGGATAACAAAAGTAAATAAAAAGCATCGGAAAAAATTTTGATTTTAAAAAGATGTGCATATTTAACAGTATATTATAGAACATTAATATAATAAAAATATTTTTACAAAAAATTACTGTTAACATACTTGATTGAAGAAAGCGAGAATGTTGGTTGCAAAGTTTTTTTTAAACATTTTACAATTGTTGTTGTTGCTAATGCCCTCTGGCAACCCGTGGGGTGGTGCCAGATTCCTCAAATAGGCAGGCGATGGGCGGAAGGGGCTGCTTCCATTTTAATGAGCCCCAGTGGGAGGAACTCCAACTCAGCTTGGGGTCCCCTAATTTTGAACCAATTCCAAAGGAGGGACCCACCCCCTGAAATCGGCACCCCCAGAGGTATCATTTAACAATTTGGAGGACATTGAAGCCACGATGGATTTTACATGCACCAGCTCCCATTAGGGCACACAGTCCCACAGCAGTCGAGCCGAGAGAAAGTTGACCCTCCCAAGCACTGGCCAATCCGGATGCTGCTTCACTTTTCGTGCTCTTATGGGAACAGAGTTTAGTACCCAGACCACTGCGGGTTTTACAATTGTACTAAAGTATAGTACATGTTAAAAAGACGTATATTTTCATTTTTAAATTGAATAAAATAGTCATAATAAAGCTACCATAAATCAAAGAACCTGTTCTCAAAAGAACAGGAAAAAGAACTGTTCTTTAAAAAAGAACGGGAACGGTGAACAACTGTTCTTTGAAAATAACGGGTTTCCCCACCTCTAGTTTGTGGCATTAAATCTCATTGGTGTTTGTTAATGTTGTTTTTTCTGTGCTAAAGAAGAGTTAGCTTCCATATCAAATTAGTTAAAAACTCCAATTTATAACAGAATGTGAAAAATTGAAAATTAAAAAAACTTCAGTTGGAAAATTTTATTGCTTATAAATGTTTCTATGAAATAGCCCGTCTGGCTTTTTTAGATGCAAAGTCGTCAATTACTTCATCAAAGTTCAAAGAACAAGTGTCTCCATGGCTACAGTGGTTTGGGAGGCACAAATATTTTACTTTCCTGTGAGATTTGTACACTAAAAATTCATAACATATGTCCTCCAGGTCCCAGCCCCCCCCCAATCCCCCCCTCTATGTGGGCCTGCCTGTGGCTATATTAAATCAGTATTTTAAATTTTTTCAGTTTTTTGCCAGTGGTCTAAGCCAAAAAGGGGAAGAAACAGAACTTTTTGGCTTTTGTCTTTCAGATATTGATGCAGAACTTCGCAGAGGAAAGAAATTAGTAAGTATGGTTTTAGTCCTGAAATAGAAATGTGTGGCCATTTTATATCTTGTAATGGTTAATCTGAAATTATTGTTTTAATTTTTATCATCTGATGGATTGTTGAAATTGTGAAGATAGGAAATATTGGTGCTTTGGAAAATAAAGATTTTATATTCAAATAGTCATAACAATATTATTGATTGTAGTATAGTTATCATTGATTATAGTTATTATATTCGAATAATCATAGCTATAATCAGTTGTGAAAATAGACTTTGAATAGTAGAAATAAAATTGAAAATATTTAAATAAATAAAAATATCGCAAAAATCAATGAGTATTAAAAATAAATAAATGAAAAAGTAAATAAATATTTACTTTTCTAAAAAAATGAATTAATTACCAGTGTTGGTGTACTTAAAAAAAATCTGAAAAAATTGCTCGGTCAACTTGGGATTCGAACCCACAATGAGAATACATAGAAGTTCACAGCCTTGCCAATTACGCCACTGAGCCCAACCGCTTTTGCACAACACTTTAAAATTTTGGTGAAGTGGTTAGAAAATAAATATTAATTTTTCTCTACTGTATTTGAGTATTGTGTGTTAGTATTTTATAGCTAGTATATTCACATGGTATACTACCACTCTACCGAAGATCATTGAAATTCGTTTCCCTGAAGCTGTGCCTTCTCCTTGTGAGACATTATTTTGAACAGCCTGATAAAACTGATAGAGACTATGGGTTTGGTGTTATATTTGGAAAAGAATTGGAATTTAGAAAAAAATCGGCAAGAACTTTTTCCCTATCTCAATATGTAGAGATAAATTGCTCTTAGACAAAAGTATTCTGTATGGGTTTATTTGATTTTTAAATATTTTTCTTATATACTACCTTAAAAAAAGTATGTTTTTAAATTTTATTTCTCTTTGGTATGGGCAAATTGACACAACTAAGTCTTATTTTAATAGTATGTTAGAAAAAATCAGGGAAAATTTTGAGTTTTGGTCATGAAAATTGAGTGGCAAACCTGAAATTGTGTTATACATGGAGGAGCTCGTTCTTATGTACTTGTTGACCGTGTAATTTGAATTAAATCACTATACATTACTTAATGCATTAATGTTTAGATATGTGGATGACATATTAAGCATATTCCAAGATACCATTGATAGTTTTAATTATTGCTATCTACCGGGTGATTTAAAATAGATGTTACGGCGATTATTTTTTAAACTATAAGTGATCAAAACATACTTCCAATTAGAAAAGTTCGTCCAATTCAGAGTACCTTTCGATATGGCATTTTTTTTACTGGGGGTTACATACTATTAAAATACTAAATTTAATTTTTATACGATCCCTCCTTTCCTACCCGTTATATTTAGAAGAATGTCTCCATACATTACATTTTTCTAAAATAAGCTCCACTTATTTGCTTTATTTGCGTGGGATTTCTTCTTTTTCCACTATTTTTGTTTATTCACACAGTTTTTTAATATTTTTTGAGTGGCATCTCTGAAAATAATATACAAAATTAAACGGATAATAATAATAATAATAATATGACACTATTTAAGATCTGATTCAGTATCAGACTCGCCAAACAATTCAGTTACTTATGCAGCATTTTGTAAATGATTTTATAATCATTTCAGAAGGAATTTCATTCCACGCATCTTTAACTCACCAGGCAATTAATGCAATGTCGGGCTTTTTAATATTGCCACCCTTTGTAAATGTTGAAAGACCGGATGAAATCCACTCTGCCCAATATTTTCTAACATTTGTTTTGAAGGGCTTACTGAGACAAACATCTAGTAGTTAAATGACAGGTGTGAACCCTTCCAGAATTACGGCTACAGTTGTTTTCAATTCTTTCGTCACTTTATTCATGTTTTTAGAAAAGTGGCCACGAAACGAGCCATAAACTAAAAGGGAAGGTTTTGAAAACTGCTCTCGGTCCTTTTCCCCACACATTTTAAAGCCAGTCCACTGTTCCATCAGCCTCTATCCACCCCTTTTCATCGGTTCAAACCAGCACATGAGATGGAAATGTAATGTTTTTTGGCAAAGTTTTCTTTTAAAAATAATCAATGGATGAAGCTTAGTACCATTGGCCAAACACGAAAGAACGACCTCGATTCTTGTGCCCAGTTGTTTTTACCAAAATGCTTTTTTCCCCTTGCTGTTCACTGTTTTATTTTCTGGCAGGTTGAAACACATGGGTGTTTCATCCATATTTTCTATATGGCACAGTTAAAAAAAATTTCTTTTTCTTTGATTGATGACGTATTTTTGAAATTTCATAATCTTTGCTGCCAAGTCAGATGGTAATTTTTGTGCCAATTTAGTGCACTGGCATAAAGTCAAACCATGATGATTCATAAATCTAGTGTACCAATGTTATGATGCACAAAATGTGTTGGAATGCCATACTTTTCTTCTTTTGCAAGCTTCATCAACACTGGCCCGAGAGACGTGCAGGGCCCCAAGCGAAGCACAAGAGCATGGACTCTTTTCTATCATGCCTTATGTAAGTTACTACTAGCACTGCAAGTACATATTAGTTTTATTTCTCGGTTTTTTTTTTGGGGATATATCGCAACCATCTACCAAGCTCAGTCTAATGTGATAGAAGAAAAAAAAAAAAAAAAAAAAAAAAATGGCCCAAGAGCAGGGCCTCTTTCTGTTTAACTGAAAAGCGTTCTGAAATACCCAATAGGGTTTAAGTGAAAATAATTTCTATCACCATTATTTTATTTAGCAGAGTCATAATATCTTGCAGTGGTAGCATTTGCTGTTCTTTCCCAGATACCTATAAGTTTCAAATTTGTAATGCTGAAAATATTGCTTTAAAGACTTCAAATAACCAGAATTTTAAATTTAAAACAAACATTAATTTTTATTTAACAATTAACAAAAAAAAAAACAATAACAGTTATAAAAAATGACTAGGTAATTTAATTATCAGTAAATTGACTATTAATTGATGTAATTAATGAGATCATTTATCTTACTAATTTTCATTCAAAAACAAAGGGAGAACATGGCAGCAGCACAATCTGCACAATTAGTGGAACAGTAGGTTGACACTTTGATTATTGGATGCCGGGGGATATTTATCTTGATTAAATATGCAATTGCTCCAAGTCCACATCCTTGTAATTGATTACTTTATAAATGCTTGAAATACTTTATAAGAACGTTAAACTTCATTGAAGTATTGTTAAAAAAAACTTTCCCTAAAAATCAGAAACCGCTAAAAATAGAAGTAATGCTTTTCCTGGGCAGAGGTAGCCTTCTTGGCTCATTATATTACACCTGCATAGTGATAGACAAAAAACGAAACTCGAAACTGAAGCTGGCACGCAAGATCACTACTTTTAAACAATTCTGCCGTGGACTGATACGAGGAAACACCCACTCTGGTCGAGTGGTGAAGCGGCGTTAAGCAGTAGCCAATCAGATTGCTGTATGACGTCACTCCAGCGTACATGTGCCTGCTGACTCCGATCATGACGCAACAACATGACGGATTCGCCGATGTCCAAGTCTGCTGGAGGAATGATTGTTTACATCAAAGTGCCTATGTGCTAAGTTTAAGTAAAGCAGTATTTGCGATTTTAAAGCATGTAAAAGTTACTTGGAACTAAGGAAGGTGGAAAAGAATTAAGGTATTACTGCACAGGTATTTGAATGGTAATTACTATAGAATTAAGTTAAATAAAGTTGAAACTAAGAGTTAAGTTGAACACTTAGCATTTGAAAATTCTGGGCCAACACTTTCAACGCGGGGCCTTAGGCGATCGCCTACATTTGCACCCCCCCTTGGGCCGGCACTGGCTTCATGGCTCATAAATGTATGACAATTCTAGTGACAGTAAAACCATTCTGCCAGCAGTCTACTATCCAATTATATAATACATTTTCGGGTTCTGGAAGGGGCTATTTTCCATGCCGCAAAGCATTTTTAAATTTTGTTATGCTTTGTAGCTTTGCCTTGTTCTTGCACCTATCACAAATCAATTTTTCGTGAACCCCAAACTGCCGAGAAGCAGCACAGTTGTTAGATTCTTCTGCAAAAGAAATAACTTTAGGTTTAAATCCAGCTGCATATGAATTGTGTTTCTGTTTTCTAATAACTAAATCAGCCATGTAAGTAGAAACAAGGAAAAAAAGTATAGTAAGATGAATGAAGAATGAATAAAGTTCACTATGAAGAATGAGTAAGAGATGGCATGTGTTTCTAGCCACTCATGAATGATTAAATTGCACATAGAGGTGATACATTTCTCGGAATCTTATACACTAGTCTCTCGGAGGGGGGAGAGGGTAGGTCTACATCACCTGGATCAAACCCACCACTCAGCCTCCAAACTCCCATCCCAACGCTGATAAGGAAAAGAACAATTCCTTCCTCTTTTTCTGTCCCGGTATGGAAATCAGCAATGTCATTGTGTTATGGAATGAAGGAAGAGAACAACTGTCTTTCAAAATGACATTTTTGACTTCTGATAAAAAAATAAAAATTAAGGACCCCCGTATAAGTCAAACCCCCCCCCCCCCACACACACACACACACTTCAAAGTCTTTTTTTTTTTGTGTGTGTGTGTCCAAGATTTCTCAATTTATATGCAGATAAATATGGTATATGTTCTGCATAACAATTCATTAAATATCAGAATTTGTTGAAACAAAGTACTAATTCACATTTGAGTTAGGCTGACTATGCAAATTATATGCTGAGTATAAGTTAGCTATTCAAAATTATTTCATAAAGTCCTTAAAAAATCATACTCTGTTTTCTAAAAGATCTATGAGCCTTGTTTCTGTTAAAATAAGTTATTTTCCGTGCAATGATAGGAAAATTAAAATGAGATAAAATTTGTAATGTTTTTAAAGAAGTATTTAATCGTGAACAACAAAGAAGCTTTTTAAAGTCATTTTAAATGTTTTTAACTTATTTATTAAAATTTAGTGAATTTATTTAGTTTAAAAAACTCATATTTATATGGTAATTAGCGTAGGCTTTTAATTTAAGTAACATAAAGAATAGTGCTTTTTTTCCCAAGTTTTATAAATTAAAGAATTAATGCATTGAGTTTAAAAGAAATGAAAAAGCTTATTTTAAGCAACTACTCTGTGATTTAATTTAGATGACCATAAGTATGAACAATGAGTAACAAAAAATTTGTCAAATCGTGAGGAATTATTTTAATTTTTACTTTGCAAAGTTGTGACTGTAATCTTCTGTACCATCGTTTGGGACGAAGAAAAATAAGGTAATTAATCTAGATTTGACACATAATGTCAGCTATACATATTTGAAATACTAATGTAATGTATTATGCACATATAGCTAAAGTATACTGCACGTGGTGATGTGCCAGGTTTGAAAACGTGTAATTAAACTATTTCAAACAAATTAACTAAGAACATTTGTAATGGGGCAGCTTACTTTCAAAACCTTTAACTCTTTCCAGAGCAAGCATTTTTATCAGATTTTTCAGTTTTGCTGATTCCTGGCATGATAATTCAATTTCTTACATCTGTCTTATGTTAACATCAATAACTTTTCTGTAAAATATTTGTACCATTGGTGAAAAATGCGAATAACATTTTATCATTTTGGACAAATCTCATTATTATTTGGTGAATAGACTTGGGAAAATTGACAAAGGCTGCTGATTTCAAAAATTCAGAATCGTGTGTTGCAATTATGTGGGTCCAGAAATTTTTGTCATCCAGGTGGCATTATGAAGCTGCAATATGTAATTCTATCAATTTAAAGCATTTGAAATGACATTCTGATTTTTCTGCTGGACGGTCAGTAAAACTTATCAGGTAATGTGCTCGGCCAGAAAGGCCTTGGGGGTTACCCTGGGTAGCCACTGCCTACGAAAGGGTTAATTCTTTTACAGAATACATTAACATTAGCGATTATTTTTTGCTTTTCTTCAAATCTGAAATAAGAAAAGATCTTTTTTGTAACACACTCTTCCTCAAAACAAAAATTAAATTCATCCTTTTCCCCAGTGCTGGTAACTATGCCTCCAACACAAATCTTTTAGAGGAAAAAAATTAAGCTTATTAATAATCCAAATTTGATAATAAAAAATATTTATATGTGAGTCAATTAATTTTCTGTTATCTCTGCAACTGTCAGATCATGACGTTTGCATTCTGATTCCTGCTGTATTTAATAATTATTTTACAAATGGTAGAATAAAAAAATTTCTTTGTAATCTGAAATTGTTCATATTTCTAGTTTTGTGCATACTGCCGAAAACGGGGTGCTACTATTGGCTGTGTTGAGCTGAAATGTAAGAAATCCTTCCACTTTCACTGTGGAATAAAGCATGGCTCTCTTCATCAATTTTATGGATCCTTTTGGTAAGTTTTTCAGTGAAACAATTTTTTTTTTCAAATTTAAATAACATTAGCTTTTTATTATTCTTATTTTTTTTTTTTAATGCAGTAACCAAAGATGAGATACATTTAAAGCTGGCTAGCTGGTATTGTTGCAGAAAACTCTGCTTGTTTCCTGGGTTTGTTGTTCTAAAGTCTAGTATGTGTAGGAAGTTTTAGTAAAAAGTCCACTTGTCAGAATGGAACATGAACTTTATTTCTTCTAGAACTTCGTTGAACAATCAGCTGTACAAAATTCACAGGCACTAACGGCCAGTAACTTGCTTATAACAGTCCACTCAGTACAGAAGCTTTCACAGATGCTGTATTGCACATGCAAAATAACTTCCACAGGCAAAAATTCACTGGAATTTTACGAGGAAAATTGTAAACAGTTCCTCAAGAGTCAGCAATGAAGAATTTACACACAGCACTTAAAAACAAGCTATATAGCTTACAAAAGCACAATTCTCAGGCTAATGTAGTAAACAGAACGGGCGTCTATTCTCAGTAGCAGACAGATACAAAGTGAACTTTTGGGCCAATCAGCTATCTTTTCATAGTTTATTCCGAATATTAGGGAAACTTCTAGAGAAAACTGTAGCCAGAATGTAGTAGGAGAAACTCAATTTTGATTACGTAATAGATGAGTGATAGAGTAATATTAAGCTAATACATAATTTTAATGGAGAAAAACAAACTTTACAGGCCCCATTGGAAAAATAGCGCAGGGATGTCAATTCTGCGCCGAACTGCGCTTTTAGCCGATTTTTGCGCCGGTCTGCGCCGAATACGTCATTTTGACTCTTTCAGGATGCGCCGAACTGCGCTTTTAAACGATTTTTGCACCGGTCTGCGCCGAATACGTCATTTTGACTCTTTCAGGGTGCGCCGAAACACAAATATTGCGCCGAACTGCGCTTTTAGCCGATTTTTGCGCCGGTCTGCGCCGAATACGTCATTTTGACTCTTTGTTAAATTTTTGCCACGCTCATTTATCTTTTAAAGCTCGTATGGAAAGCTAGTTAGCAGTAAATCAAGATTCAAACTGCGTACGAAAGCTGCATTCCGAAGCCATTCTACCCGCCCCGGATCGGACCAGTCGGGATTTGTTAGTCACCTCAATCAGAGCCGGCCAGATAGGCAAACAAGTAATCATCGCAAAGGGTACCGTTTTTTGTTTATGAAGGGGCACGATTTCCAACTTAAAATCATAAAAGCAATTTTGAAAAAAGTAAAAGGGACGTCTTTTTCTACGTTTGCAGGGTGGAGTGGGTGTCATGTACCGCAGGGCCGCCCCTGATCTAAACCAGACCGGTCCGTAAAGAAAACAGTATATTACGGTGACGTCCCAGCCCCTAAAAAATCACGGTTTATGACCCGGCCCGTAGCAAGAATGAAAATTGGAAGCTTGACCGGTTTAGAAATCAGAATCTAGGCTGTCTGAATTAATAGAATATTTCATTTCAAAATAATCCGGAAATGCGCTGCCAGTGGTGTAGTCGCGGGGGTAGAGATCTGTGCGGGCCCAGGCTTTTGCAGCACGATTCATTCAAGGCACGGGCTGACCTCAGCATTTTCTAGAATGGACCGGAACAAGCGTATACTCTTAAAGACGGTCCTCTGCGCTTGCAAAATCGAGCCTTTCCGGAAATTTTTGCTCTCCTAAAATTTGGACAAGACCAAACGATTGGCTTGTGATCCCCCCCCCCCCCTCTTCCTTAAATCATGATTAATATACGAGCTGGACCGGGTCTGAATTTTTTATTTTGATTAAATGCCGGGCTGGGCTAGACATTTTCGGCCGGTGAAGATCATGAGCGGGGAGATGCCGTCTCACTACTTTTTCATTCGAGCTTATGTCAGCAAAAGTAAGCGTTCTTCACTTTTCATCATGGACGCATGATTTTTGAGTCTTCAGTTGCGAGTGTTCCTAAACCTTTTTTCTTAAAACTACACCACTGTTTTTCTTTGTGTGTGTGTGCAGGCTCTACGAGAGGGGGCAGACGGGGCGACGCCCCTGGGCCCGTGTTCAGCCAATGTGCGTCCGCAAATTTTTCAGAATGTGTTACGAATTTCATTTATAGATCCGTAATTAAAATCTTTATTTTAAAATAGACTAAATTTTGAATACATAATTCTAGAATGATATAAACGGCAGAAATGTTAATTCTACCATTTAAATATTAATATTTTTACAACCTTCGAACATGCATTAAAAGTACCATTGCATATAAGAAATACTTCCCTCCCACTCTCTTTCCATTTAGCATTTATATGAAAACCATTAAAAAGAGCAGTTTCACACACACACAAAAAAAAATTCCTTCCGTCCATGTAAATCCATGTATTGTTTTTACCAAGTTGCTGATAGCATAGCCTGTATACACCCTTTTTTTTCCAGAGCTTTCCTAAAGTGCTTTCAAATAGTGTTTTGCTTTTAGCAAATGGTGTTTGCTTGCAAACTTTGCTTTTCTTGTATGCATTTATTGTGTTCCTAAATCTTCAATTTTATGCTCCAAAATCATGTTAATTCTGATCTCGAATCTTAGTTTTCCTCTCGGAAACTATTTTTTTGTGCTCCCAAGGTGCTCCCAAATGGAATTTTTCTGCTCCCAAATAGAATTTTTCTGCTCCCAAATAGAATTTTTCTGCTCCCAAATGGAATTTTTCTGCTCCCGAGGTGCTCCCAAATGAAATTTTTTCTGCTCCCGGGGTGCTCCCAAATCGAGTGTTGGAGTTAACATCCCTGATAGCGCCAAATGTCCAAAATAACAATAAGCTTGACAACTTTTTGGCAAAATATTGCCAAATTTGGCACCAAAAATAAGTCCCCAAAAGCGAGGTCAGCAAAGCTCTAACATCAATGTTTCTCGAGATTTCTAGAAAACCCTATATTAACCGACGGGGAAACTGAAAACTCCATATCTTGCATTCTAGTTAGCCGATTTTGATGCAACAAAATGCAAAATTTAATTATTATTTGGCACATAGACTATGAATTTTAAACTATTTTAACCCCCAGAACAGCAGGGTTACTCCAGAAATTTGTAGCAACATGCACTTGTGAGAAAAATTATCTGCTTCCATCAATAAAATTGCACTTCAATAAAAATATATGTTTTGATAGAAACAAGAGGTGTCCTGCTGGTTTCCATTAGAGCATAACACCGTACCTCAATATGCATGAACTACAACAAACGAAAAATTTAAATTCTTATAAAATTGAAAATGACATATCCCTAACATTGCACTTAAAAATTACATTGAAATTAGTAACAATGGCTACACAAACAACATGTACATTCACGACATAGTCTGGAATTTTAATAAAATAATTCTGGGAAAACAATGGAAAAATCAGGAAATTTTGTTTCAGAAATTGAGTGGCAACCCTAATCCAATCCCTGCTGTGTGTGAAAAAGGAGGTACTCAAAGATCCACTTCCAGAGGTCTTTTGCTTATCTAAAAATCATCAATGAGTCCAGCTAACCCTGTAGGGTGGGTGAGGCTCTTGAAAATTGCTTCCATAAATAAGCCAAGGAAAACAGTAAAAAAATACAACACTTTTTAAGAGATTCTTGTTCAATTAATTTGTTTTTAATTGTAATTACTTATTAGTGGTTTTTTTTTTTTTCTAAATTTCCCTTTTTTTTCTTCTTAAATAACAGTTGCTCTGTTATTAAAAAAAAAGTTTTATAGTAAATCTTGAAATGTGTGCCATTGCATGTATTTTGAAAAAAAACTGAGTTTTTCATCCTGGGCATAGCAAGCATGTTAAAAAGGAAATGTTGATTTAAAAAATGTCTTTTTACCCCCTCCCCTCTTAAATAAAAGGTATATTTTTACTATGTTAAATCTGTTCAAAACACTTGTTTTCTTATGCAAATGATAATTTATACTTTATTCTTTCAGTTCATACTGCAAAGAGCATCGGCCTAAACAAATGTGGTTAGAAATTCAAGCTGATCTGTTTTGTTATATATGTTGTGAAGAGATTTCTAACAAAGAGTTGGGGTCATGTCTCTACTCTCCTTGTTGTAAAAAAAACTGGTTTCACAAAATATGTCTTCAGGTAAGTATCATGCGAATTTCAAATTATGCTCTTCTGTAAAGGGTGAAAATCATATAATGTTTCAATTATCTAGGTGATTTGCAGATGAACTAAGTTAACCTATTAGCATAGCTGCCAACAATTCCGGAATATAATTAACCATGTTTTGTAAACAGTTATTTTTGTGTTAGAATATAGCAACATTTCTGATTTCAATGAATGATTTTGTTACTATTTTGATGAAATATTAAAAAAAGAATGCTGCTTACAAAATATGGTTAGTTATATTCTGGAATTGTTGCCAGCTATGTATTAGCAGGAATGAATGCAGACAAAATTTGTCTTTTTTTCCCCCCTTCACAAAAATACAATAATTATTTGTGATGTTGTGTGTAATTAAAATGGTCTTTTCGTTGGCATTTTACTTATATTTAAATTTCTTTTGTAAATTATTTTAGGAAAAAATTAATTTTTACAAAAGTTAGTATGAAAATTCACAAAAATGGGATGAAAAAATTCCCGAATCAATCCTGATTAGTGGGAAAAATTGTTTAATTTCTCACCATATGAGTACAGACTGCAGAACTATACTTAGATGATCTGCACATAATCTCATACACTTTCTACAATGAAAATATATTTTTGCCTGAAAAACAGCATTGCTTTCTTAATTTAATATGAAAGTAGCTCAGTAATACTAAGTGTTTTGTATATATTTTTGTTTTGTATAATTAAGCATATTTTTCAGTAAACAAGAAAAATATGCTTTAATTATAAAATTGTAGGTTTCATACAGAGTGATCAGTAGATTGTAAATATGATAATGTGACAGTTATTAAATCATGCTTACATTTAGTAAAAGAATAATAAATAAAGAATAATGACAATTGATGAAACAAGTTTACTTTTTGATAACTTTTGTACCTGATTGATCAATTCAGAATATGTTAATGTGCACATAAACTTGGAAAAGTGCCAGCACAAAATTCTTCTATGGAATTGCACATTTGGTTATTTTCTGCATTTTTTTTTTTTTTTTTTTAGACAAATACGCTGATTACATTAATATATATATATATATAACTATTGCCAATCTCTTGTGTTCCATAGCTGCCAACAGAATTTCAATCTTTTTAGTAAATGAATAGATTGCCTTAAAAATTTCTTTATTCATATCGCTAATACAATTACAAACCAAACGAATACATATTTTTATTTATTTTTTTATAATTTTCTGGACTTTTTAATACATCTGAAAGTTTGTGTGCAAACCAATGAAATAACACCACACTAATTCTGTAGTTCAAAAAGGATATGGATTTGCATTATATTGATTTCACCTAGCTAGATGGGGTGAAAAAACCTGCTTTTATTTTACTTTTTATTTTTTTTTTAAATGCAGTTTTTAATATTATATTGTTAAATAAGACATTTTTGATAATTCAAATCAACAGAAAGTACTTTTTCCCATAATATATGTATTGATTTGTGTATAATTTTCCCCTGCAATCTTAAATGTGGCAAATTGATATTTCATTTTATTTTCATGCACAGGTTTTGTGTTAAGGTTCTCAAAGACAGAAGATACTAAAATTTTATTTATAAAAAAATTTAGTCACTTATTAAAGAATTATTCATTTCCCAATAAAACAAGTTAAAAACTTTTCCCTTCTTTTATTCTTACATTTGAATGCTTATTTTAAAAACTGAATATGGGATTAAATAAGTTAAGATGCCATACGTATAATTTTCATTCCATTTCTCACCAAGATTTAAAAAAGAAAAAGAAAGATTAGGCTTAAAAGTTCAATATTTTCAGAATCAATTAAAATAGTCTGAAATTTAGATAAGAGATTTATCATTTGTGTTTACCTTGTATTTTATGAGATTGCTTAAGATAATCTTTTAAAATAATGATCACCTATTTTCCTTTATTAAGTTTTCTATATCTAAACTGATTATTAAAACTGATCCAGAAACGACTGAAGATGGTTATGTGTGTAACCGAAATATATATCGTGTACGGAGGAATAAGGTATTCCCAAATAAAAATTTTTAACTGATTATTAAACATTTATTTATAAATGAATGCATAGGTATTATTTTTTTCAGGATAAAATTCAATTTGTTTGTGATTGAAATTAGAATGGTAGGAATTGTTTGTACACCATGTAATTTATCAGTTGTTCAATTTAAGCCCACAAAGTATTCCTCTTTTCCATATTTTCCATTCCCATCTGTGGTATAAATATACATGCCTGAAAATATGTACATGTATGTATATATATATATATATATATATATATTTTTTTTTTTTTTCTGTGTTTTCCGATGGAAATATAGCATGATGGACTGAGGATAGGAGGTGAAGAGGTGTTCCACGAAAGTACATTTTTATGTGTTTTAACTCTTTAGATCCCGTAATAACTGAAATCATCCTAGTGCCTTCATTCCCGTAATAGCCGAGTGTAGTCGACTAGGTATTCATTTCCCCCTGACAGGTGTGTCGGGATGTACGGATCAACAAGCTTGAAGAATGAGGCAAGATGATTTTTGATGAATTGGGTTTAAGTGCCGGAGGAATTTCTGGTCAAGCGGGAGAGAAGCATAAAGTTACTTTAAAATTTTGTCATTGCTACCTTCCTGTATTCTGGTGTAGATAAAATAGACCTTTTCGGATTATCACAATAAGAAACCCCCACTCAAGAAGGGAGGTTTCAAATTGTCAAAAAAGAGCCTGCTTTCGTTAGATGAGGGAAAGCATTTTTCGGCTGTTTCACTGGGAACCAACAGCTATGAGATTTTCTTAGAGCTGGGAGGTAACGAGTTAATAGTAATTTTATTTATATATACTACAACATCTCTCATAAATTATATACTGAAAATAAAAGACAAAACCCATATTTTCATCAAAATGTCGATTTTAGCTGAAAAAGAAGGCATGTTGGGGAAGAAAATGATAATGCACACACAAAAAAAAGTTTATTAAATTTCTACTCCTCATGACATGAAATGACTTTGAAAGATGTTGCCTGTCTACTATTCATTAGAATTATCCTGAAATTTTCTAAAATGTGTGTCCTAAAATTTGATTAATAGGCTGTACTATATATTTAGTTGGACAAGAGTGTGAAAGGAAATTAAAAGCAATACTTTTCATCTTTATACTTAAAACAAAAAACTGCATTTCTTTAAAATAGTTCAGCTATATGATATATCCAAGAAAAATTATTTGCTAATTGATAGAGCTCCAGAACTATTGCTGTCATAAGAACTGTGATAGTCTGGAAACTTGTGCAAATACAAGCACATTTTTTTTTGAAAAAGTAAAAAAAAAAAAAATCAGAAGAATGTGAATGTTTCATGCATGGCTCGCGCTAGACTTCAAAATCCACATTTCCACTTACCTTTTTTCCCCATACACAATGAAATTTCAAAGTCCTGTTAACTACTTAAAAATAATTTAATCGTATTTAGCATTTTTAATAAAATATTTTACAAAAACACTGTGTTAAAGTATGAATATTTTATTCTTTAAATACACATTTTCTCTGCTTTACATTTTCATAATGTTTAATGCTTTCTCCAAAAGGAAATTCTGTTATTGGTATGGTATTTAAACTTAGAGTCACTAAATTAGACAGATTTTCATTTTTATTGCAGTTCTGTAGCAGTTTATAATACTGTTTTGGACGCTGAATGTTCGTTCACAACAAGCACTGTTAAGCGGAATTATGAGAGCACAGCTGACTATTATAGAAAAATTCTGAAAGTGATCTAGAAAAATCAGGAAAGTGAGATAGCAAACATCGTTATCATGTCCAGCTGAAATTTTGCGAGTCAAATTTGATTCGCAGTTTCAAAAAGTGCGAGTCAATTTTTTCAAAAAATATCGACTTACGCGTGAAATGCGAGTATGCATGAGCCCTGGCTTCATGAGAGCAAAACCTGCATTGCAATGAGCTTTAAATCATTCTATTAAAGTTTGAAGAGTGCAATCTTGTAAACATTTTGAGTCTAGATTTTTATTTTTAAAGATAATATTTTGAAGAGGCTTTAATTTTAGAACTATAGACTTGTCAGTTCCCTTGTAGTAGCATGTGTGTAGAAATTATTGATTATGTTGTTTAGTTACTATGCAATTGTTGTTAGTTAATTTGCTTATTCACATTGTTTGAATTAATCTGTGAATCCAATCATCTTAAGTGTAGCTTGTTTGATGGGAAATTTCACCACAAAATTTTTTTATTCATCTTGTTATGTTTGTAGAAATATGCCATGAGTGCTGGTCTTTACTTCTTCAAATGTCCCTTTTGCAATAATTCAAAAGAATTTATCCAAGAAATGATGATTTATGGAATTTGTATTCCAGATAAGTAAGTTATTTAAATGCTTTCTTACTTTAAATTCTTTCTTTAATTGGTTTATGATATTGACCACCTGTGAAACATCTGTGCTAAATTTAAAAATATTGTATTAGATTTTTTATTAGAATGTTTAATATGTATGAAGGTACATACACACATGCAAGATTATAGGGCCTCTTTCACGTTATGGAAGTCACCAAAAACTCAGGAAATTTGAATAAAGTCACAGAAGTCAGGTAAAGATGATTACATAATGGTTGATCTTAATGGAGGTCTTAGATCAAGGGATTCCCCAAAAAATATGGAATTGAAACATTTAGCAGCTGAAAAAGCCGCTTATTTTCTTTCTGTAACTGTTGATCATATCTTAGTGGGTACATTTTAGTATTTGCAAAAAAGCTCAAGACAAAAAGAATAAAAAAAAAATACAGCTACTACATGAGATATGGTAACCTCAAGATATTGAAACATGCGTACAATATGTGGCTTTCACTTGGCAGACGCTTAAGATTTTTAAGATTGATACTGTTAAGATATGTAGCCAGAGTATTTATTTAAACCATGGAATCATATCAGTCATTTTAAATGTACAGTAAACTGTCGTTAAGAAGGATAGTCAAGAGGCATCGATGTTTGTGTTACCAAAAGTTCATATACCTGTAATTTATCTTTCCACTAGTGTAAAATTTATCTTAAGCCAACCTTCAATAAACTATAATTCCTCACAATTGAAATGGAAAAATGGAACCATCTTAACCAGAGTTCACTGTATTTGATTTGTGTTAAAATAAACAACACAAACATTGCGGAATTACTTATGAAATCTTTATATAAAATTAAATCAGTGATATGATTTATCACCATGGATGCTCCAAGTTACCTGAAAAAGACCACGATGACTTAAAGGTTTCGTATCCTGAAATGATTCGTTTGACATATTCAGTGTATGTAATATACAGCTTTATCACTCCGATGTTGTTTCCTGATATCAGCAGACTAATAAGGATTGGAAAGAGATTTAGAACCCACCATTTCAATCACCATAGTCTCATCTTTTTTTTCTGTCAAAGTAAAGACCATGTAAAGGTTCATTTACAACTTTGGACTGCAAACGATGTCGAATACTAATTTTTTCTCTTCTAATTGGATTTTGTCGATAACATGAGACGAGTCCTCTTCGTTTACGATGCAAAGTCTTGGAGCACACTTGATGTAATTGCAGCTGTTGCGAGGTCAGACACCCCATACCGATCACTTGCCAGAGCAGTCGCTGTTAGTTTTTTTCTCATTTACCAGGGCTTTGATGTTTTAAGGTTTTATCAGCTCGGAAAAGCTTATCTTTTTCAGCGTCACTCTTATAGGTTCCTTCATCCTGTTCATTTTCGGGCTGCTCGTGCTCAAGCTCAGTTTCTTTACTTCTAGAACGACTTTCGTTTGAAGTATGTGCACCTTTGTTTATTTTATAGTAGTTAGCTAACGAAATATTTCTATATTTCTACAGTGTCTTTTTTTTCAATTTTTGTGTTTCCAATTTGTCTAAAGACACTATCTTGTCAAATTGTATTTTCTTTCTGGATAAATGAATCTGAGTTCCAAAACTGGTGTCTTTTTGGCTTTCTCACACGTACATTCTATACTAATTGGACACAATGCATATCCGGGTTTTTCTTACAAACACATTAAAAAAAAATTGGACATTTACATGTGGCTACATCAAAAAGAGCTTTTGAAGAACATTTGAATAATTCCAGTTTTTGTTTGAAAGATTCTTTTGTTTGATCTCGTACATATGATTTTCTTATTTTACAATAACAGTCATGGTTTTCTTTTATCATTGCAACAATTCTTCTTTCAGAAAAAGGTGGAATATTAGCTTTTTCATACAAAAGCATAATTTTTTTTAGTAACTATTGGTGCTACATCGGAAAAAGCAACTTTGGTATTAATTTCTGATGACAAATCATACCTCACTTGGGAGTAGCATCTTATCACTTCTTCGTAGGTAGGCAGTTTATTTGGAGGTAAATCTGATGGATTGCCGAATATCAGACACTGAAAATCCTTCCTGGTAAATAAACTTTTAGGTGTTCCCATTCTAACTATAACAATCTCTTATCAGTAGGGAAATAAACAAGACCATACAAAGAAAATAAAACTAGCCAGAAGCACGTTAGCAACATTAAGTGGAAAATATAAATGCGGGGGTGTGGTGGGTGATGTGGGGAATAGCTTGGAAGATGCACGTATCACGTGTCATTCACTTTCTAATCACAGAAGAGTCAAATGGGGGAGGGGGTGAACAGGATTAAGGGATCCTGATGACGCAGTAGTTGCCTTCGCTACAGTATTTTGTACTTTGTATTACAGTACTTTGTAGCAGAGGTGGTACTTACTCATCTCTGACAGACAGTTGCCTTAATACAATCTTTCCAAATAGGGCTTTTACACTTGTTTTTTAGGCAATGCACAAACGATACTGAATAATCAAGGGGTTTTAATTTATTATCTTTATCGTTTTATTATCTTTACCATATACAACCTAACATAGCTCTTTTCAAATTTGAAATGTTTAGGTATTTTTAAAAATTCCCAAAAAACCTAATTTTCTTATTTTTTCAACATTTCAAAGTGAATGCGCGATCGGAAAATATACTTTTTAAATGGTATTTTTGTCTGAATGTGTAACAACTTTTTTACACTAGCCGCTTTCGAAAAAATAAAAAAAAGTTTTTTCGGCCCACCCTAATGCTCAGTGAAAGATTGTCATTTAGAAAAAGGATGAAGATTGGAAAATTCTCCCTACCTCAGTAAATAAATATTAAAGACAGAATAATCAGAGTTTATTTTTTTTTGTCAATTATCGGATTCCCAGAGCAAATTAAAAATATCAGAAACTCCATCGGGAGAAAGTGTAAAATTACATTATTCCTGGGATTACCATGCGAGAAATTGCATATACTGAATGCGCATTTTTCAAATGATACTGCACAGTGCTTATAATTAAACTTTCCCCTGTAAACAGCAATCTACAACTGAAAAGGATGAGAAAATCACCTTCCAAATTTGCGCATGGACACGACATGAGATGTGCTTAAGTTTTTTTTTTTTAGTTCAGAAAATGTCTGCTAAACAGCACTTTGCAGCATGAAATCAACTCTAAATATTAACCTAACTAGTTATAAATGTGCTCAAAAACTACTGAACAAATGTTGAAATTGTGTGTTTATTTTGAATGATCGATTTCCAGTGTTAAATTTGTTGTTTTTCCAGTTAAAAAAGTATATCCCCCTGTTTTATGTATTACTTTATCAAGAATGTTCAAATATAATGTTCGAAGAGAATGTTCGAATATTTGTTACATCCCTAATGCATATTATGCAGGGTGATTCTTAATACATCATCAATTTTTAGTAGGGAGGTAGGGAATAGAAAAAGACAGCACGTGGATGGGAGTTGACGACATAAAGAGCCCCTTAACACATGCGTCCGTTTGCACCCATGCTTTCCAATGTGAAATTGTCTTTTCCTATTCCCTACCTCTCTACTAAATATTGATGATGAATTAAGAATCACCCTGTAAATAGAACTTACGTAAATATCCGGTAGTTATGATTCGGTTATTGAAAAATCTGCTGGATACTGGATACTTGCCAGATATCAGTTACATCCCTGCTTTGTACATCGACAAATTCTATTTAAAAAAAAAAAAATCAGCTTTTTTGGTATTAAAAATTTTGAATGTATTATGCTGTGTTGCTGTCCTAATTTCAATCTTTCTGTCAACCTTAATAATAAATATTTTTCTCATTAGCAGTCCTATAATAAAATCTAAAATGCTGTAATAGTAAAAATTAAGTCCTATATCTAATTTATTTTTTAAAATGTTTATTTCCTTTTAAGAAAAATAATTTTAAAAGAAACTTCATTCCATAGAGCATGTTCTTATATGAATGACAGTGATTCAAAAGATTTTAAAGCAAAAGCTGAAACAAAAAGTATTTTGACAAAGATCATATATATTAATACGCTAAGGTTAAGATGTTTGCTTCCCTTTTTAGAAAAAACCTCACAATTACTCAGCATAAATTTTATATCATTTTATAGAGAATTGCTTGCTCTACCGGCATCAACAACTAAAAAATTTGTTATTGCTTTGTTTTTGTAAATTAATGGGTGGAATGCAGAAGTGACGGTTATAGCGCACCATTTCTAGCAAATTATTGTTTTTCTTCGTAATGAAGAGAAATGTCATAGTTGTTGAGCATTGCGATTTGCGAAAAAAGTTGCATGAAGAGGTGATATTCTAGGAGTTACAAAGTAGTGGTATTTGTACATTTAGCATTAGATTACCTGTGAAATTTGCAGTTAGTGCAACGTGCATATGAATTATGACGTCATTGCGGGATTCGTGTGTTACGCTTTGCAAGTGAAATCGCTCGTGAATGTAGAACTGCTTGCTAGATGGGTGCAAGAGTTTTGCTTGTTGCGATTTGTGATTGATTTTGTTACACAAGAATCCGACCAGCTTGTATATATATACAGGGCATACCTGCCAACTTGTATGGTTTGGCCGTACAATGTACGGATTTTAGCTTAGTTGTACGGTTATACGGCCGCAAGGCAAAATTGTACAATTTTTAAATAAAGTTTAGGCTAATGTGATTTTATTTACTATGTTTCAATATTTAGTGGTTTTGTGGAGTATTTTAAATCACCATTTGACATTACGTCGAACGTAAAAACACTAGATCGTTTTATTTCCCATATTTGCGCTAACTCCCCCCCCCCCCTACCTTTTTTGCCTTCTTCCACTGATAGGCTGTGTTACTGTTAACCCGAGAAAAAAACTGCGTAGAGGGAAAACAGAAATTCCCTCTGATCTCCGAAAGCTATGATTGGCTCACAGATTTTTTTTCTCCCTCCCATCTGCAGCTTGGCTTGTGACGTGTTAGGAGAAGTGGGATGGGAACGTTCGTAATCAATATGCCCGGTGTCCATGTTTGGCAAATTTTGCTGCTGCGCATGCACGGAGGTGGATGCGCATTCGTTTAGAAATACCTCCCTCCCAATACCGCTTGGCTCCCATCCGTAAGTGCAAGAACAACTTTCAATCACAAACAAACGTTGCTCATGCACGTGTTGATGAAATTGTCCAGTGTAGTTTGAAGTTGTGAAATATTCATTTGAAATGTCGAAAATTAAACATAAACAATATAATAAAGTTTTCCTTGATTCTTTTACAAAAGAATATCCGTGTATGGTCAAATCGCGAAGGGGATGCAATTTTGCTTTTTGCTCTGTGTATAGGACCGACATCAAAATTGTGTATCAAACATAAATAATATTGCTAAGTATCAAACATAAATAATCTTGCAGACAAATAATTTTCAGTTGTTGTTGTAGTGTGTGATTATGACAACGCTATACTAGGGTGATCTGCCAGGGGGTGCCTTGGCAGGCGGACTTTCTAAGGGGCTCTAATGCATATTCACGTTACATCTGGAGAAAACCTACCAGAACTCCGGATCGACAGCCGCGCGATGGGACCCGAATCTGGGACCTTAACACTTCAGCCATCTGCCATTTTCAGTGGCAGAACCACTTGTGCCATGGTGAGGCCAAATCATTTTCAGATATAGTTTATTTTTTAAATTTATTTCCAAATATGTGCTCACATGAAGTATGTGGAAAATCATGTTTGCAAGCCAGTAGATGAAGTCAGGGATGAGCTTCAATCTCAATTTTGCAATTTGCAAATTGATAATTTGCCCGAGGAATTTCAATCAGAAGAAAGAATGGACAAAAAATGGGCTAAAAATTAAGATTGAGAAAATTAACAGCTGCTAGTTGGAAATTTAAATATGATCGAATGTTATGCTAAGCATATTGACTATACCGCACAGTAATGCTGCTTGTGAATTTTTGTTTAGCAGTGTTAAGAAAAATAGAACACAATTTGATAGTTTTTTGTCTAATGAAACTTTGGAAGACATTTTAATTGCAAAAAGTAAACTCAAAGGCCATTGCTATGAGCAAGACTTTGATAAAGATTTTTTTTAAACAGCCAAATCAGCTACTTATGAACATTTGCACTCTAAAGATACCAAATAAATGTCCCTCCTTTCCTATATGTGCATATGTATTAAAAATAGTGTACTAAATCTGAATAGTAATTTTTAAAATTGTGTTTGATTACATTTTATCTTTAGCAGGCATATTTATTGCGTTACTGCGTGACACCGTGGTATTGTAAGATTTTCAAAAATTGCATGTTGGCAGGTATGACAGGGTTACTGATAACGCTACATATTCCTTTTAAGACTTGATAGGGGAGCCAAAATACTGCAATTTTCACACCTATATGTATAGCCAAAAATCAATAGTTTTTGAGAAAATTGAATTTTAACTTTTTATATTGAATAACCCAAAATTTGCCATTCAATTGCAAATTTTAATAAATCTACTTATTAAAAGGATTTCATTTTAATTTATTTTCATAGCTGAAATTCTAATTATTCTAACATCAGACATACCAAGAGTCAGAATTTCGGCCTGAGTCTCAGGCTTTTCGACTCTGTTTTGAGCCTCAGGATTTTTCTTCATTTTCTCAGGCTTTTTAAGAGTTTATTAAACAACTGAAACTTTCTTCAGTTTTCTTCATCAAGTTTGCAAAATCAGTTATATAAAATTAAATATTTCAAATTTTGTTTTGTAAGTTATCTTTACATAATTTTTAAATTTGAGTAGTTTACCCCCAATGTATTTTGATTTTTCCAATATTTCTTTGGCAAATATTTGAAATCGAATTTATTTCCCTTGTACAACTTAGCACTAAACTATCCTTTTACTAATGTTTATATGGGCGCACTTGGCATGTAAGGAAAGAAACTGTCTTAATTATACGTATACATTTTATGCTGAAAATAAATGCATAAAAAATCTCAGGCTTTTTGACATTAAAAAGCAGATCTCAGGCATTTTGATTTTGGAAAGTTGGCACGTCTGTAACATAGTCATAAAAAATACAAAACTACTTTAAAATTTTAATTCACAAGCCATTACATGTATTTTTAAAACTTTCAATTCAAATGTTTCATTTCAAAAGATTGTATTTTTTAAAATAAATAACATAGCAATAAGAGTGCAAATTAAATACAATTTCTCCCATTAATCAGCTATACAAAACTTATTAATGTCCATTAAAAGACATGTAATTCGTTAAGAAGGGTGGTTTTACTTAGCACTGATAAAAACGTCAAAGCATGCATCCCCATTCATTCTTAAGTATTGTTCATCAGCCAATTAATTTATACTAATTTTGCAACTTATTTTGATAGCTGACACTAAGCTAATGCAATCCTAAAATGTAGAAATTTATTTTAAAATTTAAATTTATGAGCCATTACATTTACAGTGGAACCTGCTAAAGTGACCACCTTGGTAAAGAGACCACCTGTCTAAAGTGAACACTTTTATGAAATTTCATTGTAACTCATAAAAAATGAATGGGGAAAATATCCTGTAAAGGGACCACCTGTGGAAACTGTATAGTGACCAGATAATCTGCCAAATTTAAGTTTTTTAACCTGTCAAATGTGACCACTTTCCACTATAAACTGCCTCTAAATATAAAACACATTCAGATAATATAAAATGCTATATCCCTTTTCAGTTGTTTAACACAAGATTTGATCTCAACACTGATTCTCTCTTCTGTAACACTTGTTGTCAATAGATGAATTTTTAAAAAAAGGAAAAAAAAAGAAGATAAATAAATTAAAAAGGAAAACTTATTTTAGTCTAGATTATTCTTTTATATTTCTGTTGATGCTAAAATTGATTCAGCATGGTTTCCGGTAAGAGGTGTGTGGGATGTAGTTAATCGCATAGTTACAATTACTTTTGGTGAAGTTAATCACACATTTATGAGTACTTCTGATTTCCCTTTACCTATTCTAAATGTAATACTCTTGCCATTTTAAATCTCCCATCTGTCAATAATGCTATTTAACTGTTTCTTAATTTACTTTGGTTTTAGCTTTTGTAATGCATTTTGTTGGCGTCTGTAGTCTGTGAATATATTTAATTTTCTTCCTTTCCCACAGGATTACAATAATTTTGTCTAGGCTACAAAAACCAAATTCTGATCTCCCCTGTGTCAAGTCACATTTAAATTTTGCCAAACATGTATAAAGCCTAACATTTCTTTTCATTTTTTCAACCTGGTGATTTATTTGATGACCAGCCCTTTTAGAACTTTGCTGTTACAGCACAGTGTGTTATCTAAACAATGTGTTCTTGATGTACACTAATGAAAATTGTATCATATATTTGTACAAGCATGAAAACAACCCAAACATTCAAACTGTACTTAAGTAATATGTCAAGCTGCAAAATGGAAATGTATATCTTTTATTCATATTTATTATTTTTTATTATTCATTGTGACCAAGAAGTATTAAAATACATATTGAAACCTAAGTATAAAGAAGTCGCACACAATTTGTATGCAATGTGCATTTTAATGTTTCAGCATTTTACTCCCTACATTCCTGATTTTTGTTCATGGATATTTATTGATTTTGAGATCTTGTTATCAATAAACTGTAGAGTATTTGTGCAAGTGTTATTTGAATTTTAAGCATAAACAAATTTATTAAAGTGCTACCTTTGTAAGGTGACCATCTGTATAAGGTGACCAATTTTGTCATTCCCGAGGGTGGTCACATTAGACAGGTTCCACTGTACTTTTAAAAATTTTTATTCACATTTTCTTTCAAAAGATGCAATTTATTTCAAATAGAATAGCAGTATGCATACAATTTAAAAATCAAATTTCTCTCATTGATCAGACATGAAATAACATATTAATTTCCAATGTAAAGACATTTAATTTGTAAAGAAGGGCTAGTTTTACCCAGCGCAGTTAGGAATGCCAAAGAATGCATCCCCGTTCATTCTTTAGAATTGTTTGTCAGCCAATCAATGTATAACTGTTTTTTTTTCTTTCTCCCCCATATCTGAGTAAGCACGTTTTGTTGTTATCTGGCTAATCAATTTTTGATTTTTTAATGCTTAAAAATTTCTGTTTTGCCAGTTTTTTGTTTCACCATCCAGATTTCATTAATGTCATGATTTTTCTAAATTGCCTTTCAATGTAAAAATACTAGATTTTCTTCGCTGACATGACAATACAAATAATGTTTCGAGGCTATTAAAAGCAATGGTCTTTATAATGTCTTGATATCATGCCTGGATGCATTTTGATTAAATTGCTTCTAATTGTTTGAATTGTTTTGCTGTGTTTGTATCTTAGTTATTTGTGTTTGCATTTTAACAAATAAATATTCTAGGGATGCTTCTTGGGAACTAGAAGAGCATGCATTTGAAGACCTTCTTATAAAACCAGAATGTGGTGCTGAAATCTGTGGATGTCCGAGAGGAAGGAACTATTCTGCTACAAAAAAAAGGTTTACACTAAAAAAAAAATTATATTAAACATAAAGCTCATAAATACCTCATTAAATTAATTGCTTTAGTTAATTTTTCCCCTAGAGGATGAGGTATGTTGTTAACAACACACATCCCCTTCACAGGGAAAAAAAAAACTTGAGCAATAGCTAAGCAAGTTTAATTATCATAAAAATAAGTTTTATATAATTTCTTACTTTTTTTGTTATTGTAAATTTCTTATATATTTTTTTATTTGCTCATTTGATTTCTTAATCTAAATCACCCTAAATATGAAATTTTACTTCTCTACTTTGAAAATTGAATGAGTTTGCATTTAGAAACTATATCAACTCCGCTACCATGTAATTGAACATCACAATTTTCAGAAAGTTGGAATTAAACTTTGTTCCTTAAGGTCTGCTTTTAACTATATTAATTAATATTTTCAATACTACTTTTCCAAATTTCAGCAGATTTTATTTTTAGAGTTTTGAATACTCTGAAGTAAATTTCATTTTCCAATGAAAGTAAAATTTATGTATGTTCACATATAATGTGTTCTTTTGACAGACTAAGTTTAAGTATTCAAAAGTGCACATGGTGGGCTCACCTTTGTTGAAATTTGGACTAAGTTTAAAAATGTAGATGACCCCCCAGTAAAAGCCTCCTTTATAATCCAATCCTAATGGACTTCCCCAGACAGGTCTTTGCAGCTAATTTTAGAATAGAATTTTAGCTGGACATAACTATTTTCAAGGATTTTTTGCTAACACCAATTTTAATATTTTACCTCTTGACAACTATCTTATTAAATCTAGTTCATATTAGGCTGCACGGAGGGCCTATGTGACTCATTCCCCCAATGTAATATTATAAAAAAATAATGACCCGCAGTAAAGTTAAATTTTATGTACTATCATAGAGGGTAAAAGTTGCCCTAATATATCTAAACTTCCTAATTTTTAATAAACTCTTGGGTCATTCCATGTCAAATCAACGAAAAAATTGGGATTTTCAACCTGACCCCCTCAGAATTCTATGAAATTTGGTATGATAGTAGTATCTACAGAGAAAAAAATAAATGTGAAATTTCTAGTCCATATCACTATTAGTTTTTGAAATATTTAATTTTAAAATTTGTGAAATTCATGAAATTTTAGAAATTCTTGCACTATACAATTGGCTCCAATTTCTCTCCTAATTATCATAGAAACTCCATTTAAGTGTCTACAGAAAGTAAACAGGTTGCCCTTTCTTATCATATGTAACATGATTAAATTTTTAAAATTTTTAATTTAAAGTTCATCATTTTTAATTTTTAAAATTTTAAATTTCAAAAAGTATATTTTTAAATTTTTTTAAAAAATTATATGTCATTCTTCTATTTATTGTTAACAATATCTGAAAGTTTCATTCTGGGATTACCATGGGTTTTCGAGTAATAAATTAAAAGAAAATTGCTATCATCTCGATTTAATAACACCAAAAGAAAATTTTTGTATTTTAAAATAAAATTACACTTTTAACTTAATATAAGAATTTTGAGAGAGAACAAAAAATCCTAATAATGTTTTTCAACACTCTCATTGGGGGTACACACAAGGCAATGTCTCCCCCTCCCCCCCCCCCCCAAAAAAAAAAAAAAAGAATTTTAGAAAATAGAATTTTACTAAAACAATTATTTGTTTTTAAAATTTCAAGAACAGTTGAGTCCAAATTTGTGTTTGCTGGGGGTTTTATTGGGGGTGCTTTCAAAGTAAGAAAGGAGGTGTGCCTCCCCTTGTAAATAAGAATTTTCAGAATTTGTCTAACAAAATTCCATTTCTCTTTTCTATTAGTAATTTTTAAAAATCATTATGTTTCATAAAATGCTTCCACTATGCCAATGAGCTACAACTATTCCTTTAATTGTCAATTTTTAAATAATACCATTTTCAGGTTAAAAAAAATGAAATAATAGTTACAGTTAAGATGTTATTTTTATGTTGCATGCATATTCTTAACTATTAAGTAAATATTTCAAGTGTTACCTTTAATTAATGTGTATTAAAAAAAAAAAAAATTAGTTTTAAATTTGAATGTAGTAAGAAAAACTTACAACTTGCAGATTATGCACAACGTAAAATAAAAAAGAAAGTAAACCATTGTGTGAGTTTTTTCTCAAATTTATTGGATGCAAATAGCATTTTTTTATCATATAATTTATGGGTAGTAAAATGATGGAGATAGATTATGTGGATGGAGAAAGTTTACTTTAATTTCATCTGTATGTGGATAAACATCCGGAACACTTGAGCAAAATACCAAAAATTAGCAAAGGTTACCTTTAAATTAAAAGATTGCTTGATATTAAACTAACTAAATAAATAAATCATAATGACATTTTTTTCATAAAACTTTTTTCCACCTCTCTTCTTCTTTTTATATTGTTTTCCAACAGGAAAAGTTTATAACCTCTCAAAGCAAGAAATGGATAGTGCTAACCAGAAGTTGTAAAAAAAAAATCCTTTTCTATACATCTTTGGAAGCAATACAAATTGCCGTTATGAAATGAGTAAATATAAGTTCATTTTTTAATTTCATCATGATCTTATTGCAATCCGTATCTTTTTAAGATCAATCCTCTCAAACTCTGTTGAAATTCTTCATAGCCAAGTTTTAAAGAAGCCTTGACCTTTTTATAAATGTTAAAATTTTTTAACATTTTAAAAATTCAAGAACAGTCGAGTCCAAATTTATTTTTAGTCAAGTTGTGGGTTTGTTTATTTGACATGGAATGACCGCGAGATCTCATAATTTGAAACCCTACACATTTATAAAAAGGTCAAGGCTCTTTTAAAAATTTTCTATGAAGAATTTCAACAGAGTTTGAGAGGATTGATCTCAAAAGGATACGGTTTGCAATAAGATCATGATGAAATTAAAAATACACATCAATTAAAGGTAACACTTGAAATATTTACTTAATACTTTTAAGAATATGCATGCAACATAAAAATAACATCTTACTGTAATTATTATTTCTATTTTTTTAACCTGAAAATATTATTTAAAAATTGACAATTAAAGGAATAGTTGTAACTCATTGGCATAGTGGAAGCATTTTATGAAACATAATGATTTTTAAAAATTACTAATAGAAAAGAGAAATGGAATTTTGTTAGACAAATTCTGAAAATTCTTATTTACAAGGGGAGGCACACCTCCTTTCTTACTTTGAAAGCACCCCCAATAAAACCCCCAGCAAAAACAAATTTGGACTCAACTGCTCTTGAAATTTTAAAAACAAATAATTGTTTTAGTAAAATTCTATTTTCTAAAATTCTTTTTTTTTTTTTTTGGGGGGGGGGGGGGAGGGGGAGACATTGCCTTGTGTGTACCCCCAATGAGAGTGTTGAAAAACATTATTAGGATTTTTTGTTCTCTCTCAAAATTCTTATATTAAGTTAAAAGTGTAATTTTATTTTAAAATACAAAAATTTTCTTTTGGTGTTATTAAATCGAGATGATAGCAATTTTCTTTTAATTTATTACTCGAAAACCCATGGTAATCCCAGAATGAAACTTTCAGATATTGTTAACAATAAATAGAAGAATGACATATAATTTTTTAAAAAAATTTAAAAATATACTTTTTGAAATTTAAAATTTTAAAAATTTAAAATGATGAACTTTAAATTAAAAATTTTAAAAATTTAATCATGTTACGTATGATAAGAAAGGGCAACCTGTTTACTTTCTGTAGACACTTAAATGGAGTTTCTATGATAATTAGGAGAGAAATTGGATCCAATTGTATAGTGCACGAATTTCTAAAATTTCATGAATTTCACAAACTTTAAAATCAAATATTTCAAAAACTAATAGTGATATGGACTAGAAATTTCACATTTATTTTTTTCTCTTTAGATACTACTATCATACAAAATTTCATTGAATTCTGAGGAGGTCAGGTTGTGAGCCTCGTTGATTTGACATGGAATGACCCTCTCCTAAAATATACATTTTAAACATTTGTCCTATTTTTCCTAAAGTTTTGTATTATTGTCATAAAATATAGTAAAACCTCTCTATAACGATTTTCGATACAGCAATAAATCCCTCTATAATGCTAAATTTTGCGGTCCTGCACAATTTCCATATAATATATTCTCTCTTCGATATAACAATGCATCCCTCTAGAACGACGATTGTATTTGGTCCCTTAAATATTATTGTATTAAGGTTTTACTGTATAATTATTGGATGATCACAGACTGGAAATATATAAAAATGTCGGGATATTTGCACATAGAGAATATCAGAAGCCTTGAAGTAGTTTTTGTTTTTATTGTTTACCAATTAACTGCTATCTGGTAAATGAGAATTGAAGCTTGTACTGCACAAAAGTATGGTCAATTTAATGATTAAACCAAAAAATAAAGTATTCTTTTTCTAAAGTTTTATTTGTATTATTTTGATCATTTGAGTTTGAGATAAAAAATTTTAATTTGTATATTGTATAAAAATTGTACTTTAAGTGCTGTAAATGTCCTAAAATTTTAGAAAAATTGTTTTCTTAAAAAAATATTTTTTCCTATTTCACACCTGGATCTGTATCATGGAGAATGACAGTTCTACGAGTGACGCAGCCAGCCCCAACAACAACCTACCAACCAACCGAAAAACATTGTGGCACTTATATTTACAGCTAGTTTTTACATGTCCTATTTCGTATCTTCTGGACCTTGGAATCCTCTCTAACAATTTTTTTTTACAATTAATATATAATTTTAATCTGTGCCAAATTCGATAAGTGATGTTGCTGGTTAAGAAAACTTGTTTTTTTTTTTTTTTTTTTATTTAATCCAGTTTAAAGAGGAGACTATTTAACTTGCGCATATAAATACGTAAATCATCTTTGTTGACGTGGTAACAAGGCAGGGAGTGTGAATACAGTGCTGTTGGCAGATGCGAAAGTGAGAGTACGATGGCCTAAGAAAATATTTTTTAAGGATAAGTAGGCTCAATTTTTTTTTTTTTGGTTCAATTCATCATGCTTTTGCTGTATTCCAAATTGCTATAAATATGCTCTGGACAAAATTGTTGCAAACAATTGACCTAAAAAATCTAAAGGGAAATGACTAGACGCTCAATCTCAATCCCATGATTTCAAAAACACATAATAATAATTCCGTCATCCTTCCTTTTGAAATGTTATCCCTTATGTTTTAATTAGTTGCTCTTTCAATAATATTTCTATTTACTTTTGCTTTTGGCTCTCAGTTATCCGAGATGTCGCATAGATCTATGACAAGAAGCCCGATTCAAACGAAACAGAGTTCTATTGTTTTCCGTTGCGATCGCGGAAATTTTCGACTGATTCCTATGTTTCCTATTCAAGTGAAACCTGTCTATCACTTTTGGATCACGTGACACTGCGATCGGTGTTTTGCTATCGCTTTTTCAAAAGCGATCGTTTTCAAGAACATGGCGGATCGATCGGCGGATGGTTAATAAGAAGATTACAACAACAACGAAGACTCGTTATTTAAAATTACGAAGCAATCCGTTGGAATTATCAGACAGGGATTTCTGCAAAAGATTTAGGCCTGCGGAAAGCTGAATTTTCTTGCAGAACAGAATTTCTGTAGGGTTTATTTTCTGTCGGCCTTTGAATTCCACTCTAGCAGACACTACGATACAGGCGCCATCTATAGTTCTTATTTTAAATCGTTTATTGCTCGATAAATTTGAACTCGATATATTGCTCGATAAATTTGTTTGAAACAGCACGAAAAAATACATGAATAACGAATAATTTCTGGCTAAAATAAGCATCCTAGCAACCCTCCTAAACAAATATTCATACCATTATATTAAGGATGTCTTTGATTGTTAATTATATATCAGAACATAAAATATATAGTAATTCTACCCCTCCATTATAATTATAAACAGCTTCTCCGCTACAGAAAAATAAAATGTAGTAGGCAAATTAGAGAACAATTATTATTCGATAATTCGAACAATTCGACATGATAATTATGACGAACAATACTATTATTAATAATTTTCTAAAAAAAAAGTCTTCATAAATTAAAAATTTATTTCCATGATTATAAACATACAAAAAATATTAACCTAAACCAGTTAAAATTTTAAAACATTATCCTACAATACTGTTGAAGAAAAAAATTAAGACACAGCCTGTTGTGCGTTGCAGCTCAAACATAAATAAACAGTTAGTCGTCGCCATTAAGTTAAAAGTTTTTCCAGAGAAAGATGCGATTTTTTTATTGGTTAACAGCGACTTTCTACGTCACCGGAAGTTGCGTTTTCACTCTGTGGCGATAAAGTTTCGATCTAGCAAACCTGTACGTTCGATAGCCTATTTTGTTTCACTTTGAATACACTTTTGCGATCGCTTGTAAAAGCGATCGAACTTCCAGAGAGAAAACGATAGTTTTGGAGACGACCGATCGCGTTTCGTTTGAATCGGGCCCAAGATCTGTACAACTTATAACGTAAACCGGTTTGTGCCTAGATAGTTACTACGTTCCACATCTGGTTTGTGTCCAGATGTCTTGAGTTCGTTCCTTGCCATCACTCTTTTGCAAGATGGGATTTGTTTTACTGTTGTTTCTGTTTTATTTCATTTTAAAAAATAACAGATTATTATATATTTCACTTATTTTTTCTGTTCTGTGAAAGCTAACATAATTAATTAATAATAATTATTTAGTATTCAAAGGAAAATAAATAGTAGTTTTACAACAGTAGTTTTACTTTACTACAACAGTAGTTTTACTAGTAGCTAACTAGTTTTAATAATAATCAGGGTTCCCTAATCTTGCATAAATTTCTGAAATCTTGCATAAAAAATATTACAGCGCGAGGTATTCTCCTACTGTAAAATATTTGCCACCTACATGAAATTCTCGCATGCTTTTTGACAGTGTAAAAGCACCAGTTTACAAATAAAAATATTTGTTTTCACTCTACTGCAGTCGAAATAGAACAGAAGAAGACTCCCATAACGAATGTCCCATAACTGCTGTCGCAGAAGACTCCCATAACGGCTGTCGCAGCCGCAAGAAACGTTCCCCCCCTTCCTCTCTTGAGTTTCTGTTCAGAGATAACATGGCTGAATCATCAGAATGCAGAGGGGGAATATTAATTAATGCTATCCACACTGAGCTGAGGTGTTGATTTTTCTCCTCCAGCTCAGCAGCTGTAAAATGTTTTGTTTTTGTATGTGCGTCTGCCGTATATGAGTTTTGAGAGCATTTCATCTGTGGTTTTTTTTATATACCACCAAGATTCATGGAATTATTGATGTCCTCTGGCAGTTTGAAATTTGCATTCCCCCCCCCCTCCCCCCCTTCCATTCTAAGTTTAGTTGGGGTTCACAGTAATAGTTAATCAATCTTTCAAGAAGACCAAAGAAAAAAGATGGAAGCTGAAAATTTCAGGTTAAATGCCAGATAATCTTGCTTTTACTGTAGTAAGAATTTGAACTTAAATTTATCTGTTTTAGCTTTGTCACACATATTTGTATATTACCAACTTTGTAGTATAGTTTAATTTAATATTTATATAAATATTAAGTTATATTATATAATTTTATTATACTCGATAAAATATTATAGTTAATAATTCTGTTGCTTAGTTAAACTGGATGTGATTCTTCGAGACTTTGAATATTCCAAATTTTTTTTAATCATCCTAAAATAAGTATAATATGTGCTAACTAAAAATGTACCTTAAATAAGTAGAGTAGAATTTTTCAAATTCGAAATCGACGGGACTTTACCGATTTTGCATAACACAAAATTCCAGATTACAAAAATCCTGTAGTATTATAAAAAAAATCTTTATAATCAGGTAAAGTTGAAAAAAAAACTTACTTTTTTTAAAATAGAAAAATGTATTAAAAATGAAATACATTTACTAAGGAATATCTCATTAGGAAGATGCTATTCTTTTAAACATTTTTAATAAAATCTAAAACATTTTCATTCGAATACTGATTTATTGATACTTTAAAGTCCAATTTTGTCTTGATAATTCAGATTCTGTAAATTAGCAGTCCAAATTTAAGAAATTCTTCTGTATTTAAAAAATAACAAAAGGGGATATATTTATAAGAAAAACGTGAAACAGATAAAAGTTTAAACACGCATGCGCAAAATCACTAATAGCCATTGGAGGAAGAGTACGATTCTAAAAGAGATAACAAAGCTAGCGGAAACGAAATTCCGTTTTAGCTTTACAACACTTGAGTCGGTAAAGACATTAGGAACAGTAAAGGACACAAGTGGAAAGGGAGCTTTATACGCCCGGCTTATGTCAGCACACAGAGTCTCTTTTCTGTCCCTGTAAGTGCCGACAATCCAGGTTAAATTTGGAAATGACAAAACCCGGGAAACAAAATTTGTGTTGAAGTGGATGGCCACGAATGAAGAGTGTTATGGAAACAAGGATAGCAACTGAGTTGAGAGAAATCTACTTTTATTTATCACAGCTTGGCACAGAAGTATATCACAGTCAGTAATTTCATAAGTACTTGCAAATGGGTTTAACAGTTGCTTAAAAATTATTTAAATATCACATCTATTCTTTATCACAGCTTGGCACAGGAATATATCACAGTCTGTAAATTTCATAAGTACTGGCAAAACGGTTTAACGTTTTCAACTTCAAAAGCCATTTAAATTTCAATTCTAACTTGTTGCTTTACCTTGAAGAAAACATGTCAACTGGAAAAATTTCCAATCTTCAAGAGATGTAAAATTACGATGAAATACTAAGTTCTATGTGACGGCACTTTAAAAGAAATTCTAACTTCTACTTTACTTTAAAACAGGTTAAAAATTAGAAACATTTAGTATTGATTAAATCATTTGTATTGATCATCATTGATTAAATCATTATCATTTAAAGATTAATTAAAAGCAGGTTTGGTTGACTGAAAAATAACTTATCTTGAACTAAAGAGCATTACCGCTCACTCGCACTGCTACATCGCCACAACCTCTGTCTGCTGTCTAACTGCTTAACTGCGACGATCTGCAACGATTATGGCGAAAGCTCCTCCTTTTATTTATCACCACCGACGGCGCATCTCATTTCTGAGTTGTTCCCCGACTGCGTGATTGAACGGCGTTTACCAGGCTTCTAAAGCGCGCCGGTGATTGGGCAAACAGCTTGTAGCAGTTACTTCCGGGCGATGCTTACTGCGCCAACCAACCATTACACTCGTCCAAGATGGCGGCTGTTACGAACCGGAGATTTGTGCCGTGCGTCTAAAACTAGCGTTGACGCAAGCAAAGATTTTGTACAAGGTTTAAATTTAATAAAAAGTTATTCCTTTAAGTTCATTTAGTTTTTAAGTTAAATTATTTACATTTGGGAATTTATTTAGTTGACTTTATTTTGTTAAAACTTTATTTGAACCTTTTATTGAAGCCCTAAAAGTTGGAAAGTTTCACAATTCAGGTAAGTCTGAAAGTTAAATAGACATAAAAGTTGGGATATTTATTGTTCACAAATAGCTATTGGGAACATTTTCCACCTACAGCATGCGCATTGCCAATATCGTGGTCATACGAAATTCTTGTGATGCTGGAGAAAACATATATGTATTTAGTTACAACTGCTTTCATCTGACACTGGTTGTTTTTTTTTTTTCGAGGGTGGGTGGGGGTGAGCCTTTACTAAATTAGTTTATTTTGGTTTCTACTCAAGGGATGCGAAGTAAGTTTCGATTTTTAGACCGACAGCCTTAAGGAAATTTTATTTTTAACTTCTTTTTCTTTCAGGGGGTTTCAAGAGTAAGGCTACTTTAATTCATATTACAAAACTTTTTTTTAAAATAAATAATTTTTTGCACAAATTCTTAAACTGCTAGTTCATCTAAACGTTCTCTAAAAAAATGAATTTATCAACTGATAAAAAAAAAACAAAAAAACATAGTATGAAGTTAGTTTTCTAAAAAGCAACATAAAACCGATTATAAACAACAATTTTTTGAGTAATTTTCTATTTTATTAATGATCATAATCATTAATTAATTTAATGAACAATTCTGAGATGTAATTATTAAATTTGTTAAAAACTTATAGTGTATCATAATATAGTTAAAAATTTAACTTACAGATAGCTTTAAACTGAAAGCAAACATTGCATAAATAGATTACATTGCATTTAAACAATAGAACGAGTAACTAGATTATCATAAATTAAGAACACGATTATTAAATTAATAATTTTAACAAAACTTAACTTACGGTTACCTTTACACTGAATGCAAATTAATGAATCACAATGCATTGAAACAATAGAATCAATAGTTATATATTGTTGTTGTTCTGGAATTACGGGCAATTAGCTACATGTAGGCTCTAAGCCGAGAGTTGGGGTCTTTCTAAGGGGTTCTAACCCGTACTTACGCTAAGTTTAGGAGGAAACCACGCAAAACTCCGAACAGTTAGGTCGGCGGACGCAACCTGGTTTCGAACCAGGCACCTTCAGTCTCCCAGTTTAGTTTGGTTACTATGACACTAAGTAAATATTTACGTAAATTTTACTTGCCCATTTGGATAGCGTGGTGCAAAAGATAAATTAAAACTACTTTGGTCCAAGACACACAAGTTGTATGGAACAAACAGTACAAAATAAATAAGAGTTTATGGGCTTGAAAAATTCTTTGTATGCCCTATTTGATGATAATTCAATGCTTTGGGGGTAAATAATTTACTCCCAAATTAGCAACAGCGGAATTTTTTTGCAAACATTTGTTTACATGTAATGATTTTTATCCTCCTAACTTTTTCCTGTGAGGCAACCTGGGAGAGTTGTGTAAAATTATTACCTTTAGTAACCTGATACTAATGTTTGATCATACTTTCTTTAAATTATTTTGCTTCATATTTTCTTTCTTGTTGAACCAAAGTAGCCCCAGTTGGATGCACGGAAAAATAGTTCTAAATGCATTAAATTATTCATCTTTTGATTTTAGAACAAAATTTGTGTATAAAATTGTAATGTATGAAACATATATATTTCAAATTTTGTATTAATTAGCAAATTTCTCAATTTAGTTTCACTTGTTGTTGGTAAATTAAATAATAAGGAATAATATTTGTACGGTTGTCATATTAGAATTCTTAAATGTTGAACATTAATATTATCATATTTATTTAGTGGTTGGTCACTCCTTTCATGCAATTATTGTGGATATCATGCAAGGCATAAAAAGTGTGGGAAAATGCAACCTAGAGCCTGGAAGTGGATTTGTGAGGAATGTATATTACTAGATGAAGAAAGTATGTATTTGAATATTTGTATTTTATATATTTTTCGTATTTCTGTGAACAGAGATAAACTAATTGTGGGTTCTGTATATCCAGGACTTCTTCTGACCTGGAAAGTCGGAGGAAATCGGGGAAATGAATTTTAGCCTGCAAAATAGCAAAAAGGTTAGGGAAAATGTGTGTAAGCTGTCATGAGGAAACTGAAAACAGATATGCTAGCTATTATTGGTTATTGGTAATCACTTCAGATTTTGAACATACTCAAAAAAAAAAAAAAAAAATATGAAAATGATACATTTAGATTATCTGAAAACAAAACACCCCCTCCAATACATTATCCATCCGTGAAGTTACTGTTCAGACTTTCATTGACATAAATGGCACTGTGCTTTATCCTGGGTGTAGCTTCTTTATAATTTCCACTCAACTACATATAGATACTCCACAATGACATCATTAACCTTTAGGCTCCGGCTGGGACGACAGTCATCCCAAGAAATGTTTTAGACCAGACGTCGGCACGCAAGAATACTGTCAACCCGGTAGGTCTTTCCCCCCATTTCTCTACTTCAAGACAGGTGACCCTTTGAGGTGACCCTTTTTTCTTCGCCTCAACTATATAGCGATCTGTTTAAAGAAAAATCTATAAATTCATGTGGTACTGTCCGCTGCAATAGAAAAAATTATCCTAAAGAAATGTCACAAGTGAAACTAAAACGAGGTGAAATAGTTTCCAGATATTCGAATGGCCTGTTAGCACTGCGCTGGAAAGATAAGCGTGATGTATTCGTGCTTTCGAATATGCACAATGCTGCAAACCAAACTACTTCTCAAGACAAAAAGCCAGTTGTCATATCAGATTACAACAAAAACATGGGCTACGTTGATCTGAGTGACAGAATGGCAAACAGCTATTCCTTTCAGAGACGTACAATGAAATGGACAAAAAAATTCCTTTTCCATTTACTTGACATTTCATTATTAAATGCTTCTCTTGTCAAAATATAAAGGAAGCCAACGAAATTTCCGAATGGAATTAATCCTGACAGAGAAAAACGAAGTCATGATATCTAGACCAATTGCAGAAAATAGTACTCACCAGCATCCAGAAAATTCCGGACATTGGCCTTTGAAAGAAAAGAAGATGCGCTGTTTGTTCGAAAAATGGAAAAGAAAGACGATCATTCGCTATATGTAAATTTTATAATGTTGGCCTATGTATTGACAGAAATTGTTTTGAAGAGTATGTAACAGATCTTCCCCTCCTGCAGAGGGCGCCGCCTATAGCGGCGATTAATTTGTAATTGTAACTACGCACTTAGCGTGGCAGGTTCCTTTGGACTGAACGGACGGACGGAGGCCGCGAGCCTTACAAATGTTAAACGGAAGGCTAAGGCCTAATATTGGAAATCATTTTGTGTAAATATGTAAATATATATATATGTGTCATGTACTTAGAAGCAAATAAATATCCTAGAAGTTTAAAGGACCGGAATTAAATTCTCCACTGGACCACCGCACCCTCTCCGTTATATGGTGCGACTCGTCCGGGAAAAATTGGTTTAAGCCACCACAAGGTCTAGGATACATCTATCGGAATACCTCTACCTGAAAGGTAAGGTCTCTTAATATTGCTCATTTGAAATTTGGAATATGGATAATCTCACTAAAATTATCGAAAAGCGAAGCTTTACTCGAAGCAGCGTTACTAAACTGGTAAAAAGAGTCCAGGCAGCTGACAATCAAAATGAAACTCATGAATCCTTATTAGAAATACTGGAATTATTAGAAACCAAGGAAAAGGCTTTAAAAAATTTTGATTCGGAAGTCGAAAAGCTAATTACGGACCCTGAAAAGTTCAAAACCGAAATTAAGGCATCGGAAGAATACGAAGATAAAATTATCGCTGCTAAAAGTAAATTGAAAAATAAAATTAAGGAACAAGACAAAGAAACTACGCAAAGAACCCACGCAAAGAACCCACGCAAAGAACCCACACAAGCCATAACACATCCAATGTTTCAGAAAATACCTTTACTGCCATGAAGCTTCCCCTCCTCGAGATTCCGCGTTTTTCAGGTGATTCCAATTTCACTGAATTCCTTAACTGTTTCAACTGCGCAATAGGTGAAAATGATTCTCTCACTAAAATTGAAAAATTTCAATACTTAAGGTCCCTCCTTTCTCCCACTGCTTATAATGTTGTCGCTGGATTTGAATTAAACGAGAAAAATTATGATTCATGCCTTGAACTTTTAAAACAGCTTTATGGACGTACTGATTTTATTATTAATTCCTATATGACAAAACTACTAAATTTGGAACCAGTGAGAAATTCTTCGTACGTAAAAGGCTTGCGTAAACTGTACGATGAAATAGAGGTAAACATAAGAAACTTACGCGCGTTAAATGTTACCGAGGGATCATACGGTCATTTATTAAACCCCTTACTTTTAAAATTACTCCCTCCAGATTTAGTCTTGGAATTCCACAGAAATAGAGATAAGGACGTGAATTGTGAGGTTTCGGAAATAATGAAATTTTTGAGAAATGAAGTTGAATCGAGAGAAAATTGCGAAGCTGTAATGAGCTCCCACAAAGGTAACGAAACTAAACGTAACACTTTTCCAAATTTTCAAGGCGGATTCGGACAAACCTTTCAAAGAAATTATTCAAAGCCTAAAAATGTACCGACCGCTGCAACATTACATACACAGGTAAAAAATAATTGTATATTTTGTGATTCTGTAAATTCTCATGATTCTGTAAATTGCAAAAAATTAGATGTTGAACAAAAAATAAGTAAACTTAAATCAGACGGTAGGTGCTGGTTGTGTTTTAAAAGAAAACACATAAGCAGGTCCTGTGTATCAGGTATTATTTGTAATTTCTGTTCTTCTAGGTACCACCATGAGTCCGTTTGCAGGAAAAAATATAATCCTGTAAATTCTATAATCAGAAATACTGATAAGCAAACTGAAAACGGAAGTGATATGGATAAGTTAACCCCTAAAATAAATGAAGAAAATATCTCGGTATCACACAATAATATCTGTTGTAAAAATAAGCCCTTTTTACAAACTTGTTCTGTATTTGCTTGCTCGAAAGAAAAAACGGTCATTACTAACGCCATATTAGATAATGCTAGCCTCCCGCGCGTTTGTTTCCCCCTCTCCGGCGTTCGCCGAAGTTCGTCGGCAACTTCACTCGCCGCGTGACGTCACGTTTTCTCCCGCGATTCTTCTTTCGGTTTTTCTCATGAGCCGTGATCGCTGCAGCATATCTCCATAGTAACGGAGACATTTTGTTTCTGATTGGCCGGTCAGAACCTTGTTTTATGCAAATTAACTGTTGCACATGTGAATTGTACGTATATAATGTGGTTCCTTTTGCGTGCGAGTTTATTGCATTTTCTATGGCATGCTACTTGTTTCTAGCCTCTGTATATTCTGTGTATGCTAGTTCTGTAAGACGCTCAGCGAGCGTGAATGTATTTGAACTTTATAATATTTCTTTTAATTAAAGAACTTTTGGTTTCTTAATGACGTCTCATAATTTCATGTGTTAAATCACCACTGCTGGCAAAATGCGAATAATATCTTCTAAGATTTTGGTTATGGGCCGAGCAATCCCATTGTAAAACTGCTCATTGCTGACTTTTAATAATGACAGCGTACGTGCATTGTAATTTTCAACTCAAGCCCCGGCCTGTGTTTTCCGTCATTCGGCGTTACCGAGGTGTCTTCATCGAGGAGTGTAGCGGCGTTATGAAGCAAGTGTTCCGGCTCTAGTGTTGTCGTATTCTACAAGTATCATCATCTTGTGCCTTCAAGAGTTCCGTCACCAGTCAAGCTTTCGAATCCCCGTTTTAGTGTTTAGTTTTCAAGTTGGCGTGTTATTCCTTGCGTGGAAATGGACTTTTATTGAGTTGCTTAGACGGGGGCCGATCATATCGGCGTTTCAGCCAAGCTTTAAAGGAGCCTTTTAACAGACTATGGAACTTTTCCTTGCAGTAATGTTTCGGTTTCATTAGTATGAAATAGGACTCTCCCGTGTTGTAAGTTATATTTAAATTTTCATCATATGCATGTGTTTATTATACTTCTTGTAAATTAGTGTTGTAAAGTGGTAATAATGTGCTCGCATATTCACGAAAGTCACAACCAAATAGAGATGCTTAATGCATCGAACTGGAACACGTGGAAAGATGACATGAAGGTTTTGTTAATGGAAAGGGGAGTTTGGAAATTTATTGATAAAACTGAACCCGCTTTAGACGATAAAGCTACACAAAAGGAAATACTAGACTACAATTTGCGTAAAGCGAGGGCATATTCGACGATATATTTGGGTGTTAGCCCTGATCTTCGCTCACTTATATCAACGGTAGATTCGGGTGATGTTGCATGGGACACGCTTAAAAAGCATTTCGAACCCTCTTCTAGAGCTAGAACTATACAACTTTTAGATGAATTTTTCTCGCATCGTTATGTTGCGGAAGAAGGAATTGGATTATTTGCTGCTAAAGTAAAGAAAACAATACTTAAATTACGCGACTTAGGTCACCCTGTTGAGGAGTTATATCAGGGATTTCAGCTCATTCGATATTTAGATTCTAACTTTCAGAATATAGTACAAACGATTTATCGTTGGCCAGAGAAAGACTTTACCTTTCAGAAAATCTTAGACGAACTACTTGTAGAGGAGGGACGCATTCGTCAAGTGAAGGGGGACACAAGTAATTACGAGAGTACTTTGTTATCCACAACTGTTGAGGACACGCAAAAACATAAAAATGAAAACCCCAACAAGTTGGGTCCCTGCTTCCGGTGTAAAAAATACGGACATGTAATAGCCAATTGCAGAGTAAAGCTTAGTTTTAATAGAAATAAAAGTGGTACAAAACGAAAAGTAAAATCTAGTAATTATTGTGATGTTAAAGTAAACGAAAATCTCCTTAATGTTGAAGCTAGTAAACCTAAGGCAGTAATAAACAAAATTTGGGTATTTGATACAGGTGCATCTAATCATTTCTGCAACAACAAAAGTTTATTTTCCACATATAAACCAGTACAAAACACCACAATGTCTCTCGCGATAGGAAACTTAGAAAGTGAGGTAGAAGGTGTTGGAACTGTAGAGTTTGGTGTACGTCTTAATGGAAAAGTACATATTATAAAGCTGACGGATGTGATGTACTCGCCGAAATTGCGTAGGAATTTGATATCTGGTTTGAAGGTGGAAAGTGCTGGTGCAAAGTTTATAGGTACAAACGGTAAAATTTGGGTATATAATAAAGCAGGTGAAGCAATTTTTTATGCCAAACGTACCAATGGTCTTTATTTTTTTAAACCCTCGCACTACATTAAAAATAAAACGGACGGCAAAAAGGTAGGAAGTAAAATGTATAATCTGTCAACTGAAACAACCAGTGAATTAGCCCTTTGGCACTACAGGTTTAATCATGCTAATATGGATTATTTAGTGCATACTAGTAAAAATAATAGTGTTCGTGGATTACCCACATTAAAAATCAATAAAGAATCTTGTACGTCGTGTAAACTAGCTAAAGCGCGAAGGAAGAGTTTTAAACCTATATCGAATATTAGATCTTCGAAACCGCTTGAATTATTGCATCTTGATGTATGTGGGCCGTTGCCCGTTGCGTCACTTGACGGTAGCCAATATTTCTTAACTGTCACTGATGATTATTCTAGGCACGTAACTGTTTTTACTTTGAAGAAAAAGTCTGAAGTTTTTTATTGTTTTCAAAAATACCAAAGACGAATGGAACGGCAATTAAATTTAAAAATTGTAAATGTGCGTACAGATAATGGAATGGAGTTTTGTAATAAAGACTTTAAAAATTTTCTTGACAAAGAGGGAATTCATGCCGAAAGAACAAATACTTACACACCAGAACAAAACGGTGTTAGTGAACGGTTTAACTTAACAGCAATGAACGCAGTTAGGGCTATGCTTCATGCCAGCAGTTTAAATAATAAATTTTGGGGCGAAGCAATTCAATGCTTCGTACACACTTGGAATCGGATTTGTCATAAAAATAAAGATAAAACACCATTCGAACTTTTTACAGGTAGAAAACCAGTAGTCTCTTACTTTAAAATGTTTGGCTGCACAGCCTATGTAAACACACCGAAGAATTTAAGAAATAAATTAAGTTTAAAAGCAAAAACCGGCATAATGGTAGGGTATGCGGCGGATACTAGAGGTTATCGCATATTTCTTAAAAATGAAAATAAAGTAATAGAAACATCAAATGTTAAATTTAGTGAGAGAATTAAGTGTGTGGAAGCCGAACTGGAACCCAGTAAGAGTAATAAAAGATTTGTATATTTTCAAAAAAATGATATGGATTTAACCAGTCTTGAGCAAACGCATGGTGAAATCGCCCTCCCCCCAGATGAAAACATCGTTTGGATTAGACGTGCTGTTCCACGAAAGGATGAAACGCGAGTTGATATTTATTATAACATTGAGGGTAAAAATATGCGTTTAAGATCCGGTAATGAGGTAGAGAAATACTGTAAAGCGCATAACATTAAATTTGATAGTAATCTGTTTGATTTTAGTGGTAAGAACACTTATTCAGGAAAAGTGACAGATCAAATAAATTTAGATGAAACAACGGACAATTGTCAACCCGAAGCGCTTAATATAGAAATAAAAATTCCCAGTAATTATAATAAATGTATGTCGTCTGCGGAAGTCGAAAAATGGCAGTGTGCTATGGCCGAAGAATTAAAGATGATGCATGCGCGTAATGTGTGGGAACTAGTCCCTAAACCTGATAATAAAAAAATTATAGGGAACCGCTGGGTATATAATTTGAAATGTGATGAAAATAATAGGATAGTAAAATATAAGGCCAGACTTGTAGCGCAAGGATTCGCGCAATATAGAAACGACACATATGACGAAGTTTTTAGTCCGGTAGTTAATTTTTCATTAATCAGACTATTCTTTTCAATTCTTGTATGTTTCTTTAATTGGTGTTACTGTCAAATCGATATTAAATGTGCGTATTTATATGCACCTCTACAGGAAGAAGTTTACATGTATCAGCCACAGGGATTCAAAGATCCCAACCATCCTGATCACGTTTGCCTACTTAAAAGAGCTTTGTATGGTTTACGGCAGAGCGGTAAAGAATGGTTTTGTGAACTTGACCGAACACTAGAAAAATTAAAATTTAAAAGACTAGAATGGAGTAATTGTACATACGTATATAGTGATAATGTTGTTCTTCTTGTGTATGTCGATGACATTTTGATTTTTGGAAAAACATTGGACTGCGTCAACCACATTGTAAGTTTGTTCAAAAATGAATTTGATATCACTGTTTTGGGAAAAACAAAAATGCTTCTAGGAATTGAATTTGAAGAAAAGTTTGGAAAGTTATACATACACCAACACAAGTACATAGATAAAATTTGCGAACAATACAAAAGTTTTAATTTCCCACTATCAACTCTCCCCATTGTTAAAGGCTGTATCCTGTCAAAGACGGACAGTCCTGCATCAGAATCGGAAAGAAATGAAATGTTAAAGTTACCATATAGAAACGTTGTGGGATGTTTGTCGTATCTCGCGAACCGTACGAGACCAGACCTTTGTTATGCTGTAAATATTTTAGCACAATTCCAAGAAAACCCCGGTGTAAAGCATTGGAACGCATTATTGCGATTATTGGGTTATGTTCAATATACAAGAGATTATAAACTTAATTTGTCAGATGTAACTAATGTAGAAATTAACTGTTATAGTGATTCAGACTTCGCATCCAATAGAGATGATCGCATTTCTATGGGTGGGATATTGCTGTTCATGAGTAATGCGCCCGTAATTTGGCGTACATTCAAACAAAAGTTTGTAAGTCTTTCTACCATGGAATCGGAATTTGTTACTTTAACGGAAGCTTCTAAAGAAGTTAGTTGGATAAAACACATCTTAGATGAATGTAATGAATTGGGAATTGCTGAATTACAATTAAAAGACAATAAGATATTTTGTGACAATGAGGCCGCGATTAGATATGCAAAATCGCCTATTGAGAATATTCGATCTAAGCACATTGACGTAAAACTACACTTTATAAGGGATTTAGTAAATGATGGACTTTTTGAACTTAGATATGTTCATAGTAAAAAGAACTTAGCTGATGTATTTACGAAGCCACTCCACAAACATGGACTGAATAAGTTTTGTGAGGTTATATTTGAACGAAGTGTATAATATATTGTTTTCTTGCATAGGAATATTTGTGGTTTGTGATAAAAAAAAAAAAAAAAAAATTGTGTGTTTGTAAATAATTCTGCAGAATACGTCTAATAAGGTTTATTGTATTGTATTGTGTTGCATCGTTTAATATATATATACTAAAATGTTTTGAATTTAAATGTGTAAAGGTTTTGGGAAAGTAATTTTGAATCTTTTCTCATGTTTTGATAATGTACTTTTTTTTGCTGCGATCACGGTGCATGAGAGGGGGCCGCTTGCTAGCCTCCCGCGCGTTTGTTTCCCCCTCTCCGGCGTTCGCCGAAGTTCGTCGGCAACTTCACTCGCCGCGTGACGTCACGTTTTCTCCCGCGATTCTTCTTTCGGTTTTTCTCATGAGCCGTGATCGCTGCAGCATATCTCCATAGTAACGGAGACATTTTGTTTCTGATTGGCCGGTCAGAACCTTGTTTTATGCAAATTAACTGTTGCACATGTGAATTGTACGTATATAATGTGGTTCCTTTTGCGTGCGAGTTTATTGCATTTTCTATGGCATGCTACTTGTTTCTAGCCTCTGTATATTCTGTGTATGCTAGTTCTGTAAGACGCTCAGCGAGCGTGAATGTATTTGAACTTTATAATATTTCTTTTAATTAAAGAACTTTTGGTTTCTTAATGACGTCTCATAATTTCATGTGTTAAATCACCACTGCTGGCAAAATGCGAATAATATCTTCTAAGAGATAATGCGTCGCACAGGAGTTTTATTAGCGCAACGTTAGTTAAACAGTTGAATCTCAAACCTATACGTTTTGAAGAGCTAGCAATTTATTCTTTCGGTCAAACTTCAGCTTGTAGAAAACATTACCCGGTCGTTTGTGTGAAAATTTATGACAGATTTAACATGTCTAATTCCCCCCTCTCCATGGAAGCGTTAGTGGTAGAGTGCATATCTCATTTGGCCTTGAACTCCCCGGATTCCGCAACTTTGGAAGACATAAAGCGCAAGGGCTACATACTGGCTGATACATTTGAAAACAATCATGCTGATTTATTAATTGGAAGTGGATACTTCTGGCAAATTGTTTATAACGAGAGAGTCAAACTTAATGATCACATGTGGTTAATAAATTCGCGCTTCGGCTGGCTAATAGCGGGAACTGATAAGATAAACAGTGTTGGGTCTGGTCAGGATAATTGTTTATTAACTTTAAACTCGTGCTGTATTTTATTTGACCTAAATAATTTTTGGGAAATTGAGGAGTTTCCGAATGAAATAAAAAACCTTTCTGAAAGGGACGAACAGATAATTAGAGATTTCGAGAATTCATTAAAATTTAATGGAGAGCGTTATGTTTGTAAATTAATGTGGAAGGACAACATCAGACCCCCTTCAGATTTAGACTCTAATTATGAGGTTGCAAGAAGGCGTTTTAACTCATTAAAAAATAAACTAAGTAAAAATCCAGAAATTTCTGACGAATATAAACAGATTGTTTCTGATCAATTGGAATGCAATATTGTAGAGAAATGTGTTGATGAGGATATAAATTCAGGCTATTATATGCCTCACAGAGCTGTTATTAGAGATGATAAAGAGACAACACGCGTTCGTATTGTGTACGACTGTAGCAGTAAGGAGAATGAAAATAAAAAGTCCTTAAATGATTCACTTGAATCTGGAGTTAATCTTTATCCAAATTTATTGGATATAATCCTTAAATTTCGGGAAAATCAAGTTGCGTTTTGTGGAGACCTTGAAAAGGCCTTCCTTATGATAGAAATTGCGGAGGAGGACAGAAAATATTTGAAATTTTTGTGGTACTCGGACGAAAAATTTGATTTAACAGAAACGCTTCAATTAAACCGTCTACCGTTTGGGTTGACGTCTTCGCCGTTTGTACTGGCTTGCGTTTTGAAATTTCATATAAGGAAATTTAAATTTGACTATCCAAATTGTTACGAAATGTTAAACTCACTCTATGTCGATGATCTGTATTATGGGGCCAAAACCGCCCAGGAAGCCTATCACTTAACCTCTTCAGCAATAGAAATATTGCGGGCTGCAGGATTTAATTTAAGAAAATTAAAAACTAACTGCGTGGAATTAAATGAACTTTGGCGCGGAAACGGATACGAGGAAAACACAGATTTTGGACAAGGGACAGGATTTTTGGGATTGAAGTGGGATTCAATTGAAGATAAGATTATGTTAGATTTAGGAGACATTAGGGATTCTTTGGAATCTGGAATCACCAAGCGGCATGTACTGAGAATAATCTCGAAAATATTCGATCCTTGCGGATTAATTAGTCCATTTGTGATTAGAGTCAAAATACTTATGCAAGAAATATGGCTCGCAGGACTAACATGGGATGAAATTCTACCAGAGAACTTGCAAAAAATATGGAAAAATTGGTGTAAAGAAATTCCGGATCTATACAGTTTAAGTATCGACCGTAAACTATTTTCAGTTACAAATGTAAGCGAAGTATCTCTTCACGTGTTTACGGACGCCAGTACCAAAGCGTACGGATCAGTGGTGTACTTAAGATACTCGACGAGCGAAGGAAAAATTAAAACTTCCTTTGTGATAGCTAAAAGTAAGGTCGCTCCACTGAAAACTTTGACACTACCACGGTTGGAACTAATGGGTGCCGTACTCGGAGCTCGTTTAGGGAAATATGTTCAGAACATTTTCCCCTCCTTTACCCAACAAATAAATTTTTGGACTGACTCGACAATTGTTCTCCACTGGGTAAAGGGTCCATCAAAACTGTGGAAGCCTTTCGTGTCCAACCGAGTTTCTCAGGTGCAGTCCTTTTCTCGTCCAGAGTGCTGGAACCATTGCAGTAGCTCAGATAATCCTGCTGACCTTACCACTAGAGGAGAATCAGCGAAAAAGACCGTTTCTAGTACCTTGTGGTGGTCGGGCCCTGATTGACTGTCCCAACCGACTCACTTGTGGCCTGCTCAAAACTTTAAGAACCAGTCAATGAATCAAGATGACCAGGTGATTGCTAAAGAACGTCGAGCAGTAGCAGTGAACTCAGTCACTATCGACAGTGCTGACAACTCAATTTTTAAGTGCCTTAACATCGAGAATTTCAGTAATCTCAACAAACTGTTACGAGTCACAGCGTGGGTAAAAAGGTTTGCCCACAACGCCAAACGGTGTTCTCAAAAACTGAGTGGCCCCGTCTCTGCTTCAGAACTCCAGGAGGCCCTCTACTCTTGGATCAAGGCTGTTCAGCACCACCATTATGGAAGCGAAATAAACCAGCTACTTTCCCAGGGACACATAAACAAAACTTCCCGAATTTTCAATCTGAACTGTAAATTGAATAATAATAATTTCTTATCTTTACAGGGACGCCTGCATTTTTTTAGCGGTGATGAAGAAGAAAAACATCCCTTACTGCTCCCACCCAACGATAAATTAGTTGAAATGATCATACTCGATGCCCACATTAAAATGGGTCATTTAGGTGTTGATGCAACACTTACCCATTTAAGGGAGCAGTTTTGGATTATAAAGGGGAGGCAGTTCGTAAAAAAGGTCTTAAAACAGTGTATGATTTGCAGACGATTTACAGCTAAGGCTGGAACTCAAGTGGTTGCTCCCCTTCCTCCTGACAGAATCCAAGAACATCCTCCTTTTGACATTTCCGGTGTGGACTTCGCCGGACCCTTTTTTACTAATGACTCTAAATTTAAATCTTATTTACTGATTTTTACTTGTACTGTGACCAGAGCTATTCATTTAGAGCTAGTAGTTGATATGAGCACAGAGTCTTTTTTGTTAGGATTTAGAAAATTTATTTCTCGTAGAGGTTTATGCTCAGTTTTGTATTCTGATAATGCTAAGAGTTTTAAAAGAGCAAATTGTGAATTGAAAAAATTATGGAAGCAAATCGACAATCCTGATGTAAAAACCATGTTTGCCTCAAAGGGCATTCAATGGAAGTTTATAGTTGAAAGAAGTCAATGGTGGGGAGGGTTCTGGGAAAGACAGATACGCACGGTCAAAACTTGCCTAAAGAAAACTATTGGTAAATCTTCTCTCTCATTTAAAGAATTGGAAACCATATTAACAGAAATTGAAGCCATAATTAACAGTAGACCGATAACGTATCTGTACAATGAAACCTCAGAACCTTCTCCACTCACTCCTTCTCATTTTCTTGTTGGCAAACGGTTAATGTCTTTACCCGTTTCTAAACAAAACCCTGACGAATTAACTGTAAATAGAAATTCTTTGGTAAAACGATATAAGTATCAGCAAACCCTTCTAAACCATTTTTGGAATCGGTGGAGGAAAGAATATTTACTAAACTTAAGGTCTGCTTATATATTTCCTCAACCAGGTAAGACTTCTTCATTCAAGGTAAACGATGTTGTTTTGCTTAACGATGAGCGCTACCTCCGTAACATGTGGGTAATGGGAAGAGTCATTGAGCTCTATCCAGGTAGAGATGGAAATGTTCGCTCTCTTCTTCTCAGGACCCCTAAAGGGGACTTACGACGCTCAGTCCAGTTAGTGCATAATTTGGAGATAAATCCATAAGAAATTTAGTTGATGTGATTATCAGTATTTTTAGAATATGTCTTTGTCTTATTTTATGTAGTTAATCTAGTAATGTCTTGTACTTATTATATGTTATTTTCTAAATTTGATGATATAATGTTTGATTTGAATTGTTGTTTGAATCTTGGTAAGTGAACTCTTACGAGTTCAGGTGGGGAGTGTAACAGATCTTCCCCTCCTGCAGAGGGCGCCGCCTATAGCGGCGATTAATTTGTAATTGTAACTACGCACTTAGCGTGGCAGGTTCCTTTGGACTGAACGGACGGACGGAGGCCGCGAGCCTTACAAATGTTAAACGGAAGGCTAAGGCCTAATATTGGAAATCATTTTGTGTAAATATGTAAATATATATATATGTGTCATGTACTTAGAAGCAAATAAATATCCTAGAAGTTTAAAGGACCGGAATTAAATTCTCCACTGGACCACCGCACCCTCTCCGTTATAGAGTAATACAATTCCATAAAAAAATTCCAAAAATAAAATGAAAGATATGATGAAAGATAAAATGAAAGAATGATATATATATATATATATATATTACAGACAAAATCAGCCTTACTATTAAAAAAATAAATAAATAAAAAGAAAGAAACCTCCCCCCTCCCCCTCCTAAAGAAAAAAAAAGTTCTTTTTAGAGCTAAGGCTCTCTTTTGAGAGCCAAAAATAAAAAAGATTTTTTAAAAAGATTAAAAATTGATTTTTTTATTATTATTTAAATTTTATTTCTACTTGTAAAATATTTACTTTGGAACTAGAATTTTACACATGTCAAAAGTGAATTATTTTGAAATTCACTTTGACATTCCCAACTCAATATTTATTTAATGTACATTTCTTTTTGTCACAATCATAAGATAGACTTTTTTTTCTAATTTTCACTCATCCGTGATGCCACAGCAACAGCATTATTTCTTTTTATCCTCTGTCCTTTGTCAATGGGTTGTCAAATTTAAAATATCAGATGTTCTTATGTGTGTTTTTTACAAAGTTTTTTAATTTTTCCTTTCCTTTTACTTCTTATGTGTGTTTTTTACAAAGTTTTTTAATTTTTCCTTTCCTTTTACTTCTTATGTGTGTTTTTTTACAAAGTTTTTTAATTACTTTATCGTTTAACACCAGTTTTTTGAGTGTTTTTTCAGTCACACTATCTGAAGAAGATATGATGATAGGCACAGCATTGTACAATAATACATTGGATGTGTTGAGTGAAAAGAAGTTTGTAACTGATGAGAAATTGGTCCATGCTCAAGAAGAGTGCATAGAAGAAAATTTCGAATCTATTAAAGATAACTCATCTGATGACTGTACGAGATGGGAGGAAAAAAATTCAAATATTCATAATGATGCTATTGATTATAGTTCTTATATTCAAATAATCATAACTTTAATCATTTGTAAAAATAGACTTCGAATAGTAGAAATAAAATTAAAAAATATATATAAATAAGTAATAAAAAAATCAATAAGAGTAGTAAAAATAAATAAATGAAAAAGTAAATAAATATTTATTGGACTAAAAAACGAATTAACAGTACTGATGTATTTAAAAAAAAAAAAAAAAAGAGAGAGAGAGGGAGAAAAAACATTTTTGCAGCATGAGATTCGAACCTGGGATGCCAGAGTAGAAGTCAACCGTTCCACCCATTTCGCCATGCTGATCAATCACATAACGTTTGCGCATAACTTATATTTAAAGTTTTAGTAAAGTAGTTCAAAAATTAATATTAATTTTTCTCGACTGTATTTGAGTATTGCATCTTAGTATTTTACAAGTAGTTTATATTCACACGGTGTACTACCACTGTGCCAAAGATAATTCAAGTCTGTTTCCCTGAAGCTGTGCCTCCTCGTAAGAGCAGCATTAACGTAGAATATCTGTTCTTTACACTGTTTGCTGGAATGCTGCTGTGCTTACTAGTGACATCATCCCAGAGCCCATAACATGATAAAAATGTCTATAAATGTCTTTAAAATTGAAATGGTTTTGTTCTACAGTTGGGCAGTAAATCATAATAAAAAGAAATTTTGGATAGCTCTAACATATAATCTACAGGTTAGACTTCAAATTAGTGCAATGCCTTTTCTTATGCCTCTTACCCAGCTTATTTCTGTATCTATTTTTGTAGATTTTATTTTTCATTCTCGCATTTGTCACATTTAATGCAGATTCCAAGTAAAATTTAAGAAAGTAAGCCATCTTCAAAAAGTTTAATTTAAAAATTGATTTATATGTGGGTCCCTACAAAATATGCAGAAAATTTTTCGGAACTGTGCAGCATTGATGCGGTAGTTTCCTGAAATTATGCAGTATTTATAGAAATGTGTTGAAGTAGTGCGTATAAGATGAGAAATAACTATGTTAAAAAGAACTGCAATATTTTAATTTACATTAAAGAACAAATGAGACTATCTTTTTTTCTAAAGTTTATGAAAATAAAGAGATGTTAGTCCTGGGTGATTGTGTTCTAGGGGTAGTCTGGATTTCCGGGTTTTTTGCTTGATCTCTCCGGTTTCTTCTTTTTCTGAGTAAGACATTATGAATGCATTAGGCCAACATATTAGGTTTGTTAAAGAAATCATCATAATTAAATTGCTTCTATATTTTTATTTACTTATTAATGCCAACAGTTTTTAGTAAAAATATTTATTCTTGCTGCAGAAACATAGTTTGGCTGGGATCACAGGTCAGCAGCTGTGGTTGGGATATCATCATATCTAATTCTTTCAACTGATAAGGGTGGAGTCTGTGTGTCTGGTCTGCACTTGTCCGCACTTGTGTTTGGCATTCTTTGGGCTTGTATGGGGAGGAGAGAGAAGAGAATGATAGGATGGGAATTCTCTCTCTTATTAGAATAGGGTGAGTCGAGGTGTTGGAATGTGAGAAACCTTTTCCCATCATGTTTTAATCATTTTCACTTGGTACTCCAGATAGTAGTTTGAGCTGTTAAATTGATCAGCTGTTAGCTGTTGTGCATTATGCCTTTATCAGTGTTTAATGTGCAGCCTTTTGAATCCCTTTTTATTATGAAATAGCTTAAACCAACCAGGTGACAACATTGCAGAATTAGAAAAAGAAAGTATAAATAAATTAGCACTTAGTGCAAACTTTCTTCACAATTAAATAAATCCGGCACCGCAAAGCGTAATGACACCATGCTCCTCAAAACAATCTACTAAGGATGTTACTCAAGAAGGCAGTAGAAAAGAAAGTCAACCTCTGCAACTAACAGCAAAGCTAAACAATAAAAATTACTTTTTATTTATTACAAAAATGGTACAAATTACTTTTCTGTCTAACATATAGTAAAGTTATTATAAAATTAAATGTAAGGCATTTACTTTTTTGCTAAAAAATAATTTAAATACCAGAATATATTTTCTAAAGCAATTTTTGTTCATTTGAAGAGTATAAATACAAATTTCTTTATATGCAATTTCTATCGCCCTCCCCCCCTTTTAAATATGTATGTATAAACAGGAGTTTTTCAAGTAACTATGTCATACCAGTCAAGTTACTTGTTTTACTAGGGAGACTGCAAGATTTGAATAATGTTTCCTGGTTTTCTAACACTTTAAAATCCTATTTTTTCTACTCTTAGTGAAATTTTGAATGCTTAAGAAAAGTTTGTGCGGTACTAAATAAATGTTGAGGTTTCACCTATTTCATGTTTGAAAATTCTAGCATTTCTATTGTTTGAAAATTTTTATAATTGTAACATTAATGGTTTTTTGTGGATAGACTCTTATAAAAAGAAACTATTAATTTAAAAACATCGTAATTTAGTGTGTAGGAGAGTATAATATATGCAAAAGGTGAAGAGTCTGTTATCTCATGAATGTATTGGATTTTTTTTCTTATCTGTGCGTGTGTGCATGTGTGTGGGTGGCAGTTTTCTAAACTGTGCACCCTGATTGAACATTGTTAATTTGTAAATTGAAAATGATTAATTTTAATGTCATTATAGTTTGGTTTATTTAATGTGCATCAGTTGGTAATATTAATGAGTATAGTTCTGTGTGTATCGGTAATGTTCAGGATTTTTTGTATGCTCATCGGTAATTTTCAAGATTTTTTACTTTGGGTCAATCACCTCTGGTCCTTCAACCGATGATTCCTTCAAACTCTGCCCTTGTTTTGTAAATATTTGGCTGTAACATGAAACTGCTCTTTCACAGTCTACAGCAGGTGGGCAACCTTTGAAAACTAGCAGGACAAACTTTAGGATGTTAATGAAGTCGCGAGCTGTATAATAGGGATTTATGAGATTTTGATTGACTTATATGGGGTTTTGATATGTTCCGCGGGCCACATTCGGCCCGTGGGCCAGAGATTGCCCATATATGGTCTACAGAATTAGGTAAAATCGAGTGTACTAACTTTGCTTTGCGTGTTAGTTTTGGAAACCTCTGTGAAACAACCTCTGAATTCCAAAATCTTATTAAGTTTTCTATGGAACATTCCTTGATTTATCCTTGGAGTATTGTTGAAGGCTTATTCATCATCAACATATATTTTGGACAATTGGTCTGGGTCAAACACTTGAGCCCCTTTCATGAATTTCAAACCAGGTTATGAAAACTTAGGTTCTTACTTTTTGGAGACGTCCATTTCTGGTCAATAATAAACAGTCAAGAGGTTTTGGAAGAAAATATGTTGAGAAAATTTAAGAAATAAAAAAATTTGCAGAAAAATGTGGTGTTATGCGAAAAGTTGTAGTTTATGTGAGAATTACAAATTATACAAATTTCTGCATTTTTGCATATTTTATAGGGCTCTATTTATATGCAATATATGGTTATGTAAATTTTGATTAATTATTAGTTTCTACTTGTGTTTATTCTCATGTATTGATAAGAACTTGACTTTTATCTATTTATTTTCTTTCAGTTAAAAGAAATAAAGCTTCTACTAAAAAAATAAATAATGCTACGGAGAATCATTGTGAAAACTTAAGTACAGAGGTAAAATGTATGCCTTCTTCGAGCTATGACAGCAATTCATCTATTCTTCAAAGTATAAATAATAAGCAGCTTTCTGTCAAACTTGATGTTTTAGATATACCCAGTGCATTACTCCAGTGTAATTCTAGCTTTAGTTCAGTAGATAAGTATGAAGACAAAGAAGAAAAATCTTCTAAAAGCTTGTCTGATCCCATTAACCGTAAGTCTTTTCTACAAATGTCTATTTTCAATGAACTGAAGTATAACCAAGCTAAAATATCTTCCGATTCTGAAAAAGTAAAAAATGTAATTATTAATCCTCCTAAGAAAAAGCCTTTTGTTAGATCAAAAATTCAACAAAATAAAAAGGCTGTCAGAAAAAGAAAAGCAGATGGCCTTTGCTGTGATTGTAAATCTTCAAATCACAATTGTATAAAGAAATATTTTGGTCAAAAACTGGAAAGCTACCGCTTATAACCATTCAAATATTTATCAGCAAAAGTATCTTGATTGCAAAAAAAAAGCTTTAAACCATACTTGAATTCATTTTTATTGTTCATTAGAATTGCATGCAAGTCACCAATTATTTTTTTATTTATATGATTTTAACTTAATTTCTGACTGCTTGTTTTAATAATTTCAAAATTTTTCCAGTGAAATAAAATACACATATATATAATTTTCTGACTTATCTAAAAGGAATGAAAAAGATCCTTGTACTGGGATTGCCTTCTAAGGACTTAGCCATTTTTATATAACACCGAGAAAGGAAATTTTTATATGGTACTAAGAAAGGAACTTTTAAAACTCCTGACAGCCCAGGTCAGCCCCATTGATTCTTTTAATTAAATTATGCAATTACTTTAGCAGACTACAACCTTCAATCCTATTAGTTGGCCTCAAAATGTGCAATTTGTTTTAAAAGTATAAAAATAGTTCTATTTTTAGTATTCTGAATAATTAATCATTCTCTTAAAAATATGTAATTATACACTATTTATCATCTATACAAATAGATGATAAATTGTGTCTAATTATATATTCATATAAATAAATAAATTATATTAATTAGTAAATATTCATATTAATAGGGAATTTGTGTAAAGACCAATGATGGGAACTAATTGCTAAAGACATTCACCATTTTCCCACCGAGCATAAAGATGATTTTGGAAATCTTGCTTAAAGCATTTTAACAGAAAAATTTAATGATTGTGCATGATCTACAACTGAAAGATCACTGGCTGCTTAATTATACAAGCACTTACAAAGTGATAAACATTGTTCTCTATGAAAGGATGAACCATCCTACCTCAGAATCTTCCGGAATTGAAATCAGTTCTTACTTCTTGCAAGGCATGCTCACGCTTAAGTGGAGCTGTTTTCTGACAGTATGCAATAAAAAGTACTTTAAGTTAAAGAAAGTGATTTTTATATGTGAGCCAGTTCTCCCTGGGGGTGAATAGAATTTGCATACTGGCATTCTCTTCAATTTATATGGAATTTATCCAATTATGAAACATTTACTGCCAGTAAAAATTCATTTGCTTGTGATAAATCAGGTTCCAGAGTTGTGTTTTCTCTACTGGTGATAACTACTTGAAAAGCTTATTCTTTTTGGAGAGTTTTTATTATTCACTTAATGTATTAAAGGCATTCTTTTTATACATAAAATTCACCCGCCACTTTCAAGAAAAAACAGAAAGAACTTTTAAAATTTAATTAATTATTAAAATAGAAGTATATCAGATAAGGTTAATCCTTGATTATCATTTTCTGTCAACTCTTCCCTAAATGAAACACACTGTTTTCTGTAGAAGGTTTGCTGTAACTACTTAAATATTTTTGCCAATGTAGTTCATTGTAATGAAATTTATATTGCTGACACCAACCAAAAATCTAAATCAGCCAGCATAAATTTTTAATAGAGAAAATTAAATTTTTTACTATGCATATTTGTCCCAGTGAAGAGTTAACTGAAAACCTCATCATCAGAGCTTGGCCTTATTTGGTATCACTATTTTTTTTACCTGCAATTTTTATCTTGATTTTTTATGATATTTCATTTGTCTTTAAAATTCAAGTATCTTGTTTTAAACCTCACATGCCTTAAGAGTAAAAATTTATTCTTATTTTAAATTTAATAATTTTGCCAATATTCTTTATCTGTTAACAAATTTCTTTTTATTAGCTACTAACATTAGCTAATATGTTATTACCCTAGTTTTCTGATTCATAGTAGTTGTTTTGTATAGCAGTATCTAAAAATGTATAAGAGCACCAAAAACAGACTGGGCGTGTATGACATGCTGTTGTCAGTGCTTTGTTTCAATATGTATTGGCTTTTGCATGTGATGGGCTTGACTAAAATGTTTTGCATAAAGACAACTTTTAGTGAATAATTCTTCATGAGTAATTTTAAAAAATTGTACCTTTTTAAATTTTACACTAATTATGCTTAGTTTTTAGACACTGGTGTAATTTCAGTTTAAATAAATTTTACATAGTATAAGTTAGATTATTTTAGACGGTAATGAGTTATCTGACTTTGGATTGTTATATTTTCTTTGTTCATGTTTGTAACTTAGAATCCAATCTTCACATAAGTGTATACAGGGTGACCAAAAGGAGGTAACATGCCTTAATTCTTTATCAATTAAAGATAAGTGGGCAATGTAAGTTAAAAAAAAATCTTCAAGATAAGATCAGAAGAATATTTAAAAAAAAAAAAACAAAAAAAACTTCTCATTAATTTTTAAAGTTATACTTTTTAAATTTGTATATGACCCCCATATGAAAAATTTCCCGATCAGTGAAATGTGTACCATACACTAATGAGGTGACATACAAAATTTGAGAGTTAATTTCTAAAAATTGTCAGATATGAAGATAAACACATGCTGATTTAAATCACATTTCAATGGTTCTCGAGGGAAAGTCATACCCAAAGATCGCATTCCTAACATTGTACAGAAATTACAATTGAAAATAATTTTTTGCGCTGTAACAATAAATGTTTACATTCAAATTCATGCATTGCCTCAGATCATCTTTAAAGTTATCCCTGAAACGTTTTATGATGAAAGACTGAAATTTTGTATATAACTTCATTAGTGTATGGAGAACATTTTACTAATTGAGATTTTTTTCCCACCTTATTTTGAATATGTTTTCAGTATACATTACCTAGTTATCTAAAATAGATAAAGGATTAAAGTTCGTTATCACCTTTTTGGAACACTTTGTACAGTGGTTGCCACTTATTTCGGTTGGTGGTTTATCCGGTGAGCCGCTAATTCCAGTGAAAATCAGTATGAACAGAACAAAATGGGCAAATTGCACTCTTTTTTTGCTGGTTATCTTGGTAGTGAGTGCTGCTTTATCCGGTCAGGTATTCTTTGGAGATTAGGTACATTTTCGAAGTAATTAGCTTTTAGAGCAAAGTGAAAGCAAGTCAAAGATAACTCATATTTGGGTGAAGATACTATGGTAATTTAGTCAAAACAATTGTTAATACACGTAATAGAATTTAATAAAAATAGGATCAATCTGACACTCTGAACTAAGGAGACGCCTAATGATGATGATGACGACAATGTGCACCTCCGAACCAGGTACGTGTCATAAGAGCAGATTTGCTAAACACTGTAGACACTTTACGTAGAATTTGAAAACAATGTTAATGATTACCTCTTTTCAACATTAAGTGAAATTCATTATGCACTGCATGACACAATGGCTCTAAAACAGCCTTTTTAATTTTGGATCCTTCCCCAAGAAATTGTAACTGGTTTCTTTTACAAATGTACTTATGTATTTTCACTTGTTCCTTTCTTTTTTCTTAAATAAATAATGTGCATACCTCAAACTACTGATTAATACAGTTCATATATTTTGATTTAATTTATTGATTTTTTTTCTTAATTTTTCTCACTTTTAATTCGGCCTCAACAATTTATTTGGATTTCGGTTAATCTCAATCCATCCTGATGTGACCAGAATAACCGGCGACCACTGTATAAAGATTTGAAGTCACTGTAATTTGTCAAACAAAATGTTATCATTTTAGTTCTGCCATTGTTTTTCCCTACAAAGATTATAATCTGAATAAGCTCAACAGTTTTTAGTAAAGCGATTATACTTCTATAAATAGCTTTTTCGTATATTCTGTAAATTGTCTTGTAAAAAGTATATGTAATTTATGCTTATTGCATTCCAGTTGTTTTGGACTAATGCAGCTTGCCCTAAGTAGCTGCTCAAATAGTCAGAAGTTTGTGGAATAGTAATGTTTATATATGTAACAGATGGTACAAAGTCTCAGAATTTTGGCCTGAATTTCAGGCTTTTTTATGTTATGTTGGGATTTGTGGTTTTCTTCATTTTTTTGGGCTTTTTAAAAGCTTATTTAGAATTGTGGTTTTCTCTGAATGATTTCCAGTGTTACTAAGTATCTTAAGATAATTTTTAGTTGTGACTACTTTCTCATATGTATTTTGACAGATGTTTTATATTTTATGATATTTCTTTTTATTGTAAATTTACTTAATTACACAACTCGGGTAATTGGGATAGTGCTAAGTTTATGGGTGTGCATGGCATTAAGGAAGAAAAACAAATTTCTGTATTGATTATATGTGCACTTCATTCTGAAAATGTCAGGCATGAAAGTTTACAGTCTTTTTTCAACATCATTGATGCATTTGAGACTCAGTATTTAAATTAGTTTAATGAATTTAGTTATACTGAATACAGCGATACAATGAATAGTAGTTAGTTTAATAATGAATACATGCATAAGGAACTCAGGCTTTTTGACTTAGAAAAGCAGATCTTAGAGGCTTTTTCACTTTGAAAACTTAGCTCCTCTGACATAATATACTGCACATAGTCTGATGGGTTCTGCCTTTTTTGCTGCATTTCAATAGCTCTTGCAATCTTTTAACTAGGGTGATGTAATCAGAAATTTTGGTTTTAAAAAATGTAAAGTTGTTCAACAACCTATTGTGTTTTTTGTAGGACAGATCAGAATTTGCATTCAGCATACCAATTTCAAATTTTCCCGCCTGTCTTAAAAATGGATCATTCACTTTAAATATTTTTAGATTTATATCTCCGATACTTGAAAATTGATTCTTATTTCAAATATAAATTATTTTTTAGTGGGTAATGTATGTCATTGGATGTGTATGCATGAATTGTTTTAAAAATAAGACATTATTAAATATTTTTATTCAAGAATTTTGTAAATGTGCTAGTGATTTATCTGTGCAAATTAAATATTTTTTTTCATTGTAATATCTGTTATTTAACATATTGTATTTATTAAATAGAACTTAATAGAATGTATTTTTAAAAAGTACTTAAACTGCTATTCTACTTTTGTATCATATAAAATATTAGAAGCATTTTATTTTTTATTGTGCTTTCTGTTGTATAATTTTTTACAAAACACAAAAAATATTTATTGGCAACCTTTTTCTAGTTGATGATGTGTGCATGCTTATAGTGTGTTAATTGCTTTTAATTGGCTTTGTATTTACATAAAACATAGTACAAAATGTTGATTAAATTGAAATATTCAAAATTAAACAGTTTTATCACAGTTTATTTGTTTATTGATTCTAAGTTATGTTTTTCTAATTTTATTTTTTTTTCTCTGCTGATATCTCCCCCCCCCCAAGAAATAGCTTGGGTTATCAAATGTGTATATATATGTATTATGTTATGATCTGTAATAGGTGCAGGTCTCATATTTTTCTATTGTTTATATATTATTCTTGTAAGACCAATTTATTATGCCCACTGTCATTTAAACCTTTATTTCCATTCAAATTATTTGTTTAGTAAATATAATTGTTCCCAATTTGACATTGGCAATATTTAAATTTAACTAAACAATAAATTCTGCTTCCTCCCCCTTCCCCCCCATTTTTAAAAAATGACTGTGTGTACATAATTAGGTGTTTGTATGTGCTTCATGTTTGTTTTAGATCTGTTAGTTGATTGTTTAAAATATTTTATATTAAAAACTATTTAATATGATCCACAAAATGGATCAGTCAAACTAGATGTCATAACTTGCTGAAAATGCTACTGGTAATTTTTTTTTTTTTTTTTTATGCATAGTATGTGAAATTTTGCTGTAATGCATAAATGCATTTGTGAATATAAGTTTGTAATTGTTGGCTACATTAAAAAGCTCTTAAGACTTTGGTGTTATATTCTTTTTTGAAAATGAATGCATTTTTTTATTTGTTGATCATATTCTGATCCCTTTTCTTTTGATTATCAGGGGTCGATACAAAAATTGGGTCTGTTTTGCCGCCCCTTCCCAAAATTAAGATTGATTAAAGCGTCCCTTCATTGGCATTTTACCCTACATTTTAATCTGTTATCAATTATTTAACAAAAAAAGACTTATTAAAAATTAGTATGAAATTCACAAAAATAAATGTTGAAATTCATAAAGTCCTTTATTAAAATTCACAAAATGGGACCCTGGAAAAAATTCTTAGATCGACCCCTGATTTTACAAGCATGACCGGTCACTAAAGTCAGTAAATGGGGGGGAAAAGTCAAGAAAGGTCACTAAACGGAGGTGATAGGGCACTGAATTCATCAATTGAAATTGGTAGTCGTAACAAGTAAAATACCTAGTGAATATTCATAAATAAGCTTTTCATTTGCATCTTTCACAGCTTTCCTCAATCACTGTTCCTGCCTTCCTCCATTTGATCTACTACCTCCACCCCTGATTAATTTATGTATATCCGATGTTGTTGACAGCAGACTTCGTGCCGATTACACGTCTGTGTAATCGATTACGATTACGATTAATTTTCACTTTTAGACCAGGATTACGATTACCGGAGAAAGTATAATTCCCGATTATGGTTAGATTACGATTATCATATAAAAACCAATTTCCGCTTACGATTAGATTACGACTACGTAATCTATTAAAACTTTCGATTATGATTATATTTGAGTCCTATTACGATTACAAAACTTTTCTTTTTACCCTTCTGGCATTGATATTATAATGTCAAAATTTTACAATTTTAATTCAAGAACAGAATAATGGGTCCATCTGTTCAGGGAGCTAAATTACAAGAATGCCATACAGCAAGAACTTCTATACTATTAGACGAACCTGGTTGATTTCCGAGGCCCACTTGTGAAAAGTTTTTTAATGCATACGAACCTCTATTTGAACATGGCATTTTCCGATTTTAACTTAAACATATGTCATTTGCAGTGTGCGTGTGGGGGGGACAGGCTTGGTGGTTTAACACATCTTTGAAATGAACCCAGGTTTAACCTAATCAAGCAAAAATTAGTATACAAAAATTGATATTTGATCCCTTCTATGCTCGGCATTGCTTCCTTGCCTATATCCTGGATTTCTGGTTTCGAAAGAGGTACTGGCAGATGCATGAAAAGTTAGCCGTGGTTCCTATTCAGCCGTGAAGGAGGAATAACCTCTGTCATTACGATGTGCGCGAACATATTAAACCAAATTTTAAGATTTTTTAATGCATTGAGTAAAATGCTAAAAACAGGGGCCCTCGACAAATGCATTGTTTTCTCTACAATAACCGTTAGCCTGAATCTGAATAGATGAGGCTGAACATATATTGCAGTTATTATTTTACAGAAAACTTCACGCACAGTTTAACTTCTTTTTTTATACTTTCATAACACGTATATGGGCATTAAATATCTAAAACTGGGCCTGCCGAACAAACAAACTTTTAATTTCTAGAATACACACACCGTTTTAAAAATTCAAAACTAACTACTAACTCAAAACTACATGCATACTATCTATTGAGAATAATTTAAGAATTACAGAAAGACTTAAGAATACTACTAATAAGAATTACTTAAGAATAGCAGAATGGAGATGTCTAAAGATATCTCTAAACATACATCTTAAAAGTGTGGTGGGTCATATATAGTGTATTGGTGCTGGTACGACATAATAAACAAAACTGGACAGTGATACTGGCGGTGTGAATGGTAAAACCCAACGTAATGCCAATTACAATAAAAAAGGCACGAATTTACTGTAAAACTATTTTATAAATAATTAACTGTTCAAAGATGCTCACTTTCTAAGCAATTAGCTGTTATATATGCTAAAGAACAGACACACATTTTTGTCTCTGGTCAAGAATTCCTTTTACATATTGAATATTTAATACACACATACATACATTTGAAATTTAATGAAAATAGTACAATGCCAAAAGTTTTTTTAAACTTTTGAATGTGGTATAAAGGAGCTAACATTTTTATGAGAGATAGAAAATAGGTTAATATAGACGTAGAGATGTCAAAGATTTGCGGATGAGAGGGGGGGGGGAAGAGGGATGTGTGTATATAATATATTCAAGAGTGGAAATAGTGAAATTTTTATAGGTTTTGCAGGAGGAAAAGACTTTTGAATCGATGGTATTTTAAACAAAGTAGACTGCAAGCGGAACCCTGTCCTACGCCTATGTTGGTTAATGCGAATTCTCTGAGGAATTATAAAAGCTTATAATACACACAATAGAAAAGTTATATATAATTAGTCTGCAGTTTAATTCCAAATTGATAATAAATAAATGCCAACAATTCAAGTTCGAAAGACGTACTATGTTTTAATATAATATGTGTACAGTACAAATTAGATAGAAACAAAATATTTTAAATAATTTTCACGCTCATCAGTGAAAAAAAAAACGAAGTATGAATACTTTGTGAATTATATTTTTAAAAAAATGAACTGTTTTCTGTGACTAATCACTAACACTGGCATAAATGAAAATAAATTATTTATCCGTTAAACTTTTAGAACTAAGTCAAGGCAGCCAATCAAGTCGAAAATAAGACAAAATTGATTTTTAATACTTAATTATGTATTTTTACGCATTTTTATTCACCATAAAATTCTATTGAAGAAATAAAAATGTTAATTCTATTAAAGGGGGAAAAGAGGTTTTGTAGATCATTGTCTATGTTCCCTACTCTTTTTTTGTAGATCATTGTCTATGTTCCCTACTCTTTACCCATTTATCCATAAATTTATCGATCATTAAAAAATATTGATATTTCTAAAGGTCTTTATAAAATTATTACATTCTTATTAATAGCACAAAGATATACTAATTTTTAACAGAAATATATGCGTGCCTACCTGCTTATCCAAACAACACAAGGAACCAAAGTTTATCTGTTGTCCACTAATCCAAACAACACATTCACAGTTCTTAAATGCACATCCTTTTCCATTTTTATTTTTATACTTTTCTAAAACTGAAAAAACATGCTGCACTTTTTCCTGTGTAGGTGCCATTTATGTTCTTTTTCACGACTGCAAATCAAAATGAAGAAATGAAGGAAAGATCTGACACCACAAGAAATAGTTTTAGCTATTCCCTCCCGCGCAACCCTCACTTTCTTCTGGGAAGTTCATTCTTGTCTCTCACCAGTCCAGACTTGGATGAACAGAAGACGACAGACAACAACAACAACAAAAAAGAATGGTCATCTAAATATTTTCCGGGGGGGAAAAAAAAAAAATAATACAAGCGAGCTCCTGTCTTCCTCCAAACGTCGGAGCTCCAGGGGAACTTCCTGTCTTCAGGGCATGCCTGTGCCTTCCCGTAAAAATTTTCCCAGCAAGCAGAACAAAAACTAAAACTGGGCAACTGTAATCGTTTTGTAATCCTCTCGTAATCAAAGTGACTACGATTACAGTCTCTTCGATTACGACTATCTGGCAAATGAAATTTCTAGATTACGATTAGACTACGATTACGCGAAAAAATAAACTTCTAGATTATGACTAGATTACAATTACATGAAAAATTTATTTGCCAAATTACGATTATATTACGATTACACAAGAAAATGTAATTGATTACAGTCGATTAGGATTACACGAAGTCTGGTTGACAGCACCATCTATTGCTGTAATTTCAATAGGTTCCTTTATAAATGCATCGCAGCTGCTGTTATAATTTGCTATATTTTAAAAATATATTTAAAATGAACATTTTTGAGAATCATGTTTTATTGTCTGCATTTAAAATCATGAGTGTGTTCTTTTCTCCTTTCCATGATTTTTCTTTTTGTTACACCTATAAAGCTCCCAGTCTTACCACTATCTTCAAAAGTTAAGTTAATCCTAGAAATTCCTGTAGTCTCTTGTTGATCAACTTGATCTTTAAACATATTCGTTAAAAAATATTTTAATTGAGCTTTACAGGGATTCTGATTCCTTAAAGCGGTGTTTAAAATTTAAAACAGAGTTCGGAACTTTAAGGAATTGCATTATTAAGGTTAACTTAGGTTTTTGTGCATTATCTATTACATTAAATTCCTTTATTCTTTCATAATGTATTATTCTTATAGTATATTCACATAATTAGCTGCTTTGCATTGTTTTTCAAAAAAAAAAAAAAAAAAAAAATTAGTAATATTTTTACGTCTCCCTTTGTTGTGGCACAGCCTGCACACCACTAGATCAGACCCTGACAATTATGTTTGAATTGCTCTATCAAGGTAACCTGTGCAAAATAAGTATTTGTTATATTGCTTATAGCCTAGTAAATAGAAATGATTCAAATGATAGTACTCTCTCTATTTAATGAATGCATACTAACATACAGTATGGTAAGATGCTTTGACTGCATTTGGTTTTAAACAATTAATATATTATAAATTGGGAAACTAATAAGATAAAACACATTGATATTATAGAAATTTGTATGTTTTATGTTGTTATATATTATAAAGATGAAAATTCAGTATTAAAATGTGATCACTCTAAAAGGATAAATTTCATTTACGATTTCAGACTGGGTGCAGTTTATCATGCATAGTTTTAGAAAATTTTGTTACAGTCCTTTTAAGACACTGTGTAAAGGTGCATTAGTTTTTGTTGTGTCCCCAATTTTTCTAAATTCTCTACTTGTTTACATTAAGCTGTTATTTTGCCTTTAAAATTATTTTTTGCCATTTAAAGATGTTTCATTTAGTGTCACTGAAGTTGCTCTAAGACCCTGAGGAACCAGTGAATTCCTTTTTTCCCTAGTCGAAAACAAGCAATGCTCCCAACCTATCCAACATAGGAGATCTCTAAGCTGTAAGCTAAGAGCATAACTGCCAACTCTTCTAGATTTCCAAGATTTCTTAATTATGGCCATTTCCTCTGTCTGCCCCCAAGAAGATGAAGTCTTCCTTTTTTCAGCTTTCTTGCCATTTTTATTTATTTACTGATTAAATCGATATAAAAAAATGGATATTTTTAAGTAAGAAGCATTATAATTTCAATTTAATTTGCATTTTGAGCATAGCATTTTTGAACTGAACAGCCCTCCCTATCTTGAGCACTTCTTCCATGTTTGCTCCATTCATCAATCCACCCTTTCCTTTTCTCATTCAGCAGTGCATGTCATGATGATTATATTAACCCTCCCACTGTCAAGCCTGTGCTTACCCGTTCCTGAAAAACGCCTCTCAAAGTGGCAAGAACAACCAGGGCCGGATTTCCCATAAGGCCAACCTAGGCCATGGCCTAGGACGCAGCAGCCTAAAGGGCGCAGAACAAAGAACTCCCCTGCAGAACAATCACAGATGAGGAAAAGGACTGGAAAGCAAAAACGAAAATTGCCCAAGAAAAACATGTTTATGGCTTCCGAAAATTCCTTTTTTCCCTAGTACAATTACTTATCTATAAAAAATCCTTGTGTGGAGATCCATTAACCCACCCCCCTTGCAGACGCAGAATTGCTCCCAGAGCACCCCAGCACAGACCATGTCCAAAGTTGATGACATGTGTCACAGAACTACAAGATCTGTGGCTGCAGAACAATCACATTGAGGAAAGGAGGGGTACCAGAGAGAACAATTATTCAAAGAAGTTATCATTGAAAAGGCATCTAATTGTCTGTGCTCTTCCGATATTCCAACGTTCCCGAAAAAGAACCACACTACACACACGCACAGAACGGTAAATATGTCTGCTCAAGAAAGTCTGTTGCTTTGAGTGTAATGCGTCTATAATTTTAAAAAATTTGAAAACGTATTATCAACGCTTTCATCCAAAATATATCGGTGAAACATCGCGAAATTAATGAAACGAGCATTTCCGGTATCTTAGTTCCATCTAAAAGATCGCCAGAAAAAGTACATTCTGATTCTGATATGTTACCCATAAAAATGCCGGGAACAGAAACTGATACTGAAGTTTTGCAGAAAATTAAACAAGATTTGACAAAGTCAAAAGAATCTTTACCTCATGTGGACGCTGCTAATAAAGGTGAGCGAAAAAAATGCCACTTTTAATAGTACTGTACTTTTAATAGTTTTATGATGTAACATAGTCGTTATATGCTAGTCGATGAGCCGAGGAGCGTAGCCAGAAATTCTTTTCGGGGGGTTGTACAAGATATAATTTTGTATGATAAACTTAATTTCTTATTGACGACAAAAATCTGAAAGCTCTTAATAACTAATTTTGAAAGTTTTGCAAGGGGATATATGCCGATATCCCACTCCCTGGTTACGCTCCTGCACTGACGTTAGAAATAAGAAGGGAAGTATTTATTATTGTGTGTATTATATCTATGGTAGAAAAGGGGGGGGGCTTTGGGGCTCGAACCTCCCCCCCCATACCTTTGGAGGATGATAGAAAATAATCATATATCGATGTCTTTTTCAGTGTCCAGAAAACATACTAAGCCCCCAAACCTACTGAATTGCTACGCTACTGCGCCCCTATCGGATTGAGGAGAGACCTAGCGTTGAGCTATGGCTTATTATTACTAGTTCTCTTTTTATAAGTGCAAGTGATTATTCTGATTTATGGTAATTTATCTTGTTAGCTCTTTGTTTTTAAATAATAAATTTTAGAATAAGGAAGATTTATAAGTACATGTATTTATGTATAAATATTTTTATTTTTGAAAATATTCAATTTAATCATTGGTACTCTTATTTTAAAGGTAGCTTTTTAAAAATTAAATCATGGTATTAATAAGTCAAAAACAATTTTTAAAAAAATCTTCTTTAAATTAAATGTTAGTGTAATTGTAATGTTTTTAAACAAATTTTTAAATGCTGAAAAAAAAAAAAAAAAACAGCAACACTTTTTAAAGGAAAACTGATTTAAAACACATTTCTTAAAATGTAAAATATTGGCTGTATATAACTGTGATTAAAATTAATAGTTAGTTTTGTTAGAATAGTTTGAATAATTATGTTCAGGCCCATCGAGAGATTAACTCGAGCCCGGAAGGTGAATATCTGCTGCCCCCCCCCCCACAAAAAAAAAGTTATCTTATTCATTCGCATTTTTACTCAAAAACATACCCATTTTCGCTTAAAATGTTTGTTCAAACTTTACTGATAACGTCATTTTTTAAAACAGGCGACTAAATGTTCACTGTTGAAAAATAAAAAAACTGGATATATGCTAAAAAATATGGAGAGGAAGGGGGGGGGCGTGATGTTAAAAGTTTGGGAAGCGCTGCTCTAATTAAATTTAATGAGCTATTACAAATATGAAAAATAAATGTTCCGAACAATTTCACTTGGCTCTTAGGCAAAATTAATTATGTGCTAAACGTAAAAGATATAAGTTTAGAAAACGCTTTAATGAAATATTAATATATAAAAATAAACATGTGAAAAGCTTTACAGAATCACTACCATAAAAAGCTTCAATGAAATGTTTCAGTAGCAATAAGATAATTTTAACCTCAAAAGTTTCCTGTGAGAAATTAAGCCTATTCATGAAGCACTGACAGAGCCTTATCGCATGGGCAAATCGGGACATTGTCCAGGGCCCCCGGCTCGAAAGGACCCCAATATCAAATGTTGTTCTGAAATATTCTTTTTTATATCAAAATTTTATGAAAAATAAAACAAATTTCATAGATGGAGGCACCGAAATTCATCAATGCCCGGGGCCACTGTTGGTCATAATCAGGCTCTGAGCACTGACGAAATAAACATACTTTATAACTAATAATTATGAAATAAATAAATAAATAATCACTGTGATAATAAGAAGTGTAAAAGGGTAAGTAAACTCACCCCAAACAACTAAAATATCCACATTCCGAGAGCAAATCTGAACAGATTTATTCTAAGAACATTTTGGGGATGAATGAATTTTCCTGCGTTTGGTTTCGTTTAGGACCTCGTCTCGTCTTTACTTATTCCAGTCAGTGTTGGTTTTTGCGAATTCTATTTCTGTCTATACAGAAAGTTTAGCCCGGCCGCGTTTTCCCAAACCCTCAAGACTTCACGCACTTGGCGAAAACAGGAGGGAGCCAACGATTTGGCGGAAGAGAGATGTGCATTGCGAAAGCCACCCTCTCATCAGGGCTATAGAATCACAAGGGCTGGGTCAATCGCCTGCGAGAAGTAGAGATGGGCGGTTCGACTCATTTTACTGATTCGAATCTCGACTCACTCACTACTTCGATGATTCGAATCTTGAATCAATAAAACAACTAAAGAAATTTTCCCTCTCTCTGCGCCGAAAGCCGTACTATTTAAACACCCTTCACCCATTCATCGGGTTTCTTCTCCGCTGAGTTCTCGGGCAGTTAGCATCTCTCTCTCCTTGCTCGAGTAAAACTAGTGTTTAAACTGCCCGAAATGAAAATACAGGGGAGCTTCGTATGACCCCCTGGGCCTGTAAGATTAAAAGGTTAAGTTTGGTGTCAAAGTATTCGAAATTTTATGTATCGATGGGGGTATACGTCTAGGGGGGGTCGAGAATCAATAAAAACGCGCTCCGATGGATAGTTTCCGAGATATACGTTAATTAATTATGGTAATTAGACTAATTAACCATGATTGAGGCTTAAAAGGACTGCAAACATGTAGAAATTGGCTCTGGGATGATTTCCAGACTTTGGAGATGCTGCCGGAGGAGGCTAGTGTTTAAAATGCCCAAATTGAAAATATAGGGGAGCTTCGTATGACCCCCTGGGCCTGTAAGATTAAAAGGTTAAGTTTGGTGTCAAAGTATTCGAAATTTTATGTATCGATGGGGGTATACATCTAGGGGGGGTCGAGAATCAATAAAAACGCGCTCCGGTGGATAGGTTCCGAGATATACGTTAATTAATTATGGTAATTAGACTAATAAACCATGGAGCTGTTTTTTCCGCGATCCGGCATCGTCATCAACGGAGAGAAAGCAGTAGCAAAAGCATCACAAGCTGGTATTGATCTGATTTTCTTATCGCCAGCCTCAGAGGCGTAGCCAAGGGGGGGGGTTAGGGGGGTCATAACTCCCCATGAGGAATTTTTTGCCATACAAAATGTATATTCTTCACTACATTATCATATACACGTATACATATATATGAGTTGCAGTAGTCATAACCCCCCCCCCCCATGAAAAATTTCTGGCTACGCCCCTGGCCGGCCTGTATTTTTGACCTTTATCGAATTCGAGGTTTCACTGAAATGAAAATGGGAATATCGGATATTTGATGTTGAAATAAAACCGATATGTCGATATTTATCGATTTTTGGCCCAGTCCTACTGAGGGGCTGTTGTCCCCCCCCCAAAAAAATGGGACCCTTTACTTAGCTTACAATTGAACTTTATCTTTAAATTTGATACCCAGCCCACCCCGAAATAAAATCCTGGCTACGCCACTGTCAATAACACTAACTACGCCACTGCTTTAGACCCTATTTTGTATTTCTCTGAATTACGAAAGAAAATAAAATAATTCCCCTTAAACGACAAACAAGGTAAAAAAAATATCTTAAACGAAATCTGCAGCAATAAAGCGAAATGTTATTTTGCTTACTACAAAGTCCTTTTGTGAGAGCGCTTAATACCGCCCCTGTATCCTTCATTAAAAGTGACAAGCACAATCCTAACTTTATTTCATTCTATTTCCCTTCACATGAAAACCCGCCACCATGTAAACTTAACGTTCCGTTTTTTTTAGGGTGGGGGCAGGGGGATATATATTGAAGTTAAAAGTAGAAAAGGGATGTTTCAAAAAAATTTTAAACAAATATTAAACCAGCCAGACAAGTTGGAAGGAGGGAGTACCCCCGAGGGAAAAAGGTTTAAACAACTTTGAGACACCCCCCGCTCTTCCACGAGCATTGGCATAAATTGGCATGTAATATTTGGATGGGGTGACAAAATGTTTCCGATTGTAGAAAATATCGTTATTATAAATAGCTCTGATACTTGAATTTTCTTAATTATTTTTTCGGGGGGGGGGGGGGGAATTGACCCCTCTTGCCCTTAGGAAGTAACGCCTATGCCCCCCGCCAAAAGCAAACGATGTTCGACCCACTCCACACCCACAGACAAATGAAACTTTAAATCCGACCACCAACCAAGAAATGAAACTCCAAAGATTAGAAAAAAAAACTTCAATTAAATGAAACATCCTTTCAACTCTTTTCGACTCCTTTCGACTCTGAGTCGATAGAAGATTCGAAAAACTAACGAATCTCAACGATCGTATACAATCACCGAAACAGGGCGAAACACTGAATCAGTAAAGATTCGTTGCTGCACCAACTCAGTGACCAACTCACCTACACCCATTCATTTGCTGTTTCAAATCATCTATCGACTCAGAGTCGTAAAGAGTTGAAAGAGTAAGGGAAAATCTCTGGGAACGGCAAAGGGAAAATAAGTTTTCCTTCCCTTCGCACTTGGAATGTATTTCCCTTGAGGGCTTGAGATTCGAATCAGTAGAGAGTGAGTGTAAAGACTGAGCCACTCAGTACCAAGATTCGAATCACTGATTCGACTCATCGAATCATTGGCCATCTCTAGCGAGAAGTGAAGACAGGGGGGATAACTGAAGACGTAGTATGGTTCCCGCGTGAAAGGGAGAAGTCGTGGAGATAATGTTTTCTCAATGACTTTTATTAGATTTTTCTCACTTAAAATGTTATCTATGACATTTAAGATTTAGTGTGATATATTTTTAGGAAAAATTAAAACAATTGCTTCTGTGAATCCCTTTCTATTAGTAATATATAATATACATAGGCTCTCAAAAATATATTCAAGTACAAACCAGATTTTCTGCTTTGAGATAAAGTAATGAATATAGGATTGTTTTCTAAAAAAAGAAAGAAAAGAATCATTCAAAATAAAACATTATGCACCAACTTTCTTTATATATATGTGTGTGTGTGTTTAAATGTTAAAAAATATACAGTAAAACCCATTTAAAAAATTCCCGCCTAAAAAGTTCTTATTTGCGGTTCCCTATTTTTTCCTATTCTTACAATGTGAAAACAACCCGTTTAAAAAGTTTCGTTCCAAACACTTTCCTGCTTAAAAAGTCTTTTTTCACTTCTAAGTTTACATTCAGAGCGTGTTTACATGTGACTTTCGTTTTTTGTTTTGTTTTGTTTTTAATTTTTTTCCTTTTCTTATTACTGTTTGAAAAATCAATTTTTAGGACTAAAAAATTATGGCATTGGCCAGTGAAATGGTAACAGAGCATGAAATTAATAAGGTTACAGAAAATTAAGAAATGAGCTAAACTGAATAAGAGATTGCAGAAATTCTTAGTTTTCCGGATGCTGTAATAGGACTAGAAACTTTTCACCGTCTTATTAAAAGTGTTGAAGATGATAATTTTTTTTTTGAAATGAAAGACCAATTGAAGATCGCCGATAAAAACACAAAAACTAATTTTTTTTTTATTTTTTTTTTTCGCATCTATTACATATCGATTCTAATAATGCTTAAAGCTGATATTTTTAAAAAGATTTAATGTAAAATAGTAAATTTTATTGTTTTACTTTATTAACTAATTTTTTAAGGTGCAAAACAATTATATAAGTACTTTCTATAATATTTTAATAAAGTAAAAAGATTTTTCGTTTAGATTCTTTAATTTTTTCTCTTTATCCAGGATGCATACTTTCCTTTTTAATTTTCCAATTTCAGATGTTTTATTTTTTTTTTTATACGGAAGGGTTCTTTTTAATTTCTGTGCCATGATTTTAAATGAACGACGATTTTTATTTTTTAATATTGTTAATTTTCTTCTTGCACACTCTAACTCAATTTTGAAACTGCTGATTTCTTCTTGCAGTGCATCACAGTTTTTACAACTGTCTTTCGTTGAACTTTCATTCAAGTTTACTTCATCATCATCATTTATTGAATCTTCTGGTCGTATTTTCTTAGGACTTAAATTATACTTAGTCTACTGAAAGCATCTTCCGAAACTTTCCTCTTTTTTTTTTTGCCTTTCTGATCTAGGAGTTGTTTTGTCTTCCAATTTAAAAGAAGGTAAATTAACTGTAGGAATCTTTTAATATTTTTCTTATAGGCAGACCTAAAAGTCTGTTTTGTAAGTCATCAATATAATGGCTTTCTTCGAAGTGTTCGCTGCACATTCGAGCATTTTTGCGGTTAACCCTTTGAGGCGCAACCCTTTCCCAATGCTGAAAAAAGGGCAGCCGTTGCCATCGCTTGACTTAACTACCAGCAAGAGGGCGGACGATCGAAACGTTCATCGCGTGCCACAGATCTAGAGACCCCTTTTTTGACGACAGCTGGCTGTGCGGCACTGCCAGCTGTCGTCAAAAAAGGGGTATATATATATATATATATATATATTATAATTATTATATAAATTATATATTAATAATATATTAACCATCCTTATCTCCTAAAACACATGCCCCTGAGAAATAAAGTTCCAATCAAATAGATAAAAAGTGGAATCATCACAGTAAAATTTCTCAATATATAAAAATGATAGTTTGTTATTGAAGATTAGTTAAAAAAAAATTCTTGGTGAATTCATTACGCTTGATAACGAAATATTGACTTATTTTGCATGTTCTCAGTTTTTAATAATAAGGAAAAAATAACTATATGTTTCAATATGAAGCTAGAAATTAAACTTACAACAGAAAATTAAGATATCTACTATTACTAAGACAATTCCGTTAAAAAAAATAAAAAAAAAACGTCGGTAGCACCAAATTAAAAATGTTAGGCATTTTTTGAAGTGCTTATAAAAAAGTTTTAAGCATTTAAGTTGTGTTTTTATCTGTAAATGAATGGCTTTACAGATAAAAACACAAATGTACATAATACAGAATGTATAATTATATACATTTCTTACTCTACCATTTATTATTTAACAAATTACATGTATCGGAGACATGTTTATTAAATGCAATAGATCAATAAACCTATTCTGATAATTACGCTCAAAAAAAGTAGATGGCGCCAAAAAGAACATGCGATAAACAATTTTAAAGTGCCTAGGATAAAATTGCGGAGCCGATAAGTTAAATTTTATCTATAAATAAATGTTTTATACATACAATCATATTATATACTTTTCATATTCTACCAATATATTAAACTAATTACATTCTTTAAACACATCAGAAAAGCGCGCCTGTTATTACATCATAAATTCTTGAGGCGGTCTTACTAGCATTGTAACCTTACAGCGACTACAAGCTCGCGTAACTCCTCTCTTTCGCCAAATCGTTGGCGCGCTCCTGTTTTCACCAAGTGCGTGAAGTCTTGAGGGTTTGGGAAAACGCAGCCCGGCCCCCAGAAAACACGGGCCTGGGGAGAATCCCCCTCTCGACAGGCCTGATTATGTTTGCTATTTTTGATATTGAAAAGCTTATTGCACCTCACAGACTTTGATTAAACATCTGTAGCCTTCTTATGAGAAAGCTTAAGCTTTCTACATCACCTCATTAATGCAAGGCGCAAGGGAGAATATTTTACTTATTGGGAATTTCTGTAGAAGGCTGTATAAAAAGTAAAAGTTAGCATTTATTTACATTTAATTTCCTGAAAATTTTATTCAACACCATAAAGTAACTTTGTAATTAATTATATGGTCTAAGATCAATATTTAAAGAAGAAAACCCAAGAAACTAAGTGCTATTACAGTATTCACTTTATCTGCAAACAGTCATCTGATTGCTGACATTAATGATAACTCTTTGTGATTTAAACGAAGCGATTTTCTGGTTTTATCTGATCTTCTTCTAATTTCTGTACCAACTTCGAATATTGTGGTAGGAATAGGAATACTGACGGATGTCTGACGTGTCCAAAAATTGCACGAAGTTTACAATGCAATCCTCTGTTTTGCGATGACTTTTCATAAGTTTCTCAAAACTGTACTATTCGTGGCTTTAAATGGTAAAATTCAGTGTCTTCTATCAAAGTGATAATAGATAATGTAAATTATCTGACAATCTTTAAAAAAAAACCTGTACTTTATAAAACACTTTTTTACGTGACATATAGTGCTGATGAAAAAAAACTAATTATTATGCATATTAAATTGGAATTATTAATCTATTTTTCTAGGGGGGGGGCTCAATTATGGCCTTTGGCCCAGGGCGTGAAAATGTGTAAATCCGGCCCTGAGAACAACAATAATCACTGCTCGGAAAGTGCTTCAGAAAGGGCAAGGCCGGGTTTTCTCACTTTCTGTTTTTGCTTCTCAAAATGGCAAGGCCGTGTCCTGTAGGCCTGTATCCACTGTTCAACTGCAGGCTTATCAGAGCCATGTATTATCATCTGCCTTATGGGAGAGAACCACAGGAACACGGATGTTTCCCCCCCCCCCCCTTCTAACCAAGGAAAAAAAAAACCTGTAAAGGAAAGTGAATTCTGCTAATTACTGTCAAGGTTTTCTTCAAATTTCATGTGTACACATCGCTGGGGAATGTTTATACATCAATTAATTGCTCATTAGGAATAGGGGTTTACTTATCTGTGAAAGCGAAATAGTTCTACATGTTGATTTTTTTTTCTTTAAATGTGTGCATTTACATTTTACTTGTTAAAATTTTCATTTTATTATGATAGTTTAACTACAGAAAGAGATATAAAAAGAGAATTTTATTGCACCATTTAAGACACATTTTGGGTATTTTTGACAAATTTTAGAAGAAAACATTATTGAGGAATTGCACACAAATATTTTTGCGAAAAGGATGTAAACTGTGAAGTATTAAAACATGAAATTGCTTTGTTAATCTATTTTTAACACTTTCTTACAAAGTTGTTAAATTGCTTATGATTTGGGTTTGTTTGCCTGTATGTGCCCTAATTACTGCTAATATGCAGTTAGAGGCTTGCACGAAATTCTTATCGATGCTAAAAATACACTAGTCATATTCCGTATTGAAAATTGAATATGTTGCATTTATAGTTCTTTTATAAGAACTTAGAAAGGAATTTCAATGTATTATGGTCTACGGGAAGTAAATATATAATTTTTGGTGTGTTAATATTATTTCTGTGTGTTATTTTCAAACAATACAGAATTAATAAATATTTTCAAAGGAAAAATTTATTTATGTTAAACCTGACTAAAAAACCTGAAATTGATTGAGGAAATATTGTAAACTCAAAAAATCTTTATTGCACTCCAAATTTGATACTGCAGCAATGCAAGTTTTACGAAAAATATTCTTTCCAGTTTAAAAGGAACATCTAGATAGTACAACCCTGTGACCCATATCCTGTTCTGGCTTAGATGTCTGATACTTAGTAACTACTCTAGACATAAACTCCAACTCTGTAGGGGTTTAGGAGTATTTAGCCACTGCAGTATTTTTATGGGGTCTTAAGATCTAATAATTTCATCCTAAAATTTCAAAAGTTACTTATTTGTGATACTGGGGGTGAAAATTTTCAGACTGACCTCATGGGAATATAAACAAGATGCTACCCACGACTTCGTCTGCTTCGGCTTTAGAATTAGGTTCTGAGAGAAATGAAGCATACGTTATAGTATATGCATGAAAGGTTGCATGTATGTTAATCCAGGATCCAGGGTATAAGCTATCTTCATTCCAAATTTTATCCAAATCCGTTCACCCATTTTTCTGTGATTCATTTACAAACACACAAATGTACACATTTATATTATTGGTAGGATTTGGAAATTTATGAACTTTAAGAAACATATTTGGACTTTTCTTTCTTATGCTTTTTAATTTGGTGTAAAACTAACTAATTTCATGTTTTTCAAATGTACGCTATTCTGCAAATAGAATTTCTGCTCAAATTTTCAAATCTCTGCATGCTCTATATTTGTCTGGAGAACATTCATTTTTATTATTATTATTGATAGATAGATTTGGCATGAAACTGGCGTAATTTCAGTAGTATTTCACATTTTTCAAATGCACGCGATTCTTTATTGAAATAATAGCATTTCTGTTAGCTCAAAACATGAATAATTTTATAGGGTGAAACTTGCCAAGCATGACAACATAAAAACGATTTTTAATTAATCTAAAATTCTAACCCTATAACAATCTCCGGGGTCCCATCTATCTCTATACCAAAATTCATCATAAACGATTCAGTGGTTAGGCGTGAAAGTGTAACAAACTCACTATTGCATTTATAATATTACTTAGGAGGACTTAAATCCAGGGTTGTAAAAAAATCTGGGTTTTTTTATTTAAAAAATCCAACCCGGTGGGTTTTATGAAAAATCACAAAAATGATTATTAGATTCCGGCAATCGCGGCCTCATTAACGCATGGGCAAATCGGGACTTTGCCCAGGGCTCCTGGTTCGAAAGGGCCCCCAAGGGTTTTTTGGGCAAAATTAAAATATTTGTTATTTGAACTTGAAAATTTGCACATATAGAGAAATGAAAACTTCAAACCACAGACAAACATAAAATTAGGATTTAAATCACAAAAAGAACTTGATGCTGCTCTCAAAATGAATGAATAAATTTGCTTCTAAAAACTGCCCTGCATATTCTTTTGAATAAATAATTATTTGCTTACCAGGGGGGGGGGGCAATAAAGCAAAATATTACTCTGATTTTTGGGGAGGAACTAAATAATTAAAAAAAATGAAAAAACAATATGTAAATTAAAGCTTCTTTTTTGGGATTGGGGGGGGGGGGTTAAAGCCTCCAAGCCTTTCTCGAGGATGTGTCTCCTATAAGCTTAATTGGTGATATAATCTAATTTAACCAATTATTGTTACACAGTGAAACCAGACCTGAACTTACCATACTTGCAGAGATTTATTATATAGCCAAGAAATTATTACATATTTGAATAGTTCTTCTATTTCTAACTATTATATCGGTTTTTGTGTTAGCATATTTTTTTTTTTCTTTCAATAAAAATTAATTGATGCATTTGTATAGCTTTATATCCTTTATAATACATAATATGATTATTACCTTTAAACAAGTTCCATTTTATAGAATACTGTTTGGTCACAAAAAATGTTTTGATATAAACTTCAATTATCAGAAATTACTAAAAGTAACTTTTAAACACTATTACGAATGTTTGAAAATAAAGATTCCTATCTTTCATGAAAGCAACAGAATGGAATTAGGATTTATAGCTTCATTAATGATAAAAATAATTTTGAAATGAAATAGAACTTAAAGTTTTATAAGAAATTGAATATTTCTACAATAAATTATTATTCAGATATTTCTTTAAAAATTATGCAAATCAAAGTTTATCTTAAAAAAAAAAAAAAAAACCATTTTATTAAAAAAATCCGGCCCGGTGGGGAAAATGGGGAGCTACCCGGGCAGCAACCCTGTTTTAATCATGCGAAGGCTGTTTTCAAATCGCTAATTGCTGGCAGGGCCTGATAATGACCAATTGGGCATTGGTGAATTTGCCCCCGCCCCCATCAATGAAATTTGCTTTATTTTTCATAAAATTTTGATAGAAAAAAAGAATATTTCGTAACAACATTTGAAATTGGGGGACCCTTTCGAACCAGGAGCCCTGGGCAAAGTTCCGATTTGCCCATGCGTTAATGAGGCCCCGATTGCCGGAATCTAATAATCATAAGGCTTTTTTTTTTCAGCATTTATACTCCTAGAAAAAATTTGAAGCGACCATATTTGGCAAAACATGTCTTTCCGTCTAAATATGCAATGTTCCTTCTACTAATTCTACCAGCTTTAGACTTTAGTTGTGTTTAAAGCTTACAATCAGTGGCGTAAGAAAGGAGGGCTCAGAGAGTTCGAACCCCTCAATTCCATGCCTTTGGTTGAAGGGAGAAAGTAACCACAAATTTGCACAGTCATGATGTCTTTTGGTTTCTAGAATCAATAGAAACATACTGAGAGCCCCCGCCTCATATCCTCAAAAACATTGAATTGCTATGCTCCTCTCCTGCTTACAACAGACCATCTTCTATGTTTTTCATGATAAAAGCGTAAAGAAAAATTCGAACAATTTTTAATTCAAACAAACATGATCAAAAAAATATTTTTTTAAGCATTTAATTCAGAAATTTCGGAACCTGGCTGGTTAATTGATGTATGTGTTATTCTGTTACAGCAAAACTACACAAGAACTGTAGGCATTAAGGGGAGGATGCTTGGGGTGAGGAGTTTTTAAGGGGGGGTTCTTATGCGTATTCACGTTACATCCGAAGAAAGCAGCACGAAACTCTGTTAGATCGACAAAAGCACGGCATGCTAGAGGCTTTCACACATCCGCCATTTACCGAAGTTAAATGCCTTATCCATTGGCGATTCTAGGTCTTAGACAGATCATGACCTAAAATACTGTACCTCTAGGATCTAACTCCGTGAATACTTGTAAGTGGAATAAAATAATTAAATTTGAACATAGTCTGGGAAAAAGACTTGTATCTAAAATGATAACAGTTTCGTATGTACCATGTTCTTAATAAAAAGTAAACCATGTCATTCAAATAGTTTTAGGAAATAGAAAAAAATTAAGAATATTGTTTGAATTAAGTGCTTCATCAGTGCTCTCTTAAAAATTTAGAGTGACATTGTCACTCTTACAAAAAGTCACCGGCAAATGATCCCAGATAGAGTGAGATAAGAGTGAGAAAACTGCATTATGACTCTTCATCGATAGGATTCTGTCACCCTAACTGCAAGAGTGAGACAATGTCACTCTTAGAGTAAGGGTGAAGGCGCTATCTGCTCACTCTAGCGAGAGAGTCACCACCTTTCCCATGATGCGTTCACTTCAGTAGGAGTGAGTGCGTTGCTTCCACACCCAAACGACGCCATGTTGGATGCCTGCAGTCGTTACACCTTGAAAACATAATGGAATACTTTTAGCTAACACAAGTAAGTGAAACCTTATAACTTTTCTCTTATCGTAAATTCTATTGTAATTTTGAAAAATCACAACATTTAAGTCAGTTTAATTCAGTTTCGCTTCCAGTTCTACTCGGTTCTTTGAAAAGTCACTGCTATGAGTAGGGTTAACATTTTGCTTTACTATATGTACATTTTGTGTTTAGGTCAGGTCAAATAAGCATTTTTCTTTTCATTATAGACCCCCAAGAAAATAATTTTTGTATCCTCTACTACATTTGATCGTAGTGTTTTATTTATATTTCTGTATCTGAAATCTTTCATTCGTTATTTGCTTCTGAATATAATATTTCAGCATGTTTTGATACGTGTATATGCAGATCGGTAACGTACCTGCAGAATGCGCCTGTTGCAAATAGTATAAGCAAAACTTTAAATGAAAAGCAGGAAATAATGATCAATTATAATATATACGCGATTATCGAACCAAAATAAATAAATACAAATAATTATGTGGTTCACAAAATAGATTTTTTATTTAGCATGGAGATGCTAAAGGTTATAGGTCAGGGTGTCTACCGCTCCGGAAAATCCGGAAAGTCTGGAAAAAACCGGGAAATTGGAAAATGGGTCCGGAAAGTCTCGAAAAAACCGGGAAATTGGATAATGGGTCCGGAAAATTCACCAAAAGAATCATTTTTTTTTTTCGGTATCCCTTTTTTTTAACCCTTCCTATTTGTCAGACTGGAAACCGAAAGCAACTGCAACGCATTTTTCGGACCGCCAAAGCATCAAGCCATGTGTTTGCATAAAGAGGGAAAAATGGGGGCTCATCCATCGTGACGGGAGGGTAAAAAAGCTGGTTTA